>JANAVB010013599.1:914693-1023434 GCA_029216955.1 Iris pallida | reverse complement strand
AAATATAATATAATACTAATATATAATATATAAAATAAATAAATAATAATATAATATAATATAATAATATAATATAATATAATAAATATAAGTATAAACAGTATCAGATTTCTGCTGTCCATCTTGCTAAGTTCTTTATGTGACTATTAAAATGTAATATGTTGTTGTTTTACTACTGCTAGTTGTATGTTGAATACTTAGGGATAGTTGTATGGTGTGTCTATGTGTTGTGGGACGGCATCAAAGTCGCGTAGGCGTTTGATGGCACGATAGACAGGTGTCATGGGTCTTTTCGCTGAGTGCCTTGTTTAGCCGTAAATCGTTGACAGCCGTGCAACCTTTCTACTACCAGAAGAATTGATTTTCAAGTGTTTAAAATGCTTATCAAGAGAATTTGAAAATATTAATATATCATCAATATATGATAGAATAAATTCAGAATAATTATTGAATATTTTATTCATTATATTCTGAAATTCGGACGGAGCATTTTCAGTCCGAAGGGCATAACATTCCATTCATAGTGCCCAAATGGAACCGTAAAAGCAGTCTTGTACCTATCCTGCTCAGCTATCTGAATTTACCAGTAGCCTGATTTTAAATCAAATTTAGAAAAAATCCTTGCTCTAACAATTCTATTGAGCAGATCCCTTTTATTAGGGATTGGATATCTAATCCATTTCAAAACCTTATTGAGAGGTTTATAATTAATTACCAATCTTGGTACACCTCTCTCCCTCTCAGCATTATTCATTACATAAAATGCTGTACAACTCCATGGAGAGTAGGATTTTCTTATTAACTTTTTATCTATTAAATCCTGTATTTCTTTTTTGCATATTTCCAGATATTGTTGATTCATCTGGCACGGTCTTGCTTTGGTTGGGATATCTTTCTCATTAAAGTTATCCTCATAAGGGAGTGAAACAATATGTTGTTTCCTATCCCAAAAAGTATTTGGAAGATTGCTACAAGTCTGAAGCTTAAATTCCTCTTCGACGTGTTTTATTCTATCCTTAATCTCTGGCTTATTTAATTGATCAGAGATTTGTATTTGCCTTATTTCTTCCCGGAGAAAATTGATTTGATTTTCTTTAAAATCAATTTCTCTTATTTCATTTAGTATCTTGATCATTGGTTCACGAATAAATTCAAAGATTACTTCTCTGCCCTTATACACAGTAGAAATTTCCTTTAAATTAATATTCTTTATTGGCATAAGTTTTTCTAGGAAAAGAGTCCCTAGAATAACATGCTGAGTTATTTCCTTAACTACCACAAATTGCAGTGGTATGGTAGCAGAGTTTTTACAAACATTAACATCTGTAACCTTATATGGTGCTGTCAATGCTTTATTATTTGCAGCACTCAGTTTTGAGTTGTGCGTTCACAATTTTTGATTGGAATCACACCCTCTTTAACACAATTAAGATCTGGACCACTATCTACTAGTGCAATCAAATTTTTAATATAATACTCATTATTAATGAGTAAATCTATTTGAATGTACCATTTTTGGGTAATATAGAGATCTATTTTCTCTACTTTCTGTTGAGGCTCATTTTCCTCATCAGAATACTTCTTTTTGAACTTTCCCCTTGCTCGGTAGTATGGATTATCATATTCTTTGCTACCGTCTCCAGATTAGATAATCTTATTTGAGTCATCTCATCTTGAGATTTTAACTCTTTTATTTTCTTTTTTAATACCCTAATCTTATTTTGGAGATCTTGTATTGTTACAGCTTTTACCTCCTTATTTCTATATCGTCGGAGGACTTCATCCATGCTGTAAAATTCCTCTTTCTTATTAGTTCCTTCCTCATTCAAAGAACTACCAGTTGTCTTTTCTTCAATGCTAAGAAAATCTATTAGCTTTTCTCTAGCATTCCTACTAATTTCAGTAGATAATAGAGATTTTATTATCTCTCCTTTATCTTGAGCAGTCAATACATTAATTGACAATCCATTCATTTCAACTATGGGCTTATAATACTCAAGATCATGTTCATTAGAACATTTCTCACAACTACATTCACTATCACATTCACACATATTAATCGACTCGTCATCACTAGACTCGTCTGATGAACCTAATTCTTCATCAGAATTTATCAATATTTTATACAGGGTTTTCTTTAACCCTTCATCCTCAATTTCTTGGATTTTCTTCTTGGTATAACACCTATTAGCGTAATGACCAATTTTTTTCACATTTATAACATTTTATTTCTTTAGAGGATTTCCCCTTTTGAGAAGATTTCTTCTCTTTCCCCTTTTCTTTCTCCTTATATTGTTGGGGATATTTCTTCTTTCTTTTTCTCCTATAATAGGGCTTATTTCCCTTTTCTCTATTATAATCCTTCTTAGCCTTTCCCTTCTTATCATAAGGCTTGTAATCATCTACAGCGAATTGGCTACAAAATTCACTTGCTTTCTCTCCGAAAGCCTTTGTGATTTCAATTGATTTCTTAGCTTTAAATTATTACATAAAGCTAAGCCTTCTTGAACACAAGCATTAATTAATGCTCCACAGGTGTAATTTTGATATGGTATTTCGCCATTATTCTTTTCCTTCCACTTTTGCCGTATTTTTTCAGCAAAGAGGTTGGGCAATCCATCAATAAATTTGGATTTCCAATGTGATGCATTGGCATCATCAAGCGCCATGACTCTATTCAGAAAAGTATCTTTATGCCATCTGAAATGAGTCAAAGTTGGACATCTTAAATTCTGTAATAGGGTTCAAATTCTCCCCCCATCAGAAATTTGTCCTGTGAAATGCTCTAATATATTGTAAATTAGAGTATAAACAACATCAGATTTCTGTTGTCCATCTTCTGTCTTGGTGACATTTATTATTTCCATTCGTTGCTCATTACTCATGCAATTATCCCACCATCATCGTAGGATGCCTGTAAATCCACTGGCGACAAATAAGACAATTTGTCGATCATTATTACCAGCGGCTTTAGCAACATTAGAGTACATCAATATTCTATGTAACTGATCATGTATTTGCTTATTAGAAAGACCATCCATGTTCCATTCATAGATTTCTCCAGCACAATAATGATTCTAAATTATAGAATCATTCTCCTCATATAAAACATCCATTGGAGAAGGTCTTTTATAATAATATTTGATTAAATTAGGTTTGTCATATTTGACAATATTAACTCTCTCTCGATTCATATCCTTTTGAACCGCATCTAAAGAGTTTTGGACTGAATTAAAAGAATTATACATTTCCTCTAATTCAATAGGATTAACTTGTTCATCTTGAGTAGAACAAGTTTCTCTAGAGTCAGATTCAGACTCTTGACCATTCTGGGTCGAGGATTCTCCTTGTAGCACATTAAGGTGCTTAGGTGGATCCTTAGCCTTATTAGGATCATAATTCAGAAATTCCTCTTTAAGTCGTTCATACTCTAATTCTTCTTCAGAGAGTACATTAACACTTTGATTTCTGAATTGTTCGACTAACTCTCTCAGATCTTCCTTAGTAAATTCTGATTTAGATCTGAATTTGTAGTCGGTGACTTCCATTGGAAGTCTAATAGGAATCCTACTTGTTTCCATTTTGGGTTTAACAATAGGACTCTCGTGAAGCTCTACTCCTTTTAGAGAATTAAATTTATCATTTAATTTCTGAATATTTTCTTCTATTCGGGTCAATTGTTTACCCATAACTTGAATAAAGGTATTAGTATAATTATTTTGCAGTATTATTTTCTGCAACTCCTTTATTGTGGCTTTCTCATGTTCTATAGCCTTATAGAACGAATTAGCCTCAATATTCGTATTGAATGGAGCAGATATTTTAAGAAATTCATTAGGAGGATATAACGATTTTATTTTCTGTCCTCCTTTAGTGGTCCAAATCTTAAATTGCTCCTCTATGACATTTATATGTCTTATTCTACCACTAAGATATTCCTCAAGGAACCAATCTCGGAACCATCGCACCTTCTGCATATTTGGAAGGTCTTCTTCATACATTTTTCTATATTCTCTACGCTGATGAACTTTAAATTGATGTTGAAACCATTCTCTAAATTCTCTATTTTCTTCGCTGTAATATTCTTTCTTACAACATTCAATCATTGATGGTGAGAGTCTATAATCCATTAAAAATTAAATGTTATTTTCGATATTGTCGGTTCCTCATCTAATTTAGATGACTGAGAATCTGATTGGGAAGCATATATTGGGTGAACAACATTTGATTCATTTATTTGAATCTTTTTTATTCTATTTTCTTCTATATTAGAAGATTCACCTTCTGATTACTTATCTGAGATTGATTTCTCAGTAATGAATCTCCTAGAGCTTGATATCTAGCTTTTATTTGTGGAGTAAACCTTACTTCCACATCTCCATCTGGAGTCTGAATTATTTGATATATTTTCGAATCTATTATGGGTTTCGGAGGTACAACCATATTCAGAGTCCATTCATTAGGAAAGTTTATTTCTTTCCATTTTATTATTCTATTAGTAGCTACCTTAGTAGTCAAGAGATTAGTCTCTACTAAAGTAGTATGTCCTGGTTTAGTAAGGTGTTTAGCCTTCGAGGCTAAAGTATTTAACACCTTAAAATGAACTCTATAGATTATTGCTATAGTTTCAGATCCAGAATAAAAATTACAACCAAATGTCTTTAGATTCAAAGACACTGCTTCTAACAGATTTGCATCTGTTAAAGATAAACTTAAATTAGGATAAACATTAAAATATACTGGACCATGACAGAGACTTGTCTGCACGACTCCCATTATGGATTGTGCCCAGTCTAAACACCGTCCATCTCGTAGAGATGTCAGTAAGGATGCATTTAAATCTTGAAGAGTTAAAGGTTTTAATGCTACCTGAATTAATCCAATATGGATGAAATTGTATTTATCTCTGTAATTAGAGATATCATCTTCAGATAACTTAGGTTTAATCCTTCTGGCAGTTAAAAGGTTGCACGACTGTCAACGATTTACGGCAAAACTAGGCAATCTCTGCCAACAAACGCCTACGCGACTTTGATGCCGTCCCACAACACATAGACAACCATACAAACTATCCCTAAGCATTCAGATAACAACTAGCAGTAGTAAAACAACAGCCGATTACATTTTAATAGTTACATAAAAAACTTGGCAAGATAGAACGCACCTACTCTCGAGCCATCATGGCTCTGATACCAAGATTAGCAGGATCTTTAAACAAGGCCAGAAGAAGGAAAAGATAGTAGCAAGCTCCAAACTTTTATTGATATTATGAAAGTAGTAGTACAAGCTCCAAACTTCTCCGGTATCTACACATTAATTCCATGACAATTATACCCTTAAGTCAATTTTTCAAATAGACCACTTTAATTTGGCTTAATTATTTAGATAGCCCAACACAATTAATTTTACATGTGTGGCCCATATTATTGAATAATTCGAACAATATAATCATACAAGTGAGCCTTGCTTAGAAAACATTCAATCCGATCCAATTAAGCAAGTTCGTATCATCGCTTAAATCTCATAATTTTTCGCACGGCTCAAATTCAATCAGACTACTCAAGCAAAAAAAAAAAAAGGCCTCCGTTCTAAAATGGGCATTATATCCATATTTCACAATCAACCAATTCTTCATCTCATGACTTGGCAAACACGGTTCTTAATGCTCAATTGTCTATTTGTCATTTTGAAGTTTCTCCAATTGTCACTGTCTTCATCAACGACCACCCTATTGTATATTGGTGCTCATCCAAGATGATGTGGTCGAAATTTAATGATTAACATTATAACATACAAAATCTGAAATATTTTTGGTTTAACTTAAGGTTTTAATTACATCTTCCACTATATAATGAGGTTTGAAAACGGCTTAAAAGTGAGTCGTCTAAGCCGTCAGTATATCACGGTCTATTTTATTTTAAAAAAATTAATTAAATAAAAAATTGTTAAAAAAGTTTAAATTTGCAATATATATTCAAAGTGGGAAATCGAACTTAGCCAAACAAGGAGAATATCTCCCACCTTAATAACATGAGTTAGAAGAGACATTTGATTATAATGGGACAATATTTATATTGTACGTTATTATACGTGCAAAGCACGTGCATGTACTAGTGTGTGTGTGTGTATATATATATATATGTGTACTTATTGGAGGGCAGCCGCATGGTTTTTTCGGGAGCAACCGGGACTTGCGTCAGGGAGACCCTCTTTCTCCATACCTTTTCACTATAGTTATGGAGTATTTCACGTGTATGATGGATATTGCAGTTCATAGAGGACAAATCACGCCTCTTTTCCGACATGTTGATCCGGTGATTTCTCATCTTATTTACGCTGATGATTTGCTTGTATTTTTTGAGCCGAACAGGAAGTCGATATCCTCACTAAACCGGGTTATGCTGGAGTTTGGAAGTCTTTCAGGTCTTCAACTTAACAGGGACAAAAGCAGGGCGTATTTTAGCAGAACTTGCAAGGACACAGATATGTGGTCGAATCTTCTTCAAATAGAAAGGGGGCAGCTGCCGGTGAAATACCTGGGGCTCCCGTTATCTATATCTTATGCTCGGGATGCTGACTGCCAAGGTCTCATTCAATATATTCAGAACAGATTAGAAGGTTGGCAGGCGCAGATCCTCTCTTTTGGCGGGAGAGTGGAATTAGTTCGATCGATTATTCTGGCCATTACGGCATACTGGTTACAAGCCATTCATATCCCTGATAAAACTATCAAGAGTATAGAGACGTTGTGTGCCAATTTCGTGTGGCGGGGTGGTTTACACCTTATCTCGTGGAGTGAACTGTGCCGGAGAAAGGAGGAAGGAGGAATTGGACTGCGATCCATTCGCGTGCTGAGGGACGTGGCGGTGCTGAAGTTGGCTTGGAAACTCCTGGTTGGAGATTCGCTTTGGGTTCGGTGGATGAATAATAAATATCTGAGGGGAACGAATTTCTGGACCAGTAAAGTGGATAACAATTTCTCGGTGAATATGAAGAATATTCTAAAGGTCCGGCCACGTCTGAAGGGAATGATTAGGCGGATAATCCACACGGGGGAGCAGACGAGTCTTTGGTTCGACCCATGGCTCAATGGCCAAAGTCTCGTGGACCGACTAGGATGGGAGGTCTTCGAACTGGTGGGAAGGGAAGACCGAGTAAGTGCCATCCGATTTAACGGGGAATGGAATTTGGCAGCAAGACCGGTTGTGCGGGACTTTGCTGACGTGATTGGCCTGGTTAATGTGGACCTGGAAACTGACAATGATGTGTGGGTATGGGAGGATACTCAATTGGCAAAGTTTGATAGCAAGAAGATATATGAGAGGATTAGTCCTCATATGCAAAAGGTTGAGTGGGCAGATTTGGTCTGGGCGAAGGACAGTGCAACCAAAATGAAGCTATGTGTATACAAAGCTATTCGCGACAGATTGTCAACGAGGGATCGGCTACGTAGGTTTGGCGTTCAGATTGATAGTGTTTTATGTGTATTTTGCAGAGTAGAGGCGGAGACGAGAGATCATCTTTTCTTTCAGTGTCCCATGTCTAGTCACATTTGGAATTCCATATGTAATAAGATTGGTATCAATGTTGGATCGGGAATGGGGTTACTAGAGATAGTACGAGAAATACTCGCGCTAGAGAACCAAGCGAAGGAGAGATTCTACCTGGCACGGTCATGGCTTCAATCAGTTGTGTGGCACGTGTGGCGAGAGCGAAACAGGAGAATTTTTGACGGGGCCGCAATCTCCATTGCGGGTATCATCAACAATATCTCTAGAGATGTAAACTGTCTGCATAGTAAAATGTATAAATAATAAGTAGTGAGAGGGGTTGAGGTGGAGGCTTGTAAGGTTGACTGATTCTTTTCATCAATAAATTTTACGATTCTTCAAAAAAATATATATATATATATAATATTTTCTGATACAAAGTTGGTCCAGACTTAAAACCAAACCCGGACGAGATTCGGATTAGTTTCGGAAACAAAATGGGCAGTTTGTAAATTTTTTTTTGGGAATATTAAATATAAGTTATCAATATCCCCTAACTACTTATGGATCCTATTCATATTCTAATTCCTATTCCTTTTCCTAACAATAATGACTATTAGCTATCTATTTATAAATAATACTCTAAATCTGTCATTATAATTAGGTTAGGCAAAGAAGAGGAGGATCTGTGTTTCTCTATTAATCATCAGTTTTTTTTTTTTTTTGCGGGGAATTCTGTCATCCAACCAACCAAGATGATTGCTGGTGGTGATGACGGGAGTAGTTGTTCTTCAAAGAAGAGAAGAATGGAGGAGATCACGTCGGCGTCGTCCTCCTCCTATCCTCGCCTACCACTAACCCTCGACGTCATCTGTGTCGTACTTTCGAAACTGCCACATCGAGTTGCAGTTGCTGGAAGCGAGAAAGAGTCCCCCTCGCATCCTTGTTGTGACCAACCACGATCCCGATGGAAGACTGGTGTCGAAATTTCGCGGGAGCATGCGTTTGTATTCCTTCAAGGAGGAAGAAGCTTTGGAGCCCGAGCCCTTGGTCGCTCCAAAGCCCTTGGTTGAATTTTCCATCGAAAGAGATCACGAAGCTAAAACATCGGTGTGCCAATACGATTGTGACGGATTGGTACTTCTCATTGCACAAGAAACTATCTGGGTATGCAATCCTGGCACTAGAGAGACCCTATTTGTGCCTTTTAATTGCAGCGACAACTTGCCTATCAACAACAACGTTTTCCAGCATATCGGATTCGGGCTTGACCCAACGACCAACTCATACAAAATCGTCCGCATGTTCTACCGCTCATTCTCTCGTGACGAAGAAGAAATTTATGAAGAAAGTGTAGGGTGCGAAGTCTTTACTATTGGCACCAGTTCTTGGCGACAAGTTGATGATCCTCCCTATGCTCCTGAAGCAGCATATTCTGCATCGGCAAACGGTGGGTTACTATACTGGATGACCTTAACGGACGATGTTTTGCTTTCCTTTGATCTCAAGAATGACAAGTTTGGAGTACTTGCTCCACCGTCTGCTGTACTCTCCGGCCATCAATCTCAACGACGATGTATCATGAACGGACACGGAGACACACTCTGGTTTGTTATTGTTGACTGGGATGCTACTACCACTGATATATGGGAGCTGTCAACAAAACAGTCATGGACAAAAATTCATAGTATCCCCCATCCAACCATATTTCCTGCAGAATTCATTCTTCCCATTCCCAAGTTGGTAATTCGAAATGGAAGGTACATCTTGCTTTGGGATCGTCAAAAGTTACAGTGCTATGACATCGAAACTAAAGAATGCAAGAAGACGATATTCGACATCCATAATGGCAAGGAAGGAGGAGGAGGAGGAGGAGGAGGAGGAGGAGGACCTGTACACTATTACGATCCTGAAGCTCCAGCAATTTATTCTTGTCTTTATAGGGAAACTCTGGCATCACTGAAACCTAAACCTAAAGAAGACTCCACTTGGATATCACCAGAAAAATGGCGAAAAATTACTGTACCGACCAAGATTAATACTCAGTCAGCCTGATACAAGAACATAACACTGTCTTTGGTTCTGATACCATAACAATACTTGTGGTAACCTTTCTTTGTTACCAAGAGGATATGAGAGTATGGTTAAGCTTACATTGTTTTGGTCTTTAGATAGCTACATCTGCAGGTTGGAATGGTTTAGAGATACCTTTATATTCAATTCAAGTCTAATTTGCACTAAAATATTTTGTAACTTTGGCTGTTCACTTTTATTTCCTAAACTTTATTTTATGTTCAAATGCAAGAAACAAGCTGCATATGTAGCTGCGATTTTCCACATGTGTGGAGACCAATTTATCATTTATGCACTGAGAATGGATGAGATCAAGCAACTTTAATCAACTCCAATATTTAGATATAATTGTGGAGAGGTCCTCTAATTCTTTTTTTTTTTTTGAATACGAGAGGTCCTCTAATTCTCAAATAATATTAGTTACGAGTTCAACCCTTGATTAAACTTGTAGAATTACTTACTCCTTCGTTCATGAAATCCTTGTAAAATGCATCCTCATCCACTGATTGTGGCCCAAAGATAGTAGTGATGGATGGTTTTGGAAGCTTAATTTGTTTAGGCATTGGTAGATATGGTTTTCTTTTAACCTTTCTTCTTTCACTTGTCTAGGATTTTGTACTGGCTTCATGATTGAACACATGATCAAGGATCAATGGCAGTCTCTTCGCTGTAACTAGCCTATCATGGTTCCCCAAGAAATACTTCTCGCTCCACATCTTGGCCACACCGGCTCGATCTCCAATGTCACCGGTCCAGTCGACTATAGTATCCCGCTCCTGTTACGGAGCACGGTCTAAGTTGAAATCTGATCATATGAAAAAATATTGTCGGCATTGATTGATCGGGACGTTTTGAATTGAGACCCTTTCCTCTCGATGGATTGGCTTCTTTGAGATTCCTATATGTCATGCCTTAGGAAATGAACTATATATAATAACCTCTTCCTCAAAACATTTTCAATGTTTGTTTTCGTTGGTTGGATTTGTGGATATGTTTTTTTTGAATGTTTTCGATGGATGTGTTTATTATGTCCCACTTCCGAATATACAGGTACGTATACACGTACGTGAGTACGTCCAATATCATACGCCGTGATATCGACGGCGGTAGTACGTTGTCTATGTTAGTGCCTGGGCACAATTTTTTTTTTTTTTTTTTGATAGAAAACTGAGATGTATGAAACAATTGTAAGAACAATGTTCCAACGCAACACTTCTAGGAAGGTTGCGCAAGTATAACGAAGATCTAAGAAGATCTCGTTATTATATTACGAGAATCTAAGAAGATTTCGTAATCACAGCAGCGAAGAAGATGACAGACGAAAGATGGAAGATGGCATGCTGGGGTGAATGATCACCGTTGCTCAAAGCTATATTCACCCCACACGAATAGCTTCCAGGAACCAGCAAGTTCGTCAGAGAACTTTGGAACACTTCTTCTCTTCTGACTCCTCGGATCGTACACGGACTCCCGTGCAAAAGCAACGCTGGTGCAAAGCTTCTCTTCTCTCTGACATGCTCTGTTTACTTGTGTTAAGAAACACTTGTAAACTTTCGTAACTCTCTGAATATATTATGTATATCCTATGCCTGTGAGAGAGAGCAGACCTTATATAGGCCCGAGTAGCAACTGTCCGGTTAGCACAACATTCGGGACGTGGTAATAACCACTCCGAACGTGCAGTAACCGCTCAGATCATGCACAGGCACTATCTGAAGCAAGTTGCGCCACTCTAGCAACCCGCGCGCCTTGTACCTTGCGCACAGAGCCACACTGCGCCACACGTCTTGCGCGCCTTGCACACCTTGGGCCACACACACAACGCGTACATTCCGCCACTTGCGCAACTTGTGCGCAACCTGGCGCAACATGTGTGCAGCCTGCGCGCAACCTGGCGCAACCTGTGCCGCGCAACGCAAAGTGCGCCAACAAAACGCCACATTACGCCTCATGAGCCCGAGTCCGAGTCCGAGTCCGAGTCGCTAAGCCCCTACAGGGCTTAGCTCCCATGGAAATAAATTTTCCAAGAACAAAAAGCATTAATGCTTTTAATTGTTGATTTAGCATTTTTCCATTAGAAAAATAATCCCACATGGCACACCCATGTGCACCTCCACACCACATGTACATCTCTAAACTAGCATAGCTAATATATAGAGATACAACTTCTTTGGCCTATCCGATGTGGGACTAAAATTTCTAAAGAAAATGCCAAAAACCCCAACAGTCTATACCTCAATCATATCATATAACCATTATAACATATAATCATCTTAATATCCATAATCGTCACATATAAACTAACTCTTTCAAAGAAACAAAATTAGGATAACAGTAGATAAGGATAAGCAGAAAGATAAGTAATAATATCCTGAAATCCACAAAGACTACATAAAGTCTAGGATCATCCTCAAATCTGCATGCCATAATAAAGTCTCCGGGACAAATCCGATCAAAATTTAACTAGGGATAAACTAAGTAATAAAGCAATGACTACTACTCAAGAGATTTGTCCTGAACCTGGTCAGTTTCCCGAGCTGGGCCGGATGGCGGCGGCGGCACACGCATGTGGCCATAGGCTCAGCCTACAACAACTCACAAGTGAGAATGAGAGATGAACTAATATAAAAAAAGGCAAGTAAATGAGATGTTCTAGTCAATTAATGTCGGACTAAATAACTAAACATGGTTTTTTCTCAAGCAAAGAATACAACATGAACTTTAGCTGAGTTGCCTGTTCAACTTTGGTTGTATTTCGAACTATGTATCAGTGTTCTAGAAACCGGTTCAACCGGGGGTTGAATTGGTTGGACTGTGAACCGGTGAATTTACCGGATCGGTGATTTGTTCAGATGTTTGAACTGGCCTGAACCAGATACAATTGTGTGAACGGAGCAACTCGGTTATGGTTCAGCTAAACCAAATGGGTCGCTCAGAATTAAGAAAATACATGTCTTTTCCTAAAAATTTTGTGTCCATCAATACTCGAGCAGATGACCTATAATTTAAGAGCTTTGTTATGCCAACAACGAAAGGCTTACAATTTCCTTACAACCGCCACGTATCAGACAGATTGGAGGAGGGGGGAAAGTGGTAGGGTTAGGTGGAGCCCAGTAGCAGGGGATGAGAAGGGAGGTAGGACCGAGTGAGACCCATGTGTAAAGGGTGGGAGAAAGGTTGTAAGAAAATTGTAAACATTTCCTTGTAGACTTAGCATAACAATGTCCAACCAACGTAGATTTCAGCAAAACCTACATGACACTACAAATTTGGAGTCGTGTTAGTGGATTGTAGTACCAGCACACTAAAATACATGAAGGAAATTGTCATTTTTGAACAATTTCCTTCACTGAGAGGACGATAACTATCCGAAATGCTTTAAGTTTCTTTCGTGGAGTCAGATTCCACTGTTGTAATTGATGCTATTTGGAGGCAAATTTTGTCTGGCATCCGCTCAACGTGATTATTGAAGAATGCCGCTTCATGTTGGCTAGTTTAAAAAGATGGAAATTTGTTCACTGCTTGCAGGAATGTAACCATGTAGGAGATCGTTTGGCTAACATGGGTATCATCCAAAAAGACCCCTTGAGAGAATATAACAAGCCCCCTGTTGAGTTATGACTCATGCTGGATCATGGGAAAATGATGGGAGTAGGCTTCCTGTGTGTTTAATTATGTTTTTCCTCTTCCACGTGACAAAAAAGATGGTGATCTTTTGTAGTGACCTTCTATACTCAAGTTCAGACTCATGCTCCTTTTCAATTGGGCATATCTATATAGGGGAAATTTATGAAATGTCAAAAAACGAAAAAATTTTATGAAAAACCCACCGCACAATAACATTTCATCGCGTGTCCAGAATTAGCAAAAAAAATATAAAGAGGATTCCGAATGACCTTTTTGCCCTTCCTTCTAATTTATTGAAAACACCCACGAAACTACTCTTAAAAAAAACGTTTCGATACTTCATCTTCTTCCATACGCTGCTCACTTTCGAATCTAGGTTTTCTCAAAAATCTTCAAAAACTCGTCGAAAAATTTCGGAAAGACCGAGACAAACGGCAAAAGTGCTAAAACGGAGGCCCAAACATCATTTTTTTGCGATTCTAAAATTTCGAAAGGCTGTCTAACGAAGAAGCTGTTAATCTCAAGCTCCTCGAAGATACGCTCATTTTGGGACAAACCGGGCCTCGTTTCGACCTCCCAGTCAAAAGTTATGGCCCTTCAAAGTTTCAACTGACCATAAAATGCAGGAGAATGGTCATTCTCTGTGTTAGAACACGAAAAATGTTAATTTCGAATGAGGGTGGCTATTCTCCGTGTTAGTAACACGGAGAATGTCATTCTCCGTCTTAATTTACACGGAGAATAGTCATTCTCTGTGCAGTAACACGGAGAATGGCATTCTCCGTCTTAATTTACACGGAGAATAGTCATTCTCCTGCTAAATTACACGGAGAATGGTCATTTTTCGTCTTAATTTACACGGAGAATGGCCATTCTCCGTGTAATTTAGCACGGAGAATGGTCATTACAGTGTTAAAACGCAGGAGAATGGCCATTCTCCGTGTTAGAAACACGAAGATTGCCATTCTCCGTGTTAAATAAAACGGAGAATGACATTCTCCGTGTTAAATAAAATGGAGAATGACCATTTTTCGTATAACTTAGTACAGAGAATGGTCATTTCAGTGTTAAAACGCAGGACAATGGCCATTCTCCGTGTTAGAAACACGAAGAATGCCATTTTCCGTGTTAAATAAAACGGATAATGACATTCTCCGTGTTAATAAAACGGAGAATGGCATTCTCCGTTTTAATTTACACGGAGAATGGTCATTCCTAGTGTTAAAACATAGGAGAATGACTATTTTTCGTATAATTTAGTACGGAGAATGGCATTCTCTGTTTCTAAATTACACGGATAATGGCAATTCTCCGTGCTAAATAACACGGAGAATGGTCATTCTCCGTGTTAGTGAATGCCATTCAACACGGAGAATGACATTCTCCTTGTTAAAAATGCTGAAGAATGACTATTCTTCGTGTGATATCGACGGAGAACAGTTGACAGAAACCTATTTTTTTATTTTTGTTTTGTTTTGTGGAAAGAAATTTGACATGAATAAAGATTCAAGAATTTTCGTTTTTCTTTCAAAACGATGCTAACTCTTACGGAAAAGAAGAAGAAGATCTTCTCTCCATAATTGACCTAATTGTCGAAGAAGAAGAAGAAAAAGAAGAAGAAGAAGAAGATGAGCGATGATTGGAGTTCGACTGGAAAAAAAAGCCTGGTGAACTACGAACGATCTTTGCGATCTCTGCTGAAGATGAGAGCAATGGAATTCAGATCTCTCGTGAAGAAGAAGAAGACGAGAATCGCAATCCAGATCTGAGTTTGTGCGGAGGGGTAGTTATGGTATTAATTTTGTAAATACAGAGCATCTAAAGGGAATCTTGGAATACTTAACGTGGAAATATATAATTTTAGGCATTTCATAAAACCCATCATGCGGGTGGATTTTTCATAAAAACCAACCCCGAAATTGGATTTCTCAGCAATTTTCAGATCTATATATATGGATGGACCAAAATGATTGGGTTTATCAGCTCATTACCCATTGTATCTAGCCAAAAAACTAGGGGTGCAACTCGGGCGGGCTAAACCCGAGTCCGATCGGGTAAACCCGTTAATGGGTTGGGTTAGGGTTGAAGATACTCGGGTTCGGACTCGGATTTGGGTTAAAATATTTGAACCCGATCAAAAATCGAGTTGGGCTTGGGTTCATGTGTCGGGTTACCCGAAGAACCCGAAACCCGAGTGTTATATATATATATATATATATATATATATATATATATATATATATATATATATATATATATATAACCAAATGCAAATCGTAAGTATATATATATATATATATATATATATATATATATATATATATATATATATATATATATATATATATATATTTTTTTTTTTTTTTTAAATAAAAAGTTTAAATCTTACGATTTGCATTTGGTTATATATATATATATATATATATATATATATATATATATATATATATATATATATATATCACTCGGGTTTCATACTTTTAAATAAAAAGTTTAAATCTTACGATTTGCATTTGGTAATGATTAAGCCTTGATTGCTATTTGATTATGTATCTAATATTAGTTTTGTTTAAAATTATTTCAAATATTATATTAGAGCCCGATAAATCCGATGGACCCGACCCAACCCGAGTTCAGCCCGATCCAAACCCGATCCTCTGAGCTCGGTCTTGGGCTTCATATGTTGAACCCGAGGTCGGGCCGGGCTTAGGCTCGGACTAGGCTTATGATTCATCGGGTTGGGATCTGGTTGAGCTCAAGTCCGACCCAACCCGTCCGAGTTGCACCCGTATGAAAAAGGTAACCATGATGTAAAGTAGGGCCATGGAAGGAGAGGAGACCTTATCTGATCTGAATGCTCATGTATAGTTTTAGCCTTTACCATTTGCTAAACAAGTCAAACAGTACTGCCTTTCAACCAAGATTCGCAGTATTGGTATCCGAATAGGTTTCAGATCCTTCTTATGAGTATTGTTATTGGCGGTTTTGGACTAGAGTAGTTTTTTGGAAGGTCGAATAATATTAATAAAATTATTTAAATAGAACAATATTTGATACATTTATGCATAATTTTATGTATTATTTGATGTTCCTATTAGTTCTTAGTGGAATAACATTCAACATTGTGGTCACCCGTAACAAATATCGTTTTCTATTTGCTTAGACATAGTACCCCTGCAATAAATAGTTTTGAATGAAATAGTATAAGGATGAATTTATAGTATACAACTTCGACATCGGCACCGTGTTAATAAGAAATTTTATTGATATTGTAGCATCTTGATCTTCAATATCATAGAATCATTGTGTGTATTGCTAGACTTCTTTCTATTTTCTTTCTTTTAAATTCTTTGCCGACTTGACTAGGAAAGAGAGCCGCAATTTAAGTATATATCGACCGGTATCGGGAGGAGGGAGTATCAAAATGAACGTCAAAAATTGTTGAATATCACAATTTATCTGATACTACTTTTCTGATTGGTGATAGGCAAACTAGCTAGGATGAACAAACTTGAAGAAGAAAAAAAATGTAGAGAGAAAATTTTATAATTGTTGGAAGAAGATAGGTAGTGGAAAGATATTTGCTATTGCACCCAACTTTGTTGTGCTTGTTTTGTACAAAGTGGAGACAGCGTGGAAGAGGAAATGCACGAGAACTACATAATTTTGTTTTTTAAAAAAAAAAGAAAAAGAAGAAGGAAGTAGTCGATAAAGTTAACTATGTGGAAAAGGAAACCCACGAGAACTACATGATTTACATGGCTCCCATTTGTGAAACATCATAATAACAAGTGTTGAGTAATGACGAAGCCAGATAAGTAATTACTCATCGATTCACATATTCTTCCAAAGACGGTGGTTCAAATATTTCATATTCATGCTTGGAAGAATTTTGGTAGTTGAAATTAGGATGAGTTGGCCTTTCTACCAAGCTGATATTTGGACTGAATTAAGATATATGGAAGTAAAAGGAAATATGATAAATAACTTTTGGGTCACCTTGAGAACAGCATTAGTCAGAGATTAAGGGGTTATTTGGTTACACGTTACAACTTAGTTTTCTCAGTTATAACGTATGCAGCACAATAAGTTACGTTTGGCAATTCCCATTTCAAAATGTACTTCAAAAAAAATAAAAAATCAAATTTTGCTTTTAAACATTAGTTTCGGAGAGAAGCCAAAGCTGTTTTCTCAATACTCTTTCCTTCTACTTTTTTTTTACTGTTTGGTGGGCCCCGAACCACTCCCCAGCCTAATCCCACTCTCCCTCTCGAACGTCTCTCCTCTTCCTCACTTCTCTTCTCTTCCAGATCTGAGAAGAGAAAGGCCATGGTCCCGCCGCTTCACTGCTCCACCCTCTCCCTCGCAGTCGCCATGGTAGTCGTCGTTGCCGCCATCGCATCCGCGTCTCTGTCCTCCACTCCAGCCCCCCTCGCGGTTGCCATGGTCACCGCCGCCGCAGCCTACGTCGCCGCCTCCCCCCCCCCCCCCGGTCGCCATGGTCGCCGCCTCCCCACCTGCGGTCACCATGGTCGTCGCCGCCTCCTACGCGTCTACTTCCTCCACTCCAGTGCCCCGGCCTTCCAGGCCTCCCTCTCCCGCTCCGTACTCCAGTCTCCGCCTCCCCCCTCGCGCTCCTCGGCGGCAACGGTGCTGGACGAGGCCGAGCCTCCCTCCCCCGCTCCGCACTCGAGTCTCCGCCTCCCCTCTCGCTCTACGGCGGCAGCGGCAGTGGACGAGGCCGAGCCTCCCTCCCCCGCTCCGCACTCCAGCCTCTCCCGCTCCGCATTCCAGTCTCTGCCTCCCCCGTCGCTCTCCTCGGCGGCAGCGGCGCTGGACGAGGCCGAGGGTGCAGCGGTCACCGCGGAGGACATGGCTGCTACTGAAGAAATTAGGACACTGCGACTTGTCACAGACACAGGACACGACACACACAAAAAGTATAACACAAAGTTTATCAAACAAATTATATTCTAAAATTATTTTACCAAACAGAATCTTAAAAAAAAATTAATTATTTTTCAGATGAAAGTAACCAAACGCAAACTCAAAAAATTTATACTTAGAAAACAACTTTATAACTTACTTTCAGAAAACTGTTTCGGAATAAAATTTCAGAAAACATATTCAAATGGATCCAATCTTTCCTCCACTCTCTAAACATCCAAGCACAGACTCGATTAAGGTAATGAAACTACGATAGCACTTCTAAACACTCTTAGAAGTGCTGCTTGCAATGTTTCGCGGTGCTACCTATGTTGCAAGGACAAAAAAAAAATGAAAACTGGCACCAGTATCCGTATCATGTATGTACCCGCATTTGTATTTGTACAACATAGATGATTACACTGTACATATTTGAAATTGTCCATATTCTGTACTTGTATCGTGTCCATACTCGGTGTAACATTGGGTGCTAGTATTCAACTGCATGCTATCCTAACTAGACTAGTATCATGCTTCGCTAGATACATGAACAGGTGAAATGATAATATGTACATGGAAATTCTGAGCAGCGATGGCTGGATGCACTATAATAAATAAACAAATTTTACACTATATATTGTTACCTAGAACTTTGAAACAAATATGAAATCGGTTTAACGTATTAGGATACAAAGTATAAAAGCCTTAATGACATTTTTTTTGAGCCAACCATCCCAAATAAGCAACTAACAGTCTCTCTTTTTTTTACTCCCTCTTTCCAGGCTCCTAATGTTGTGCACATGTCAAAAAACATAAACAGGGTGAGACACATTGGATATCCATCCATGTTTCAAATATCACTAAACTACTTTGCACATGTCAAAAACATCTAAAAAAAACCGTCTGTTTCCCATGATTATTGTACGCCTCTTTACTTCCCATGAAAAAAGAAAAAAGAAAAAAATGAATTGCAAGAATATAACAGGGTGACACACATTGGATATCCATATTCCACAGGATGAGTACCAACTCAAACATTAAACGAAAATAACTGATGATAATATGACAAGTTGACAACCGACAACATGCCATGTTGCACTGACATTGGTACGGGGACGGATCCAGAAATTGAAACTGGAATGGGCTACAGCAAATTCGGATGGGCTAACCTATATAAAAAAAATCAAAAAAAAATATAAGAAAAAAAAAAGTAATTTTTTTTTTTGGGGTGAAGTCCACCCCACCACAAGTGTGGATCCGCCACTGGTCGGACCTATTGGATCCCACAAGAATAAGATTCTTCAAAATGGTTATACACATTCTACTCTCTTTTTATGCATATTCTAATATCATTATTTTTCCTTCTATCAAAGTCTGTACTGATTAATGCAGATCTAAAAAACGACACGTTACATAAGAATGTGGTTTTGATCCCTCCGGTGATGCTAGAATGTGGTTTTCATCCGACATACGATTTTATCTTGTTTTCATCTTTCAAAGATATTGGATGGGGGCATAAGCTAAAGATCCTCCCAAAAGTATATAATTGACTCTTTATCTAGAGATAATCTTCCCCAGCCTCGTTTAATTTGTGAAATAAAGTAATTTGTGATTTGTCAAATTACTCGTGAATTGACTCGGCTTGCCTTGTATTCTGGAATTATTTGCAATTGTTTCGAATAAATTCGAGAATATTGTGTCTATGATCCTAAAACTTGATGTATACCTATCTTAGAGTAGAATAATTGATGCTTCCGATTGTTCCCCTAGTTATAAGTTTGTTGTATATGTCCTTCCTAACAGTATCATGTGCTCTAGCCTCCTGTTTCTTTTATAATACGCACTTCTATTAAATTTAAAACCCTATTGTAAGCTACTGTAAGCCCAAAACAATTGCAATTCCAAGGGAATTACCATCTCTGTATGAAAAATGGAGAATGGGAATCCTCCCAGAATAAAAGTGAAAGCAAAAACTGGAATCTAATGGATAGGAATCTTGTGGGGCCCAGGTGGTTGGTAGCTTTCCATAAGAGTAAACAAAGCCATTCTGCTACAGGCCTACAACTTCAATTCAAACTTCATGATTCTTCATTTCATGAATTACAAACCAAAATATTATTTCCATGCAACAACGAAACATGCTCTGGTGACCAGTGTGACGACTTACTCCTCCACCGACGGCCACGATGCCTCCGACGCACCGGCCATGTTTGCCTTTGTAATAAATTCTAACTACTCCCAAATACCTACATTTTACTTTTCAGGCCATGTGTCTCACCCTCACCGGCGGAGTTGGGCCCAGGCTGTAGCCCGGGTTTCAAAAGTAAATACAAATATATGTGTAGTTATATGGAACATATTTGTAAATACAAATTTATAGAAAAAAATCAACATATAAAGTAAATACAAATTTATAGAAAAAAATCGTAATATCAACCTGTAAAGTAAAAAATATTTATATTTATATTTATATTTATATTTATATTTATATTTATATTTATATTTATATTTATATTTATATATTTATATATTTGTATAAATTTATAATATTTATAATATATATATATATATATATATATATATATATATATATATATATATATATATATATATATATATATATATATTTTACATATATATATATATATATATATATATATATATATATATATATATATATATATATATATATATATATATTTATAAATTTATAAATTTATATACTTATAATTATATATAAATATATAAATATATATATAAATATAAATATATAAATTTATATTTACATATTTATAAATAAATTTATAAATTTAAATTTAAATTTAAATAATAATAAATATATTTATATTTATATATTTAAATAATAAATTTATATAAATAAATTTATATATAAATATATTTAAAAATATATAAATTTTTTATTATTATTTAAATTTAAATTTAAATATATTTATATAAATATTTTATATTTTTATATATAAATATATTTATATTTATTATTATATAAATTTATATTTAAATTATATATTTATATATTTATAAATATATAAATATAAATATATATTTATATATATATTTCTAAATTTAAATTTATATATTATATATTTATATTTATATAATATATTTAAAAATATATAAGTATATAAATATAAATATAAATATAAATATATTTAAATTTATAAATATAAATTTATAAATAATATACATATAAATAATATATTTAAATATATTTATATTATTATTTATAAATAAATAATAATATAAATAATATATTATATATTATATTTATAAATATAATATATAATAATATAAATAATATATTTATATAATATATTATTATATAAATAATAATATAAATAATATAAATACATTATTTCCATGCAACAACGAAACAGGCCCTTAGAAGTTAGAAATAGTAACCATATGCAGGTCATCTTATACTATTTCCTATGCCCTGTTCAGGTCACGAAGTTTTTAGTTTGAAAAAAATAAAAAATGAGTCATTGGCAAAAGCTTGATGTGATAGAGATCAGGACAAGACCAAGCATGCATCACATACGACCTGGGTGGTTGCACTAGGAAGCCTAGTGCCCATAGAAATTTAGACAAAATAGCTAAGGCATTCAAATAGGTTTCACATCTATCAGTGGTAAAACAAGCAAAGATTCGAATTTTACGGGCTAACCATGTTTGTGTTCATACTAAGCTCGAATGCCTTCAACAGGAAGAAAAGGTGGGCCTCATTATATCCTAACTACCCTCCCTCCCTCCCAAACTCTCGAGTAATGCTATACGTAGCTCCAAAATGTACCAAACTCTCTCCCTCAGTGTGACGACTTACTCCTCCGCCGACGGCCACGACGCCTCCGACGCGCCGGCCAGGTTTACCTTTGTAATAAATTCTAACTACTCCAAAATACGTACATTTTACTTTGCCGGCCATGTGTCTCACCCTCATCGGCGGAGCTGGGCCCGGGCTGTAGCCCGAGTTTCAAAAGTAAATACAAATAACTACCAGTTCTTTGTGACATATAGTTCTTAGCTTAGTTTGTTGGGTAGTTGGCTTGTTTAATAGAGAGTTCCTGTGTTCGAATCATGTGGCTTTGTTGTTTGTTTTGTAAATTTGATTTTTTTTCATCCAACTTAGCCCCAGTACAAAAAAATTCTGCCTTGCTCACCCTGTTTATGTTTACCTATTTTCACAGTCTCTATTTTTTGGATTTTTTTGACTTACTTCCGATACTTTTGTGTGCACCACCCCCCTTTTTTTTGAGGGTGTCCACTTCTTAATGGTGCTTGGAGGCATGCCTCCAAGGGGGCTCGAACCTGCGCCACTGCGCCGCGGTGCACCCGCCTTCGTTTCGTTAGTAATTATTCTTCTTTTATTTCTCATGCTGTACTCAATAAGCCTCTACACGCTGTTAAGGATGAGCAGTATCCGGCTTTTAGAATCGATCCGACCATAAGAGATTTGGTTTGGTTTAAAAAAAAATTAAATTTTGAATATTTTATCCGGTGTTGGATTTTGAACCAAAATTAAAAATCGAATAAGACGTGCACAATTATATAATTATTTTTAAATTTATTTATATTTTATGATAATATATATATATATATATATATATATATATATATATATATATATATATATATATATATATATATATATATATATATATATATATTACATTCTGAAAATATATATATATATATATTTTTTGTACATTCTGAAAATATAAATTTTATGCATATTTTTTAAAATATAGCTTTGATAATTTAATAACTAATCCAACTTGAAAAACAACAAACGTCTATATAATTTTTTTTATTCTTTAATATAATTTAACTACAATTTGAACTTTGGATTCGGACCATTCAATAATAAAAATAATTTAATCGAATAAACTGAATCTATTATCGGTATGGTTCTATTTCGGTTATGTATATAATTTCGATTCACTTTGGAGTTCAGGCTTGTTTGGATAAAGTTTTGTATTGCTAAGAATTCATTTTCTTCTCTCTCTTTTTTTCGTGGAAAGGAATTCAAGACTCATGCTCATATGTAGTTCAAAATTTTTAATTTTTTATTTTCATGTTCCGTTCACACAGGAGTATGAATCTTAATTTATTTATGTTTTCCACAAATACAATTTCATTAATTTTCCATGATGGCACTATTATCTAAATTCACATATTTTGAATATAAGTTAAAAATTTGAAAGTAAAGGGAGGATATTACCGTTTAAACAAAATATTTTTTATCTTTAAAAAAAATATGTTGTCATTGTAAATTTATTTTTATTTTTTTTGTAGATGGCAAACAATATGTGTTTCGCAAGATGGTTCACAACAATGGTGAAAAAATTAATGGAGAAACTTTAAGACAACTCTGTGAATCACTCCTTGAAGAAGACGACATTCAACTTCACATAGAGGTAAGGATATTATTAAGTTTTTTTAAATACAATTACATAACTTTATTATTACTAAAATCTGTTGCATTGCAGTTAATAGCTGGAATGCAAGCTAAGTTAGTCTTTGCTGACGAAGAAAGGGTGAACGATCTACTTGTTAAATCCCAGCTTAGGCCCGAAAAACTGAAGATCAAAGGTCATGAAATTAAAATCGATAAGGTGGCTTCTATTCCTACCGATGATATCACTAGAATCCCTGGAGAAAAACAAAATATATGTTCAAATTATGCAGAGAGAGGACACAATGTAAGGACGTGTCCTAAGCTTATCCCCATCGGAAGCAAGCCACCAAAGTCTGACCTGTTCGTGGGAAGAGTAAAAGCCAAAAAATATTGATAAGTTTGTTGGGTTGTTGTATATAGAAAATATAGGGACGTATGTGTGTTTAGTATGGTCCCATATGGTGTGTTTAGATTGGTCCCTTATGTTGGACAATGTGTTTAGTTTGGTCCATATATATGTTGGACAATGTGTTTATATTGGTCCCATATGTTGGACCAATTTGTTGTACAAGTGTGTTTAATTTGGATGATAAGGGTTGCTTATTATATATAATCTGAGGTAGCTTGTGTCGTGATCGCTGCAGCTATTTATGATTTTATGGATTTTTCTACAACATCGAGTAAAGAATGATTTTATGGATTTTTCTACAGCATCAACCGTTACCAATATCTTTTTTATGGAAAAAAAATATAAATTCACTATAATTGCCGAACATGTTGTTAGTCCCGGGGCTTGATCAAAGATGGAAAACTGATGCAATCGAGATCTGAGATGTCACACAAAACTTTGCAGTGATCAAACTCAAGATCTACGATGGTACAAAAAACCAAATAACCAAATTACAATCTGAAGGAGGGAAATAGTAAAGAAAAGATCTCTCGTTCTTCCTTGCAAACGTGTTGCAATTGGGACAGAACAAGTTACAATAAACTAGAGAGAGATGAGAAGAAGAACAATGCTGGGATGTCAAAACACCGTTGCTCAAAGCAAGATTCGCCCCACACGATCTGCTTCCAGGAACCAGCAAGTTTGAAGAACTTGTGGAACGCTCGATGTCACCTCTGTTCTGACTCCTCGGATGGACTTGCAATGGCGGCAGCAGCTCTCTCTCTTTCTACTTTTCTGACTTGTATTTTCGTAGTACCCACAAAGGAGGCCAGATGAGAGTATATATAGAGAGAGAGTGAAAACCCTAGCCGCCTCTTCAGTTATGGTAAGATTGAATCAAATCACAAAAAGATAGCAACGAATTAATTCTAATCCCACAAAGATAGGAACTGAATTAATTCGAGTCCGAGTCGCTAAGCCCAAGTAGAATTAATCCAAGAGAATGAAAAAATCATTAATGCTTAATCCTTGGAGCCTTATTCTTACCTCCTAGTAAAATCACCCACATGGTTCCCTCCTTAGGGTCACCACCCCATGTGCATCTCTCAACAACACACCCAAGTATATATGTTGAGATAACTCATGGTGCATTTCCGATGTGGGACTAAAATTTACAAGGCATGTTGAGAGCAAGCTCTCTTCATGTAAAGAAAGCACCAAAGAAAGCACCAATAATCCCCCACATATCACAACATATATATGTGTCCAGGGTTGAGCGTTCCCCACAGTAACTGTCCATTTTGCATTAGGATAGATGTCGCTGACGACTTGAATCTTCCCGCATGGGTTAAATAACAATGTGATACAAGAATGGACTACGCCTTGAATTCTGCACCACAATTGTAATTCTTTCTGTAGAAGCATGAAAAAGAAGGGATCTTTCTTTTAATCCCACATCGGAAAGGAGAAGAAGGGAGGCCTCATTCCACTCTATATATAGAGACCTTTTGCCTCCTTTGAAAAGGGCACCAAAAAAATAAATAAAGAAAAGGGGGCCCGTTATCCAGGGAGCCCGTTCGAGCCACAAGTTGCAGTTGTTCTTCTCTTCTTCTGGGGCGGCTGCAAGCTCTTCACTCGCTGTCATGGCGAGGATAATTTGGACTCTGAGTACTATGCGCCCCACGGGCTGGTACGAAGAAGTCTAAGGCGGCACGGGCCATGCGCCGCAAACGTGCTATGCCAATGGCAAACCAGAAGCATGCGCTCACAATCATGCGCGCTGCTGATGGTAAGCTGTATAAGGTCGACTCGGGTGCTGCGGCGCCGGAAACAAGCCAACCTTCAAAGTCCTTGTCTCACTTGGGCGCATCTATTGTGTTCACAACCAAGTCGAGCAAGGCAAACCCAGTGGTCTTGAACTCCCGCGCCTCCTCTGGTTGTGCGTCTGAGGTCCGTTCAAGTCACTTTAAATGTTGTTCCCCCACTACTGATCGGGAGATCAGGGGGTGCAGCATTCACTTGACCACCCCGGCGCTTGGCTTTGCCATGCGCCTTGAAGGGGGTGCAAAGGTGGCACTCTCACTTGACCACCCCGGCGCTCGGCTTTGCCATGCGCCTTAAAGGGGGTTCGAAGGTGGCGCTCTCACTTGACCACCCCGGCGCTTGGCCTTGCCATGCGCCTGAAGGGGGTGCGAAGGTGGCACTCTCCTCCAATGATCTGTGCAACGTGATCACTCACAAACGTCGATCAGGAGAGCCGACCAACAAGCATAATGCGCCCCTCACAGGGCACACTTGTGCTACGGTCGCCATCAACTGCTGCTACCGCAAGACAGTGGCTCCACCACCAAGACAGTCTGTGTTCAAACAGTTGCAACATGTTGTACCTGTCTTCCAGCGCATCACTCCGTCCCGTCAGAGTGAATCACTTCTTCGTCAACGTACAGGTGCATCTACCAGCCTGGGGCTATTATCTTCTGAAGGAGTTCCCGTCAAAGCTTCTTTGAACAAGGAGAACCATCATCCACAGTACAATGTCTTGCCAAAGAGGAGGATCAGTCGAATCCATCTTCGTCGAGAAGTCAAGGGAGAGACAACAAGACTCTCTCAAACTGTTGCTATTCATAGGCCAGGGCAAATCAAACCCATGCGCCAAGTGGTAACCTTCCCGAAGTCGGTGCAATGAACTTGTATTTATGATGAATGAACTCGCTAAGTCGGAGAGCCATCAAAGCTCCGAAGAACTCAATAGCCAGACCAATGGAGATGCGCCATGCAACAGACGCGCCGGTCAGACAGCGCATCACACAGACGCGCCTTTCAGTACCAGGCGCATCACAGAGGATGCGCCCCCACACATCCCCATACCGAGTGGAACGCCAACCGACGCACCCACTCAGCTGTCTATCGAACGTCACCAACCAGAGTTGGCAGCACGCCTCCCAAAGTCTGAACAGTTGACAGCTTTATTCAGAAAACGAAGCGTCGGCAACGTCAGCATCATCATGACTTTATTTCGACGGCTACTGCCATACGGCCACTCCACCATCAGCATGCGCCTCTACGGCCATGCGTCCAAATCAGCATGCGCCTCAAAAGCCATGCGCCCCAGACTGATCTCTGATCCCAAAAGACAGAAGGAAAGTCGCTTGTATGTGCCTCAAAAGCCATGCGCCCCAAATGGTTTGTAACTCCTAAAGGTTATGAGCCGCAGCCTCCTCCTGCGCCCAATCCAAGACGCAGCTCACCAGATCACTCCTCTCCACCAAATCCGAGATCTTCGAACCATGAGTCGACGACACGTGTCTTTTGACTCAACTCATCCAAGATTTCAGCAACGAAAAGATCTTCTCCCTGCTACGTGCCGGCTCACAACAGCAGTATGAAGAGTTCTCCCCCTCGATCAGGGCGCAGCATCCATGCGCCTCCATCAGCAACCTCCACGTGGCGTTCCCACACCGGCGCATCCTACATGCGCGCATGAGCAGCCAGCCTGCAAAACTATAAATAGAAGGATCATCTCCTTCACACACACACAGAGACTCAGAACAGAAGACTCACAACACAGAGAGAATCACCGAGAGGCAGTTCTAGACACTCAACGTCTTCCTCCTCTCAGCAAGCTCCAGCACCCAGAGCAATCCACACCCTCAGAGAACCGATAACCGTCGTCAGCCGGTCAACGGAGTCAACGCATTACCACTCGCTCCATTGGCACTAAGGACCCAGCTTAAACAAAAGTGTACTCCTAGGACTACATCTAAGTCCTATATTGTATCACTGTTCTGTTTGTATTAAGATTTCAATCAAAACAATTTTAATGGCAAACAAGCTGGCGACTCTGCTGGGGACCTCTTTCTCCTCTACCGAGAAAGTCGTGTCACAGGCCGACGACGTGAAGGTGGGCTCCTCCCACAAGTCGCTGGTAGTGCGCCTCAATCAACAGGCGTACGAGGAGTTCATTTCTGAAGGAAGTGCGAGTCCTTCGAAGCGGCTGTCGAAGCCGAAGAAGACCCGCGCAGTTTGGGTGCGCAAAGTCGACGCCTCGGGCACCACCGTTGAAGGGGATGCGCCCGTCCAGCCTTTCCTTCCTGCTGACGTCCTCAGCAGTCAAGGTGCGCCCGCTGATGCAGCGCATCTCTCGGGGAAGCGTGCGGCTGACCACGTTCCCCAGCCATCTTCCTCTCAGGCGAGGAAGATACGTCGACGGAGCAGGGGCGCAGCCAATGCCCCGCGCATTACTTCTGATGCGCCACAACGAGCCTCTGTCTTCGACAGACTCACTCGCTGTAACGGCGAGAAGAATTTGGATGCTGAGTACTATGCGCCCCAGCGGGCTGGTACGAAGAAATCCAAGGCGGCACGGGCCACGCGCCACAAACGTGCTATGCCAGCAGCCGGCCAGAGGCATGCGCTTACAATCACGTGCGCTGCCGATGGCAAGCTGTACAAGGTTGACTCAAGTGCTCCCGCACCGACAACGAGTCGACCTTCAAAGTCCTCATCTCACTTGGGCGCATTCACTGCGTGCACAACCAAGCCGAGAGAGGCAAACTCAGTGGTCTTGAACTCCCGCGCCTCCTCTGGTTGTGCGTTTGAGGTCCGTTCAAGTCACTTCAAATGCTGTGGTTCCCCCACTACTGATCGTGATGCCTGCTTGGTATTAGATCAGGGGGCGCAGCACTCACCCGACCACCCCGGCGCTTGGCTCTGCCATGCGCCTGAGAGGGGTGTGAGGGTAGCACTCTCCTCCAACGACTTGCGCAACGTGATCACTCACAAGCGCCGGTCAGGAGAGTTGACCAACAAGCACGATGCGCCTCTCACGGGGCACACTTGTGCAGTGGTCACCATCAACTGCTGTTGCAAGACGGCAGTACCGCCAAAGCAGTCGATCTTCCAACGGCTACAATCATCGACACCCCTCCGACATCGCCTTGGGACGAAGGTGTCAGCAGAAGAGGAACTAAAGATTGCGTCATGCAACGTGATCTCCAATTCCTCATCTGTCCGGAAGACGACTGCCAATTCCTCGTCTTCATCCAAAAGCCAGCCGAGGAAAACCAAGGCAGCTGTCACGACCTCTGGAGTGTTCGAAGGCACTCGGTCGAGGAAGAAGTCCTTGGAGGAAGCTGGGGGTAGCCAGACCCTTGTCGAGCCTCCTTCCGAAGACGAAGATGTCCAAAGCACAGCTGCGGCGGATCTTCATCAAGGCGAAGATGGCCTCCCTGAAGCCCCTCAAAATGACGATGTCCTCCAGGACACCGCCGGGGGTAGTGCTGAAAACGAAGAGGCCCTTCAAGACAGAGCTGAGGGCAGTCAGGCCCTTGCAGATGCGCCTGTCGAAGACGAACTCCAGAATGTGGCTGGGGGTGGCCAAACACCAGGAGAAGTAACTCCCCCACATGAGAGCGAGGCTGAGAGCGAAGCCTCAACTAATCCATCCACTTCCGGCCGTGTCATGACAGTATACATGACCGGGGGTGATCTTGAGGCTGATGCGCCGCCACAGGACATTGTCCAGCGCATAGACTCGCTAGAGGGAGGACTCAAAACCCTCTCTGCCTCAATGCAAGCACTGACTCAAGCAGTGTTTGAGATGCGGTCGGCCTTGATCAGGACACCTTCAAATGGTCCCGACCCAGGAGCCAATGGAGAGTCGAGTGTGCCCCTCCAGCGGACACCCTCAGACACAGAAGCACCCCGGACATCGGAGCCCTCAAACGCTCCACTCCAGGTAGTACCTCCTTCCCCGGCTCCTAGCTCCACGGAGGACGTGGTCGAAATGATCCAAGATCTGCGGGAGCGCTTCGAGTCCAAGAACAGGCAGGAGGAACGCCAGAAGATGGGCATTCCCCAGCCTTATCCCCTTGAGTGGAACAAGGTGGTTTATCCTCCAAAGTATAAACCACAAACACTCACGCCGTATGACGGGAAGGACTCTCCACGACGGTACCTGACGTACTTCCAATTGCAGACAGGGCATCTTCCGAAGGAGGACGCACTCCTCACCAGCATCTTTGTTGGGGCCCTGAAAGGGGTGGCGTATGACTGGTACTGCAGCCTCCCCGATAATTCCATATCGTCCTTTGACGACCTGACACGCCTCTTCCTCGACCGCTTCTACGACGGTGGAAAGGACATGACGATGGCGTCTCTCATTGAGATACGCCAGAAGGACAAGGAAACGGTTCGGGCATTCATCGAACGCTTCCGTCAGGCCTGCTTCAGGTTACCTTCAGGCATGCCAGAACATGCGCTTCTCTCTGCTTACAGTATGAACATGCTGCCTGCAGTAAAGCTCTGGCTTAACTCTACTCCCCCTCCCGACTGGAGCTCCCTAATCATTGAAGCTGAAGCTGCAGAGAAGAAGGCGGCCAATGCACGTCTTCTGGGTGTTAGCTTCCCCGCCTTTGACGATAAGGGGAAAAAGTCCGCAACCAACAACTCCGGACGAGAAACAAAGGGAAAACAGGCATTGACTGTTAATGCCTCGAAGGGCGCATCTGCGCCTACTCAAAAGCCTCTACTGGCACCAAGACCCAAGGAGGTTTATTCATTCAATGATGACGACACCCTGCAACTCTTTGAGATACTGAAGCAGGGTGACAAGATCAAGCTTCCGGACCCGAAGCGGCCCGATGAAGTCGGGAAGGTGGACAACCCAAGGTACTGTCACTACCATCGGTTTGTCGGACACCCGACTAAGGACTGCTACGTCCTCAAAAATTACATCCAGCGCATGATCAATGCGGATGTAATCTCCGTCGATTACGAAGAGAAGACGGTGTCAGCTAATGTGGTGTCACTTCAGTTCGGCACCTTGCCGCCGACTACCACACAAGATGGCGTCGTCCCCATCCCTAAGGCGACAATGGAGGTGGTAAACTTACCACCTACTCGTGACAATGTGAGTGGACTCACCCCGTTCACCACGTCTCGAGGAGAGGTCCTCTGGGTTCACCCCGACCTCGTCTCCGAGGTGACTCAATCGGAGGTACGCCCTACCTCCAAATCAAAAGGCAGGAAGATCAAGTCTTGCCGCACAGTCTCTTCTTCAACAGAAGAGGCACTTCCAGTGCAAACACGTGCACAACAGAGCTTCCAATCCGACGAAGCCGCCGTCGAGGTGGTGCCTCCTAGCACCATCTCTGAGGAGGGTCCATCTAAGCCCTCAGCATCCTGAGAAGACCAAAGCCATCCTCAACATGGATCCTCCGAAGAACCTTCGAGAACTTCGGGGCTTACAGGGACGTCTGGCATATATCCGGAGGTTCATAGCGAACCTCTCCGGTAAATGTCAACCCTTTACTCAGCTCATGAAGAAGGGAGTCTCTTACGTCTGGACAGAGGAGTGCCAAAAGGCTTTCGACGACATCAAGGCTTACTTGACAAGCCCGCCAGTTCTAGTGGCACCTGTCGCCGGCAAACCATTCCTCCTCTACGTCCGTGCCATGGATCATTCCCTCGGCGCTTTACTGGCTCAAAACAGCGATGCAGGCTACGAGCAAGCAATCTACTACCTCAGTCGAACACTCATCGGGGCCGAACACCGGTACAACCCCGTTGAAAAGGAGTGCTTGGCTTTGGTGTTTGCCATTCAGAAGACTCGTCATTACGTCCCGGGCCAGACAATTCACGTCATCTCCCGAGTCAATCCACTCAGAGTTCTCATGACGAAGCCAGGGTCATTAAACTCCCGGCTGGCTACATGGGCGATCCTACTAACGCCATACAACATGGTGTTTGTCCCGCAGAAGGCGGTCAAGGGTCAGGCTCTGGCTGACTTTTTAGCTGCACACCCCATCCCAGAATCTTCAAAACTCTATGAAGACATCCCGGATGAAGTCCAAGAATCAAATGTCACTGAAGGAAGCCCCGTTTGGCGGATGTTCTTCGATGGCGCTTCAAGAACGGGCCCCAACGGCCAAATCATCGCAGGAGTGGGGGTAGTCTTGGTCTCCCCCGATCAGCTGGTCATCCAGCGTGCATACTCTCTTTCGAAGCCATGCTCCAACAATGTTGCTGAGTACAACGCACTCGTCATGGGACTCCAGCTAGCACAACAGCTGGGGGTGGATCATCTGGAAGCCTACGGCGACTCGAAACTCGTCGTAAACCAGATTCGGGGGCAATACGAGGTTCGCCATGAAGATTTGATCCCTTACCATGAAGTTGCATTGAACATCATTTCAACCTTCACTGGGTTCTTCATCGAACATGTACCCCGTCTACAAAACTTGGAGGCTGACGCTCTGGCTGGCCTCGCAGCCTCATTGGCCGCGCCCCTTGGGACTCAACACTATGTCACGGTAACTGGCCGAGACTTGATTTGTCCCAGAAATAACCTATGTTTGCAAATGGCTCACGCCGTACCGACAAACACCGATGTTAATGTCCGAGACTGGAGATTCCCGTTCATCGACTTCGCCGTCTACGGAATCCTTCCGGAAGACCCGAAGGAAGCCGTCTCAGTCAGGAGACGCTCTCTTCGATTCTACTACGATACAGCCACTAAAACGCTGTACCGACGCTCCTTCGACGGGCTTCTCCTTCGATGCCTGTCTAACGAAGAAGCGGCCGAAGCTCTTCGAGAAGCTCATGACGGAACTTGCGGAGCTCACCAACCAGGTCCTAAGTTGCAAGATCGACTGCGACGTATGGGCTACTACTGGCCAACCATGGCCGCCGACGCAGTGGAATATGCTAAGAAGTGCCATGCATGCCAACTTCATGCAGACTTCATACATACACCATCTGAACCTCTACATCCTACAGTCGCCTCCTGGCCATTCGAAGCCTGGGGCATGGACATTATAGGACCAATCACCCCTCCTTCATCAAGAGGACATCGTTTCATCCTGGCCATCACCGATTACTTCTCCAAATGGGCGGAAGCAGTCCCACTAGCGGAAGTAAAAAGCTCCAGGGTGGTCAGCTTTATCAAACACCATGTCATTTACCATTTCGGAGTACCCAGGCGAATCATTCATGACAATGGTCCCCAGTTCATCAGCCACATTTTCAGCAGGTTCTGTGACAAGAATCGCATTCAAAACGTGGCCTCAACCGCCTACAATCCGGCAGCAAACGGATTGGTCGAGGCGTTCAACAAAACTATCGTTAGGCTGCTCAAAAAGGTCGTGTCATCCAACAAACGCGACTGGGACGAAAAGCTCGGCGAATGTCTTTGGGCCTACCGCACAACGGTACGGACCCCAACAGGCAACACACCATTCTCCCTGGTCTACGGGAGCGAAGCGGTACTGCCTCTCGAGATCCAGATCCCCTCACTCCGAGTAGCGATCACAAACAAACTCACAGAAGAAGACAATCAACGTCGTCGTCTGCGGGAACCGGAGGCACTTGACGAAAAGCGTCTCCTAGCTCAACAACGCATCGAACTTTACCAAGCCCGTATATCACAGGCTTTCAACAAGAAGGTCAAGCAAAGAACTTTCCAAGTTGGCGACCTGGTTTTAGCAGTCAGAAGGCCAATGGTGTTAACTCACAAGACACCAGGGAAGTTCGAGCCCAAATGGGAAGGACCCTTCATCATTGAGACGGTATACTCAAACGGTGCTTACCGCCTCGCCAAACCCAATGGGGACTTGTTCATGATGCCCATCAACGGCAAGTTCCTAAAGAAGTACTATTCTTGACATCCTCCAAGACATGTATTTCTCCAAACAACCTCTTTTCATAAAATCAAACGCTTCCGGAACCCAGCTGTTCCGTGGCATCCTTCCGTAGAAAGATAACCACGTCCACATTACCTCTGAGTTGTCTCTCTACACCCTACAAAGCAGAATCTTACACTTCGTGAGCTTACGCTATCCTTCATGTTTACCACGTCCACATTACCTCTGAGTAAACATCTCGTACAAACAACCCCTGCGTTGTTATACATTGATCGCAGAACTTCTACGTCCACATCACCTCTGAGTTGTTCAGCGTATCCTTCAGGATCATTCCTACCACGTCCATAATACCTCTGAGTAGGGAGATTCTATCATTCGAACCCAATGATTGCCATGTCCACATTACCTCTGAGCAAACATATTGGTTCCGTCAAACTTATTATCTGTACCTAAAAACCAAGGTGCGCAAAAGATAATAGGTCCACACAAATCATCAAGTTCATGATAACAAAAAATGAACACATCACAAAAAGGTTGTGTATTTCTTTATTTTCTAGAAAAGAAAGAGTACAGAAATACGCTATCCCCCCCAGCAAGAGTTACAAAAAAAAGCAGAGACTACAATCCCTAAACATCCCCAGCGGAATTTCCATGTCCATATTACCTCTGAGTAGTTCCGCGTATCTCCCTCCAGAGTCATTCCTACCACGTCCATATCACCTCTGAGTAGGAAAGCTCTACCATCAATTCCATATTTACCACGTCCATATTACCTCTGAGTAAATATGTTGGTTCTCTCTCTCTCTCTTAACTTATTATCTGCACCTAAAACCAAGGTGCGCCATGGATGATAAGTCCACATAAATTCCCCAGTGGAAGTACCCAAACCTATCACGTCCATACTACCTCTGATAGGATTGTCACACCTAAACAGCTCAACCATTCATGCTTCTTGTTCAAAGTATTTCAAAACTTGTCCAAAAGTTTTAAAAACTTTGAAGGGGGTCTTGTAGAAGCATGAAAAAGAAGGGATCTTTCTTTTAATCCCACATCGGAAAGGAGAAGAAGGGAGGCCTCATTCCACTCTATATATAGAGACCTCTTGCCTCCTTTGAAAAGGGCACCAAAAAAATAAATAAAGAAAAGGGGGCCCGTTATCCAGGGAGCCCGTTCGAGCCACAAGTTGCAGTTGTTCTTCTCTTCTTCTGGGGCGGCTGCAAGCTCTTCACTCGCTGTCATGGCGAGGATAATTTGGACTCTGAGTACTATACGGCCCACGGGCTGGTACGAAGAAGTCTAAGGCGGCACGGGCCATGCGCCGCAAACGTGCTATGCCAATGGCAAACCAGAAGCATGCGCTCACAATCATGCGCGCTGCTGATGGTAAGCTGTATAAGGTCGACTCGGGTGCTGCGGCGCCGGAAACAAGCCAACCTTCAAAGTTCTTGTCTCACTTGGGCGCATCTATTGCGTTCACAACCAAGTCGAGCAAGGCAAACCCAGTGGTCTTGAACTCCCGCGCCTCCTCTGGTTGTGCGTCTGAGGTCCGTTCAAGTCACTTTAAATGTTGTTCCCCCACTACTGATCGGGAGATCAGGGGGTGCAGCATTCACTTGACCACCCCGGCGCTTGGCTTTGCCATGCGCCTTGAAGGGGGTGCAAAGGTGGCACTCTCACTTGACCACCCCGGCGCTCGGTTTTGCCATGCGCCTTAAAGGGGGTGCGAAGGTGGCGCTCTCACTTGACCACCCCGGCGCTTGGCCTTGCCATGCGCCTGAAGGGGGTGCGAAGGTGGCACTCTCCTCCAATGATCTGCGCAACGTGATCACTCACAAACGTCGATCAGGAGAGCCGACCAACAAGCATAATGCGCCCCTCACAGGGCACACTTGTGCTACGGTCGCCATCAACTGCTGCTACCGCAAGACAGTGGCTCCACCACCAAGACAGTCTGTGTTCAAACAGTTGCAACATGTTGTACCTGTCTTCCAGCGCATCACTCCGTCCCGTCAGAGTGAATCACTTCTTCGTCAACGTACAGGTGCATCTACCAGCCTGGGGCTATTATCTTCTGAAGGAGTTCCCGTCAAAGCTTCTTTGAACAAGGAGAACCATCATCCACAGTACAATGTCTTGCCAAAGAGGAGGATCAGTCGAATCCATCTTCGTCGAGAAGTCAAGGGAGAGACAACAAGACTCTCTCAAACTGTTGCTATTCATAGGCCAGGGCAAATCAAACCCATGCGCCAAGTGGTAACCTTCCCGAAGTCGGTGCAATGAACTTGTATTTATGATGAATGAACTCGCTAAGTCGGAGAGCCATCAAAGCTCCGAAGAACTCAATAGCCAGACCAATGGAGATGCGCCATGCAACAGACGCGCCGGTCAGACATCGCATCACACAGACGCGCCTTTCAGTACCAGGCGCATCATAGAGGATGCGCCCCCACACATCCCCATACCGAGTGGAACGCCAACCGACGCGCCCACTCAGCTGTCCATCGAACGTCACCGACCAGAGTTGGCAGCACGCCTCCCAAAGTCTGAACAGTTGACAGCTTTATTCAGAAAACGAAGCGTCGGCAACGTCAGCATCATCATGACTTTATTTCGACGGCTACTGCCATGCGGCCACTCCACCATCAGCATGCGCCTCTACGGCCATGCGTCCAAATCAGCATGCGCCTCAAAAGCCATGCGCCCCAGACTGATCTCTGATCCCAAAAGACAGAAGGAAAGTCGCTTGTATGCGCCTCAAAAGCCATGCGCCCCAAATGGTTTGTAACTCCTAAAGGTTATGAGCCGCAGCCTCCTCCTGCGCCCAATCCAAGACGCAGCTCACCAGATCACTCCTCTCCACCAAATCCGAGATCTTCGAACCATGAGTCGACGACACGTGTCTTTTGACTCAACTCATCCAAGATTTCAGCAACGGAAAGATCTTCTCCCTGCTACGTGCCGGCTCACAACAACAGTATGAAGAGTTCTCCCCCTCGATCAGGGCGCAGCATCCATGCGCCTCCATCAGCAACCTCCACGTGGCGTTCCCACACCGGCGCATCCTACATGCGCGCATGAGCAGCCAGCCTGCAAAACTATAAATAGAAGGATCATCTCCTTCACACACACACAGAGACTCAGAACAGAAGACTCACAACACAGAGAGAATCACCGAGAGGCAGTTCTAGACACTCAACGTCTTCCTCCTCTCAGCAAGCTCCAGCACCCAGAGCAATCCACACCTTCAGAGAACCGATAACCGTCGTCAGCCGGTCAACGGAGTCAACGCATTACCACTCGCTCCATTGGCACTAAGGACCCAGCTTAAACAAAAGTGTACTCCTAGGACTACATCTAAGTCCTATATTGTATCACTGTTCTGTTTGTATTAAGATTTCAATCAAAACAATTTTAATGGCAAACACTTTCCACTCACAAAGTGTAGTTACGTGTGCTTCTGGCTGCACATTAAAGACCCTGTGCCAGCCTGGTTTCAGTGTATAATTTTGGGCGTCTACAAGTTTACCCTCAAGAGACGGCCTGATATCTCTTTCCATACACTATAGGTGAGTTCTTTATTAAAGAGAGATGGCATGAAGCCTTGCGCTTCCTTGCGGTGCTACGCCGCTATTGTCACGACCCGCTCCCGAATAACCGGATACGAGTCGGACACGTCCAGCCTTTGTTATTAGAATAACAAAGTAAGCTGTACCATTCTAGGGAAACTAACCAGATAATATAAACATGAAATGAAATCACAGCATCTATATAAGTGTGTCCCAACCAGAGTAAAGAGTACAATATCTGAAATTATTACAATTCAACGAAAAGAGTCTGCTAGTCTCAATACATGGAAGGATAAATGGAAAACTAATGAAGTACTAGGCTTCTGCAGCCTCTAGGTCAGAAGCAGCTCCACCTGGCTCAGTAGGAAAAGCAATATCCTGCCCATAGTAGGTGTCACACAAGGCCTCCATCTCACCTGCAACATATCCTATTCAGGAGCGGAGCAAAGTACAGTTCTAGGTAATGAACAATAACATCATGATATGGAAAGTAAATGCTGAAAGAACAAGAAGAACATGCTATGTAAAGAACAGGAAGATCATGAACTGCTGCTATAAAGATACATGAAAGATCATGACTATGTAAGATACAGGAAAGATCATGTCTATAGCTTAAAATAAAGATCAGGATCATAGGAACTAATGTAAGAGCAAAATCCTGAACATGTGTTATAAATTTGAAATACTTCTATGATATGTGACCGGCTATGGGTAAGATCATGAAAGAGCATGAAAAGATCCTGAAAGATCATGTAGGTACGGATTAGGACCCGCGTGCACTGTGCGAGGCCTAAGCTAAAGATCATGAATAAGTATCCGGGTTTGATCACATATCTAGAGTATTTCCCCACCCCAAGATTCAAGTAAGAGCATGAAAGAACAAGACAGGTGAGATCATGAACGTGTCGCAGTGTGTCAGCAATAAAGAACAAGAAAAATGCACTGATCAAAACCATAGAGTGTACTTGCCTTGCTCCAGGAAAGTACGAGTAGATAAAAGAGCTGGATGATCTCCTGTAATGATAATGATGTGTTCAAGTTGATTAATACACAGCTAATTCTAATTGGTTTTATCAAGAGATTCTATTCACAAATTATTTCTAATTATAACCCTTAGTTACCATGGTACCAACATAGTCACTATATCCTACTCTATCAAGAACTTAGAATAGAACAAAATACATGTTATGGATACATAGTTTTATTTGGCTAAACCTAACTGTTAAGGGTTGATTCCTATGGGTCCTTTTAAACCTTCATCACTTGAACTTTGTATGAAACCCAAAAGCCATAACAAGATCCTGTTATAGACAGGAATTATCTTATAGCCTAGTTCTCAAAACAGAGTATGGGAAATTAGGGATCTAAGTTACTGAAATTAGCATTAATTCTAGGTTCAAACTGAGGCCCCATTCTCAGGATGTACACTCCTGGTTACACAGGAATCTCCCTGAGTTCATCACAGGATGTAACATTCCTGGAACAAACAGGAAACTGCATTCCTGGAACAACAGGAGAATGCATTCCTGGAACAACATGTTCTCAAGACACATGTTCAAAATTCCTGGGAACACAAGTTCAACCTTCTAAACTGAGCTAAATTATTTGTTAACCAATCACTGCATTTATACATAACTTATCCATGTAAACCAAGATCTCAAGGTTAACATTCAATCATAGCCTCATATGGAATCATATATCAGTCCTTGACTTAAAGAATACGAGCTAACAGATCAGGACTTAACAGCAGACTAAAATACTAAGCTCCCAGGTTTACAGAACTAACTAGCATTGATTCTAAGTTCAAAATTAAATCATAAAGTCCTTCCAGAACTCAAGAGTCTTATAGCAGATGAGTTCTATGAATGCATACAGTAATTAAAGGTTCCTGGATTATTCTGACCAAGGAAATGTGATCTAAAGTTCCTGATTATTGAACTGAATCATGAGAATGCTCTCCCTGTTTTGCTAAGCTTAGACTGGCACTAACATCTAACATAAATTCTACTAGATTGTACCCAGCCTACAGAACTGGACTGTACATTCTTCTCAAAACCTGCACAGTTATGATGAATAATGCCCAATCAAATTTACAGTTGAGCACCATTCGAATGTAGCCCACATATGAATTCGAAAATGGTCTATCAGTTCTAAAGGATGAGTACCACTCGAATCATACATTCAAAAGCAACCCTCCCAGTAACTGGAACAACAATGTAAAATTTTTAGGGAAATATGATGCTCTGTTCATAAGTGGTCATGAGAATGAATTCAGTCCATAGCAGGACAGTGAGTCCAACTCCAAGAACTGAGTTCACTCTCAGTGAAGACTGAGTATTACTAACAGTGAAGTGAGTCTACAGGTGGAAAATAAAACCTGTTAAGGTATTGGCATAGAAGCCAATTGCTATAACCAAGTCCCACAGGAAATCCAGTTGCAATAAGCCACATGGGAACCATTTCCCCACATATGTAGAGTAACCAAAACTTAGGGAATTTATAAAACAACCTCAGATTTCACTAGCTCGAAATCATCATAGGTTGTTTGAAGTTGGCCCCAATAAATCCAAATTTGATGCTCAACTAGTCAAATACTCCCAAGGGAGACTGAGACTGATTCCAAAGTCACAGACACCCCCTCTACTATCCAGTGTAGTCCCAAAGGCTGCTAGGTAGCCATTCGAGAAGATTTCCCAGGCACAGTATCCTGTTAGCACCTGATTCCATCGAACCAAAATAGGAAATGCCCAAAGAATAGATGACCCAGTCATAGCCTCAAGTCTACAATATCTCAGATAGTGAAAGCCTTGATGCAATGTCTACATTCGAGCAGGATATAACTGCTCTCAATAATAATCCATCAATACATGGACATGCCCATTCCCAGATTTAAATCAGTGATCCAAACATTTCATAATTCAGGTCCATAAAGGGACCATGATGCTAGGAATATATTCTAGGTCCATCAAAGCATCATGATGCCTAAAATATAACCCAGTCCAACAATCAACCATGTTGCTGCAATATAAAACATTCGAACCAATCACCACACGAGCTACCACTAATTAGGGAACCAGTTAATTGCAAGGAAAACATAACTACCTGATTGTTCTTGAAGGGGCTGTTGGTTCAGAGATAGAACACAACCTCAACGTCCCAAAATAATCGAATCAACTGCTCAGACATAACAACAAACACATGGAACACAGTATTAAAATAGTGTGCTTAGAATGTCAAGGACTTTTCCAAAGAAAATGCAATGATCTCTAAATCACCTAGTTAATCCCAGATTCAGATTTCCAAGCTAATCCAAAACAATCGATCCGTTGATCTAGCACACAAGACTCTAGGAAAAGAAAGCCACGGTTGAAATCAAAATTTATTCACAAATCGACATCAAAATATTGGTGGAAACTCACCAACTGTTCTGATATCAAACAGGAAGAGTGTCGATGGATTGATTTCAAGAAATTCCTACAAAATTGATCATTCCAGGAAGAAGAATTAGAATTGGTTCGATTATAAGTATGGGGTTGATCGAATGGATAGATTACTCATCGAGATGATCAATCGATGTTGCTCTAGGCAGCTGGAAATGCTGTCGACCTCATCCTCGTCGCCTTCTTCTCCAATAGCTGGTCATTCACCATCTCGATAGAAATTCTTGCAGGAGGTTGAAGAAGAATGACAATGATTGGAAGGAAAAAGGGTTTAAATAGAGATGGTTGCGTGGAGATCAGGCCAATCATTTGGCGGGAAATCTCTGACAGGTTTGTTAGAGAGAAGGAACGAGCACATGGCCACTGTGCAATGGCCGTTGCAAATTCGAAATTTAGTGAAGAGCTCCCAATGCTTCTCCACAGGAATTAAAAAGAATTGGGTGAGAAGTTAACAGAGCTATGGACTATTGAGGGGTCATGGGCTTTTCAGTTGTGGCCCAACAACAGATTTGAAATAAATAACATGATTTAGTTATATCTAAACCAATCAAAATAAAAAAAAATAAACAAATAATAAAATTTCAATATGTGGAAAAAATGGAGTTACAGCTATGACATGGCCTGAAGCCGAGGCATTACCCCTACTTGGGAACGTCATCGTAGTGTCATACTACTGTAGCATGAGGTCACAAGCCTCTTTGTAGTGCCAAACTACCCAGCATGAAGCCTAAGGCTTCCTTGCGGTGTTACGCCGCAACGACATGGCTTGCAATGCCGAGGCTTTACCCCTACCTGGGTACCTCATCGTGGTGTCGTGCCACTGTAACATGGGGCCATCCTCCCCTTTGTAGTGCTGTCTACAACTCTTTAATTACGTCATACAGCATTAGGCTACCTGCCTATTTGCGGTGCTACGCCGCTATGACTTGGCTTGCAAAGCCGAGGCATTACCCCTACCTGGGAACCTCATGGTGGAGTCATCCCACTGTAGCATGGAGTTTCACTCCTTGTAGTGCTGCTCTACCGTGCTTCCTGTAAAGCACACCAGACATTCACTCTGCTTGAGAACTCATTAAGGCGTTTAAGCCAACCTTCCACAGGATCTGTTTTTCTGCAGAAAAATACATAGTAGACAACAGTGGTTATGGGTCCGTATCCCTTCCATGTTCCATAGAACAAATACCCACCGTTACCTGATAGTTTCCCAGTCAGTGATCCTCCTTTGAACCAAAAGTTAGATGCCTAGTAGATTTCTCTTTGAACTAATAGCATAAAACTTTTATGGTAGGATTACAAAGACACACTATCAGAATGCCTTCAAGCCCATTTTACAAGCTGTGTCATCGACCAACTGGCGCTTGAGGCCCTTTGTGAACGGATCTGCCAGGTTCTCCTGACTCCGAACATCAACCACTGCAATTACACCTCTTTTGATAAGATCGTGTACTGCCTTGTGCTTCAACCGCACAGTCCTCTTCTTCCCGTTGAAGAGGTCATTTGATGCCACCGCCGCAGTCGCCTGGTTGTCACAGTATATCGGTATCGCCGGTATCTGAGCTCCAACCACTGGAAGATCATACATGAGCTCCCGAAGCCATTCTGCTTCATCTGTTGCAGTTTCGAGTGCATAGAATTCAGATTCCATGGAGGAACGAGAGAGTATTGTCTGCTTCTTCGACTTCCACGATATAGCAGCTCCACCCAAGGAAAAAACATATCCACCTGTGGATCTCTCGCTTTCCACTTCTGAACACCAGCTAGCATCACCGAAGCCTTCCACTACTGTCGGATACCCGTTGTAGTGCAGTGCATATGTCTGAGTCTTCTTGAGATATCTCATAACCCGTTTCACAGCTTTCCAGTGCTCAATACCTGGATTGCTCGTGAAACGACTCAGCATTCCCACGGCGAAAGCTATGTCAGGCCTTGTGGCAGTAGTAGCATACATCAAACTCCCGATTATGCTTGCATACTCCAGCTGCCTGACGTTTTTCCTCGAGTTTGGCTTCAGCTTCTGATCACACCTGTATGGCATAACGATCCCTGGAAGATCCTTATACCCATATCGTGTGAGCATCTTCTAAATGTAGTGAGATTGTGACAGCGCTACTCCAGTGTCTGTCCGGATGATCTTTATTCCCAAGATGACATCTGCATCCCCCAAGTCCTTCATACTGAACTTGGTTGAGAGGAACTTCTTTGTCTCTGTGACACAGCCTATATCCGTACCTAGGATTAGCATGTCGTCCACGTGCAGACAAACGATGACTCCTCGTCCATCAGCGAACTTTGTGTAAACACATTTGTCTGTCTCGCTGACTCTGTAGCCGTTTGACCTAATAACTTTATCAAACTTCTCATGCCACATCTTGGGAGCTTGCTTCAAACCATATAATGATTTCACCAACTTGCAGACTTTGTCTTCAAGACCTTTGACGACAAATCCATCTGGCTGTTGTATGTAAATCTCTTCGGTCAGCTCCCCATTCAGGAATGCTGTCTTTACATCCATCTGATGTATCACCAACTTATGTATAGCTGCTAGAGCGATTAACATCCTGATGGTGGTCATTCGAGCTACTGGAGCGTACGTGTCAAAGTAGTCTATCCCCTGTTTCTGAGAAAATCCCTTGGCGACCAGCCTGGCCTTGAACTTGTCAATAGTTCCATCTGCCTTCATCTTCTTCTTGAAGATCCATTTACATCCAATAGGCTTTTCTCCTTCAGGTAGATCTACCAACACCCATGTGTTATTGGAGGTGATAGAGTCAAACTCGTCATTCACTGCCTCCTTCCAGAAGATAGCATCTCTGGTCTTCATCGCCTCATCATAGGTAAGCGGATCTGCTTCCACATGATAGGTGACAAAGTCATCTCCGAAATCTTTCGGTCTCCTCGCTCGCTTAGCTGACGGCTCTGCGAGTTCTGGTACAAGAGTTATTTCATCAACAACAGCTTCTTCTTGGACTACTGGCTCGTATGAGATTTCAGTCTCATTTGCACCTACATTATTTTCCGGAATGTCCGAAAGAACAATGTTTTTGTCTTTTGCAAACTTGTCTTCAAAGTATTCAGCATCGCGAGATTCGATGATATGATTTGATTCAATATCAAGAAATCTTCGAGCATCACTCTTCTCGGCATACCCCAAGAAGATCGCCTTCGTAGTCCTTGTCCCTAGCTTCTGAATCTTCAGATCTGGAAGCTTCACATACGCCAGACACCCCCACACTCGAATGACATTCAAGTTAGGTCTGACTTTGAACCAGAGTTCATGAGGAGTTACATCTGAAGTTGCATATGGCACTCTATTCAGAATGAAAGTGGCCGTTAATGCAGCTTCTCCCCAGTAGCATTTTGGAAGACCTGCAGTGAGCAGCATTGAGTTCATCATTTCTGTCAACGTTATGTTCTTCTTCTCTGCTACTCCATTGGATTGAGGAGAATATGGAGCAGTAGTCTCGCATATGATTCCATGTTCTTTGCAGAACGATGCGAATTCATGAGACCTGTACTCCCCACCTCGATCACTTCTCAACCTCTTGAGTTGTTGTCCGGTCTGCCGTTCAGCTTCGGCCCTGAACTCTCTGAACTTCTCGAAAGCTTCGTCTTTGGACTTGAGCAAGTAGACGAACGCGTATTTTGAGAAGTCATCGATGAAGGTTATGAAATACTTCATCCCGGCCTTCGTGGAGAAATGTTTGAAGTCACAGATATCGGAGTGTACCAACTCCAGAAGATCTGTGCTTCGATTGACCCGATGAAAGGGTTTCCTTGTGATCTTCGTCTGAGCACACACTTCACACTTCTCCACCTTACCTCCATATTTGGAGATAAGTCCTAGACTAGACATTTTGTTGATTCTTTTACAATGAATATGTCCTAGTCTATTATGCCACAACTCAAGAGTATAATCAGAAAATGCAACTGCATTAATGTCATCAAACTGGTTGACAAGCTGAATTTTAAACATTCCTTCGGTTTGATAAGCCTTCCCGAAGTATGTTCCCTTCTTGGACATAACCATCTGACCAGCGTTGATGTCCATCCTCAAGCCTGCGTTGCAGAGCAGGCTCCCAGAGATCAGGTTCTTGGCAATCGCAGGAATATGCTTCACACCTTGAAGCGTCAGAGTGTTCCCAGAAGTGAGTTTCAGCTCCACAGTTCCAATCCCCAGAACTTCAGCTTGGGCCTGGTTCGCCATGACAACCTTCTCAGATATCGGCTGGTACGTGACGAACCATTCCTTGTCAGAACAGACATGGCAAGTCGCACCAGTGTCTATCCACCAGTCAGAGTCAACCCCCACAGTTGTGACCTGTCCGATCATAGCAACAATGTTAGAAACCAATGAAACCTTATTAGGCTCACCTTTCTCTGATTGTTTAGGCTTAGATCTGCATTCACTCTTGTAGTGGCATTTCTTGCCACAATTGTAACAAGTCACGTGGGACTTAGTCTTCTGTTGCTTGAATGAAGGATCCTTCACTTTCAGATTAGTGAAGTCCTTCTTCTTGGGATGAGAAGCCGCCTGCTTCCCCTTGGGATCCCTCGTCTGTACCAGATTGGCTTTAGCCAACTGTTTGGACAGAGTATCCACCTTCTGTTGAGAACGCATCTCGTCCTCAACATGGATCTCTTGAAGTAGATCTCCCAAGCTAATGTCTAGCTTCTTTCTGTGCATCCTTGCATAGAAGGTACTCCATCCAGCAGGAAGTTTTGAGACGATCCCTCCGACGACAAACTTGTCGGGAAGGGGCATCTCTTCGTCTTCCAGTTTCTGACGCAGCTTCAGAAATTCTTTCACCTGTGGTAACATGGACTTTTCGTCCTCAAAGAGCAATTTGTGATATTTTTCAACCACAAACATTTTGCTCCTGTTCTTGTCTTCTTCATACAGATTTTCCACAGACTCCCATATGTCTCTGGCAAGTTCCTTCTTTGAATAGGATTCTGCCAGGGAATCCTCCATAGCATTCAGGATGAGAAGCCTGCAGATGTTATTTTTCCTTCTCCACTTGGCCTGGAGTTTGGTAGCCGCGTTGATGGCGGCAGTAGATCCAGTGTCTGGAACAGAGGGTTCTTCCTCCAACAGAACATGATCAACGTCTTTTAGTTGAAGAGTTAGGTATACCTTTCTCTTCCAGACTTGATAGTGCTCTCCATCGAACTTTTTCAACTTGCAGAAGTTCGATTGGAGGAGCGAAGCATTAATGTTTTCCATCTACACGGATCTTGCTTTGAGATTGTTAGTCCCGGAGCTTGATCAAAGATGGAAAACTGATGCAATCGAGATCTGAGATGTCACACAAAACTTTGCAGTGATCAAACTCAAGATCTACGATGGTACAAAAAACCAAATAACCAAATTACAATCTGGAGGAGGGAAATAGTAAAGAGAAGATCTCTCGTTCTTCCTTGCAAACGTGTTGCAATTGGGACAGAACAAGTTACAATAAACTAGAGAGAGATGAGAAGAAGAATAATGCTGGGATGTCAAAACACCGTTGCTCAAAGCAAGATTCGCCCCACACGATCTGCTTCCAGGAACCAGCAAGTTTGAAGAACTTATGGAACGCTCGATGTCACCTCTGTTCTGACTCCTCGGATGGACTTGCAATGGCGGCAGCAGCTCTCTCTCTCTTTCTACTTTTCTGACTTGTATTTTCGTAGTACCCACAAAGGAGGCCAGATGAGAGTATACATAGAGAGAGAGTAGAAACCCTAGCCGCCTCTTCAGTTATGGTAAGATTGAATCAAATCACAAAAAGATAGCAACGAATTAATTCTAATCCCACAAAGATAGGAACTGAATTAATTCAAATCCCACAAAGATAGGAACGAAATTAATTCAAATCCCACAAAGATAGGATCTGAATTAATTGCATTGATTCATCCTTTCCATAACCGATTTGAAATCTGCACAGGTGCAAAGTGCGCCAACAAAACGCCACATTACGCCTCATGAGCCCATGAGCCCGAGTCCGAGTCGCTAAGCCCCGTTGGGACTTAGCTCCAAGTGGAATTAATCCAAGAGAATGACAAAAGCATTAATGCTTAATCCTTGGAGCATTATTCTTACCTCCTAGTAAAATCACCCACATGGTTCCCTCCTTAGGGTCACCACCCCATGTGCATCTCTCAACAACACACCCAAGTATATATGTTGAGATAACTCATGGTGCATTTCCGATGTGGGACTAAAATTTACAAGGCATGTTGAGAGCAAGCTCTCTTCATGTAAAAAAAGCACCAAAGAAAGCACCAACACATGCATTCAAGAGGCTTTAAAGCAAAATATAGGATGAACTCTTATCAATATGCACATTAACACACAAATTCAAATTAACATTGCAAAAGTTGAACACAACACATCATTACATGATCTAACCCACAAGATGAACACAAATTTAAATTCTCTTCTCAACACAAAAAAAATAAAAGAAAGAAACATTCCTCTATCATATACACCAACATTCTTCTCTTTCTCCTTGGTCGGGCCTCCGAGTTGGACAAGGACTTATTCAAGAGCAATGTAGCTGCAGAAAATAAGAACACAAGAACAGTTTACAGTAACTTCATGTAACTGTCATAAACCAAGACAATCAAGACAGAGGAAAATACTCAATTGAACAGGGTTTCGACCGATCTCGATGGCCCGGCAAACACAAAGTCTCTATGTGAGGAATATTGCTCTGGTATATTTTGGTTTGCACACATAGCATGTATATTTATAAATACAAATATATGTGTAGTTATATGGAACATATTTGTAAATACAAAATTATAGAAAAAAATCAACATATAAAGTAAATACAAATTTATAGAAAAAAAAAATCGTAATATCAACCTGTAAAGTAAAAATATTTATATTTATATTTATATATTTGTATAAATTTATAATATTTATAAAAATTTATATATTTATATTTATATATATTTTTTTATATATTTATATTTATATATTTATATATTTATAAATTTATATACTTATAATTACATATAAATATATAAATATAAATATATATATATATATATATATATATATATATATATATATATATATATATATATATATATATATATATATATATATATTAAATATATATATATTTAAAATATATATATATATATATATATATATATATATATATATATATATATATATATATATATATATATATATATATATATATATATATATATATATATATATATATATTTATATATATTTATATTTATATTTATATAAATATATTTGTGTAATATATTTATACACAATTTATAAATATAAATATATAAATTTATATTTAAATGTTTATAAATAATATATAAATTTAAATTTAAATTTAAATAATAATAAATATATTTATATTTATATCTATAAATAATAATAAATTTATATAAATAAATATCTATATATTTAAAAATATATAATTTTTTAATTATTATTTAAATTTATATTTTAATAGAAATATATTTATACAAATATATTTATATATTCATATATAAATATATTTAAATAAATATATTTAGATATAAATATATTTATACTAATTATTATATAAATTTATATTTAAATTTATATATTTATATATTTATAAATATATAAATATAAATTTATATTTATATATTGATATATATATTTATAAATTTAAATTCATATATTTATATATCTATATTTTATATTTTTATAAATATCTAAATATATAAATATATTTAAAAATATAAAAATATAAATATATAAATATAAATGTAAATATATGTAAATTTATAAATATAAATTTATAAATATATAAATATATATATAAATAATATATATATAAATAATATATTTATATTACTATTTATAATTAAATAATAATATAAATAATATATTATATATTATATTTATAAATATAATATATAATAATATAAATAATATATTTATATAATATAGTATTATATAAATAATAATATAAATAATATAAATACATTATTTCCATGCAACAACGAAACAGGCCCTTAGAAGTTAGAAATAGTAACCATATGCAGGTCATCTTATACTATTTCCTATGCCCTGTTCAGGTCACGAAGTTTTTAGTTGGAAAAAAATAATAATAATAAAAAATGAGACATTGGCTAAAGCTTGATGTGATAGAGATCAAGGCAAGACTAAGCATGCATCACATACGATCTGGGTGGTTGCACGAGGAAGCATATTGCCCACTGAAATATTTTAGACAAAATAGTTAGTGCATTCAAATCGGTTTCACATCTATCAGTGGTAAACAAGCAAAGATTCGAATTTTACGGGCTAACCATGTTTGTGTTCATACTAAGCTCGAATGCATACAAGAAAAGGTGGGCCACATTATATCCGAACTACCCACCCTCCCAAACTCTCTCCCTCTGGTGACCAGTGTGACGACTTACTCCTCCGTCGACGGCCACGACGCCTCCGACACACCGGCCAGGTTTGCCTTTGTAATAATATATAATATATAATATATAATATATAATATATATTATACAATATATATTATATATTATATATTATATATTATATTATATATTATATTTTTTTATATATATTATATATTATATATTATATATTATATATTATATATTATACATTATGTATTATATAATATATAATATATAATATATAATATAATACATAATATATAATATATAAAATAAATAAATAATATAATATAATATAATATAATATAATATAATATAATATAATATAATATAATATAATATAATAATATAATATAATATAATATAAATATATAAGTATAAACAGCATCAGATTTCTGCTATCCATCTTGCTAAGTTCTTTATGTGACTATTAAAATGTAATCTGTTGTTGTTTTACTACTGCTAGTTGTTATGTCTGAATACTTAGGGATAGTTTGTATGGTGTGTCTATGTGTTGTGGGACGGCATCAAAGTCGCGTAGGCGTTTGATGGCAGAGAGTGCCTTGTTTAGCCGTAAATCGTTGACAGCCGTGCAACCTTTCTACTACCAGAAGAATTGATTTTCAAGTGTTTAAAATGCTTATCAAGAGAATTTGAAAATATTAATATATCATCAATATATGATAGAATAAATTCAGAATAATTATTGAATATTTCATTCATTATATTCTGAAATTCGGACGGAGCATTTTTCAGTCCGAAGGGCATAACATTCCATTCATAGTGCCCAAATGGAACCGTAAAAGCAGTCTTGTACCTATCCTGCTCACCTATCTGAATTTGCCAGTAGCCTGATTTTAAATCAAATTTAGAAAAAATCCTTGCTCTAACAATTCTATTGAGCAGATCCCTTTTATTAGGGATTGGGTATCTAATCCATTTCAAAACCTTATTGAGAGGTTTATAATTAATTACCAATCTTGGTACACCTCTCTCCCTCTCAGCATTATTCATTACATAAAATGCTGTACAACTCCATGGAGAGTAGGATTTTCTTATTAACTTTTTATCTATTAAATCCTGTATTTCCTTTTTGCATATTTCCAGATATTGTTGATTCATCTGGCACGGTCTTGCTTTGGTTGGGATATCTTTCTCATTAAAGTTATCCTCATAAGGGAGTGAAACAATATGTTGTTTCCTATCACTACAAGAAAAATGAGCTTTTACGGCATTGCAATTAAGGCATATCTCAATAGTATGCCGTAAATAATTAATTTATGGCATACATATCAGTGAATGCCATAAAAACATTTACATTACAACTTGTTAGGTCTTCTACGACCTAAACTGTATGCCATAATTTTTTAACAGACAAAGAAGGCATACAAAATATGCCTTGAAGTTGAGAAAAAAATAAAAATAAAATCACTATACCCTAACTTTCCCCTCCATTTTATCACAGACCCGCGCCCCCCAAATTTTTTGCCCGCCCCCGCCCCCGCCCCCCGCCTACTTTTCCACAAAAATTTCACCCCCCCCCCCCGCCAAAAATTTGATTGTCTTCTCAAATTTCAGACTCAAAACTTCTCCCTCTTCTTATTTTGGACTATTATTCTCTCTACCCTCAAATTTCAGACTCAAAATTTCACCACCGCATAATTTCTGAGATTGTTGGCGGAGGTTCAGCCTTGTTCTTCCCCCATCTCTCCCTCTCTCTAAGGTTTGATTTCTTCCTTCTCATCTTGTTATTTTTCGAATTTTTTAGGAAATCAAGCATGCAGTTTCTTCTTTCTATTCTCTGCCGCTTATTCCTCTTATTCTTTTGATTTTGATTTTGATTTTAATATTTATTTTTGCTCAGATCATAGTGGGAGAAGCGGCGAGGCATACAATTAGTGAGCACACTTCTTTTCCCCAATTTTTCCCTTTGTAATTAGGGTTTTATTCTGATGTTTTTGTTATTTTTGGTTTTATAGGTGACCTTCGACTACGGTGAGCACATCTATACGGTTATTCAGTTTTTTTTTTTTTTTGTTAATTTTTGTTTTATTTGCACACAATTTTTTGTTATTCAGTCATATAAATTTGTGTTGTTCCAGTCCTATTTCTTCTTTTCCCCAAGTTTTACCATAAGATAATTGTCTTTAATTTGACATATAAGTTGTTGGTTTAATTTGAGAAATTTGTGTATATATCACACTTCACTCTAAGGAGGGGAATTTGATGTTGAACTTTGATACAAGGGCTTCTTCCTAACAAAGTAAAAGCAAAAGTTATGTGTATATAAAGCTGCTCAGTCAAATAACTGAGCAACCACATATATAAAAATTTTAGGGCTGATTGTTTTACGTACTATTTGCCTTTCATTTAATTTATACCCAAAAATTATGGATAATGTTTGTTGACATTTTGTTACCTCTGCTTTTCTAGTGATGAAATTATACGATGATAAATTTCATGATTTAATTAGTAGTGAAGTTAATTTTATGTTACAGAATTTAAAAACTGAAATTTATTTTTTGTACCATCACACATACACATATCAGACCAGTGCTAATATTTTCAAGTCAAGTAAACTGTAAGAAGACATGATCAATGAGTTCAAGCTTGTATTGAGAAAGCTTTTACCATTTACATGCGTAGTCTACGTAAGCACCAGATAATTAAGATGAATGTTCCTATTTTTCAGTACAAGCTTATATGAAATTTAATTAACATGAGTAGCAGGAGTAGTTCTAATTGATTTACCTGTGAAGTTCATATCTTTGTTTGTCATCTAATATTATTTATCGTTTGTGAACTGCTAGTTTTCTTATTTTCTTACTAATTGAGGTTGCTTTTGAAGTCCACCAAGCTTAGTCTTATAGTTTAGTTTGAGGATTGATAACGCCAAGAGGATTGTGTATTTTAATGCATATTCGGTGTTCCGCGTAAGGAAGTCTTTTGGTCACCATTTAATAAGCAGGGTATAACATCGAACCAGGTGAACTAATTAGAAGTCCTTTTTCCACATTTTACAGGGTATACCAAGTCGGTCATACACAATGGACAAAGGTTGGGTAAAGTTTAGAAGGTTACTATTGAATCCCTAAAACCATAAATATTAATGTAGAATACTATCGGTCTTTATCTTTAATATAATATTGAAGTTTTTTTTAATTATAGAGATTCACAAGCATATCAAAATGGAGCACGGATGTTTGTTGATACGATTCAAGCTAGCAAGGGAAATCCTGAGAAAATCCAATGTCCCTGTTGCCATTGTTTAAGCCATCGATTCCACCATTTTGATACAGTTTATGAGCATCTAGTCATATTTGGGATGGATCCTACATATGATAAATGGGTATTTCATGGTGAAAGTTCTACTACAACTAGAGATGAAGCTTTTGAAATGCCCGAAACATATGGAATGTTTAGAGATGCATATTTTGAAGATGTTTTTGATGATAATGATAACAATATGGAATCCACACATGAAGGAAAAGAGCCACATTTTGCAAATCTTGTGGAGGATGCTGAACTTCCTTTATATGGTGGCTCTACTTACACAAAGATGGCTGCAGTCGTTGCCCTATACAAGTATAAAGCTAGACATAGTCTCACAGACAATGGTTTCAATGAACTTCTTGAGATGCTAGGCAAAATTCTACCGCAGGACAATAAGCTTCCCGATTCATTATATTCAACAAAGAAGCTACTCAAGGAATTGATTTAGGCTATGAGAAGATACATGCTTGTGTAAATGATTGTTGTTTGTTTCGAAAGGAAAAGGAACATATGGAGACATGTCCAAAATGTGGGGCTTCACGGTGGAAAGTTGATGCACGCACCAAGAAGATTCAAACTGGAGTCCCTGCAAAGGTATTGAGGTACTTTCCTATAATACCAAGATTTAGGAGAATGTTTAAATCACCTGAAAAGGCAGAACAATTAATATGGCATCATAGTCACAAAAGTCAGGATGGAAAGATGCGGCACCCGGTTGATTCCATGGCCTGGAATATGATTGATAATAAGTGGCCTGATTTTGCATCAGATCTACGTAATATTAGGCTTGGTCTATCATCTGATGGATTTAACCCTTTCAGTGATCGTAGTACTCAATATAGTTGTTGGCCTGTGATTTTGGTTGCTTATAATCTACCTCCGTCCTTATGTATGTCGAAGGAAAACTTGATGTTGACTTTATTGATCCCTGGGCCTAAACAACCAGGGAATGATATAGATGTCTACTTGGAGCCACTTATAGAAGATTTGAAAGAGCTTTGGACAAATGGTGTGAGTGTTTATGATGCATTCAGTAAATCCACATTTAATTTGAAGGCTGTTTTAATGTGGACAATAAATGACTTTCCAGCTTATGGAAATTTATCTGGATATTCCACAAAGGGTAGAGCAGCTTGTCCTATATGTGGAATTGAGACATCTTCAAGACGGATGGCTAATTGTAAGAAGCATGTATACATGGGCCATAGACGGTTTCTTGCGCACAATCATCCATTTCGATTAAAAAAGTCATGGTTTGATGGAAACGAAGAACGTAGAGGGAAGCCAAAAGCACTAAGTGGTTCAGAAATTTTTTCTATGGTAAAGAAGCATGTAAATGATTTTGGGAAAGCAAAGAGTGAAGACAACAACCATGCAAAAAATTCTGAAAAACTAACAAAGAGGGGAAGAAAAGGAAGAAAGAGAAGAGGAAGAAGCAGCAACTAAACATTGATGCAATATGGCCTTGGAAGAAAAAATCAATTTTCTTTGAGTTACCTTATTGGGAGGTACTATCATTAACGCTCTCTCTCTCTCTATCTTTTTCTGAATATAAAATATCTTTTTAGTTCTAAATTTAATAACTATCATGTTCTTTGCCAAATTAGACAAAATTTTAAAGCGTTGCAGCCTTTATTAGCAACATATCGTCTATTTCTTTACAAGTTTTGGTCCAACTCCAACCTATTTCACTAATTATAACGAAATTCTGAGTTTTGATTTTTATTTGCGAGTTCTGACCAAATTTCAGCACATTTTCTCTATTTTGGCTAAAATATGTAGGTATGATTTTGCAAGTATTGACCTAAATTTATCGATGGTTTGCCAATTTAGACCAAATTTTGAACTAATGCAGCATTTACTATCAAAATATTATCAATTTTGACAAGTTTTGTCTAACTCCAAGCTATTTTCACCAATATCACCAAATTATGAGTTTTTTCGACTTGTTTTAATTTTATTTTACCAGTTCTAACTAAAATTCAGCACATTTTTTTACAAGCTTTGGTCTATCTCCAACCTATGTTGACTGTATTGACCTGTATCGGCCAGATGTCCATGATCCTGAAGCTTGTTTTCAGTTTCAGATTGACTTAGCTTTTAAATGGTCTAGCACGTTTGATTTTTTTTTACCTTGATAATTTATTTATGCAAACTGTAATACTTCTCAGGTTGGTAAATTCTAGATTTTTTTGCTATTTAGAGTTGTGTTAAGGTCCCTCCCAATATCTAACTTAATACCTCTTTATACAATGTTTCAGAATTTGCTATTGCGACACAATTTAGATGTGATGCACATTGAAAAGAACATTTGTGAGAGCATTGTTGGCACAATATTGAGTATAAAGGGGAAAACAAAGGATGGGCTGAATTCTCGTAAAGATATGGAAGAAATGGGCATAAGAAAAGAGCTACATGCTGAAAAAGTAGGGGACAAGTTTCGATGGGCAGCAGGGTCTTACAATTTATCAAGGTCGGAGAAGCAATTGTTTTGTAAGAGGCTTGCAAATTTACGATTGCCTGATGGTTACAGCTCCAATATTTCAAATCATGTGTCATTGCATGATTCTAAGATTTTAAACCTTAAGTCTCATGATTGTCACATTCTACTCCAACAAGTCTTGTCTGTAGCATTAAGAGGACTTCTACCAAAGGGTACGAGAACTGCAATATTTCGACTTTGTTCATTTTTTAATGAATTATGCCAAAGAGTGATCGATAAAAACAAATTGGAACAACTCGAAATTGAAGTTGCAGAAACATTGTGCTTATTAGAAAGATTTTTTCCTCCATCATTTTTTGATGTTATGGTGCATATTACAATTCATCTTGCACGAGAAGCTCGAATTGGTGGGCCAGTACAGTTTCGTTAGATGTACCCCTTTGAAAGGTAATACATTGTATTTTGAATTAATAATATACTTATAAATTATTCTATTCTCTTTTAATATTAGTTTTTATTTAGATTCATGAAGGTGCTAAAAGGATATGTTAGAAATCGTTCACGACCTGAAGGATGTATAGCAGAAAGGTATCTTGCTGAAGAGTGCTCAAGTTTTTGTAGCGGGTACATAAAGCAAGCTGCTGAAATTGGTGCTCAACATAGACGCAATGATGATTTTGAAAATGAAACTATTGGAGAAGGGAGGCCAATTTCTAAGGGAAAATTGATGACTATGTCTTCTGACATATTAGAGATCGCTCATCGTACTGTTTTGTTTAATAGTTCTGAAGTCGAACCATATACTAAGTAAGTATTATACCAAATTATAATCTTATTTTCACTTACTATGTTCTTATGTGCTTATAATTTAATACCAGAATTCATTTAGAGGAGCTTAAGCATTTGGATAGGCGTCTTTTGAAGAATGAAAGTCTGTTACAAAAGAGACATACAGAGACTTTCATAGGATGGCTAGCAAATAAAGTCAAAAAGGGCCATGCTGGTACGATGTCGAGTACATTAAGGTGGCTAGCTTGTGGACCTAAAAAAGATGTACTGTCGTTCTCAGGTTATGTCATCAATGGTCATCGATTTCATACAAAAGCTGCCGAAAAAAGTACACAAAATAGTGGTGTTTCAATTGAAGCAGAAACGATTTGTCGATCTAGTGCAAGAGATACATCTCATGTCATTGGAAAAGTATCTTATTATGGGGTTATTAGAGACATACTTTTGCTTGACTACTACAACTTTCAAGTTCCTTTATTTCAATGTGATTGGACAAACATAGAAAATGCTGTCAAAGTTGAAGAAGGATTTACATTGGTTAACCTTCACCAAGGGCTAAGCCAATTCGAAAAAGATCCGTTTCTTTTAGCATCACAAGCAAAACAAGTATTTTATTCAAGAGACAGTGATGAATCACATTGGTATGTTGTTTTAAAAGCACCACCAAGAGGTTTTTATGAGTTAGAAAGCTTCGAAGAGGATGCATACATGCCATGTGCACCATTGGATGTATTAGGACTTGATCCGAATCTTGATGGTGAAGGTTATGTAAGACATGATTGTGAGAAGATGACTTCAGATGAGGTAAATAATTTTTTGACCTGGAGGTCATTTTAATATTTAACGTGTTACATTATTCATTAATTTGCAGTTATTGATTATGTTGCAGGTATATGGTGCTTCCGAATATTAACTAAGACGGGGAATCTGGTCATAAGACCGTATATTGTTGAAGCTACCTTGTTTCAAGTGTTGGTGTTTGCAATGTCATGAGATTTCTGCTTATGTTTGGTTTATATTTTGTTTATGTTTGGTTCTGTCAGTATAGTTGTGTTTCAGATGTGGTTATATTGTAATTTCTTTTTTCCAGAATGATTCAAATATTTTCTGCCTATGTTTGGTTCAGATTCTATTTATGTCTGGTTCTGCCAATATAGTTGTGTTTCAGATTTTGTTTATTTTTGGTGCCCCTTCAGATTATGTTACATTTGCTTGTTTTCATATATTTGTAATTTCTTGTATTGTAATTTCTTGTATTGGAATTCCATGATTTTGCAGAGTTATTCCAAAGTCTTGATGCCAAGAGAGGTGAGCCTAGACCTGCAACTCCATACTTTATATCATTTAATGTCATTGGCATGCAGCTACCTAACTTATGAATTTTTCAGACTTCACCAAGTCTGTTAGTGGAAGCTTCTTTTAAAGTTATTATACTTTTCCAATGGTGGAGGAGGCTTCTACGTGCGTGCCTCTTGTTTTACTGAGATATATTTAGGAAGTCTTGTTTTACTGAGACTTCATCAAGTTTAGTTTTACTGAGACTTCATCAAGTCTGTTACCATTTTGCTATTTTGAAAGATACTAGTTGTAGAAATTGCATATATTCGAGAAGAGGGTTTACAACTTGCACATCCTTAAAATTTTATTTTACATGGAAACTGAAAAAAAATTTTGGGCACAAATTTCTTTTTTAGTCAATCGCATCATTTCAGGATATTGAATTAAATGATACTATATGCAAATAAGATAGCATTTGTGAAAGAAACATGACACAGGTTTAAGTAGAAGATTTTGCTTGCAAATGATACGATTATGCAGTAATAACATGGAACAATTTATACACCAAAACTTCCTTAAATAGTAAATACATGTTGAACCTTAAGACTTACTAGTCCAGTAGAAGATTTTGATTGCAACCACTTCGATAGATTTTTATACGATGATTTCTTGATGTCCATGTGTAGCATACCCAACTATTAGCAATCTCCTTATTATATCGTTCTACCAAGTAGTTTATTGTTATTCTTAATTCCTCTTTTATGTATTGTCCAGGATTAGATATTACTATTCACCCTTTTTTTTAACATGGCTAATCCCCTTTTATGTTTTGTTCAGTAATTTAATTTTCTAGCTCCACAAGTCAATTTAGAAAATGAACATGTTGGGATCCGGTGAAGTAAGCTCAATTTATCTTTATAATATGTTCTTTACTAATATATTGGTGAAATTTTTTTAGTTCTTATTATTTGCTTGTTTCTATGAAGTCTTCCAAAAAAGGAACAAAAAGAGGAGGGAAACAAAATTTAGCTGTCATTGCCAAAACCATGCAAAGAGGAAATGAAGGTGTAAGAATATCACATGAAGACTCTAATTCTCCTCCTAACTTGTTACCTGATACACCAAGTGACCAAAATCAATCAAATTCTAATGTGCCTGAAAAGAAGAATACCAGGGGCAAGTCTAAAATGGATCATATTCGCAAGAGAAAAAATCCGGTTCCGGTGGATTTCAATCATAGAGGACAACCAATTGGAGATAATGCAGCTGAATTTGCTAGTTTTTTGGGCTCGATGGTAAGAGACTTAGTGCCGGTGACAATGGAGAGTTGGATGGATCTTTCTGATGTTTTTAGAGATCAAATATGGGATCACATTACGGTAATATTTATATACATCGTACTTACATATTAGACATAAGATGAATTTTATTGACTGCAATGTTTTTCTTATAGCAAAAATATATACTTGATGATTGTCACAAGACATATACATTCCAAAAGTTGGGAAAGCATTGGCGTGATCATAAATCTAATTTGATGAAAGAGGTGATGGAGCAAGCAAAAGTTATAGGTTTGCCACGAGCACTCGCCCTCCTCAAACCTGACAATATACCAGTCTTTAAAGATTGGAAGGCTTTTGTAATCAAGAGAAGTGGTCCAGAATTTAAGGCAAGTGTTGCTAGTTTTATTGGTCTAATATAAATTTTTTCTCTAGCTCTTTGCTATTGCCATGTAATGTTATATTTCATATGGAAATTTAGGAGAGAAGTGAAAGATTTAAGAAGATGCGGAAAAGTCAAATTTTGTTGCATACAACTAGTCGCAAGGGATATGCTCGTCTAGAGGATGAAAATGGTAACTAAGTGATACACATATGCTTGTTACCTAAAAACCCGTTTTATTACCTCAGTCATTTTGTTAGGCTTAACTTATTTTTACTCTATGTTTGTTACCTAAAATTTGTCGTGTAGCGTCAACAAAGTGATGATCCTGATTCCATACAAAGAGTTGAAGTATGGATCAAGGGACATCAGAGGAAGACGGGTACATTGAGTGAAGATGCTAAGAGAATTTTGGTAAATGCCTTGTTATTTATTTTGTACTCTTTGTTCTACATTATAACACATGAACCATTCTTGTAGTGTTTGTAGTTCTTGATATATTTGTGGCTAAAATAGGCTCCAATGGTATATCACAAACTGAGGTCTACCATCTGGCTCCATGAAATGGTCCAAAATTATCATAACTTGTATAGTATTGATCTTGCAAGTATGATTTTCTAAATTACTTCATGTACTTGCTTAAGAATCAAATATATATACAATGCTTAAAGAAGTCCAAAATGTCTGATACATCATAGGATATCTGTAAGTAAACTATTGCCTTTGTACATTATCATAGGATGTCTGATACATCATAGGATGTCCAAAATGTATAGGATATCTGATACATCATAGGATGTCCAAAATGTCTGATACATCATAGGATGTCCAAAATGTACATCATAGGATATCTGATACATCATAGAATCAAATATATATACAATGCTTAAAGAAGTCCAAAATGTCTGATACATCATAGGATATCTTCATGTACTTGTATAGTAAACTATTGCCTTTGTACATAGGATATCTGCAAGTAAACTATTGCCTTTAACCGGCAATACTTTAACTTTCTTCGTCTTTGTACATTATAGTATCTTAGTGCCAGATAACAGCTACAGTTCGCAACTGAATGTGTTTAAGGGGTTATCAAGATTCGATTTTCTGGTCATACCTGATCAGTACAACCTCCACCACACTATTGACTGACCAACCTTAATTACTCTTTATATATGCTGAAGGAAAAAAGGTAAGCATTGTTGATTTGGTTTTATTATTGTTCAAAAAAATTTCAATGTTTATGAACTTCCAGCATATATTCGATATATGTACTCTTACCTTGAGGAACATAACTTCTATTTTTCGTGCATAAGATCAAGATACATAAGGAAATTCTCTTTCTTGTATGGTGTTTCAAACAGGCTTTCGAAAAGAAATATTTCTTATTCTATTATGTTAATGATGAATTAGGCATAATAAAAAATATCAGCCCGTTTCTGAGTTTTTTTCCACTTGGGAAGCAGATTTATTTTGCTTATTTACAGAGAATTGTGCATTTTGCTTATGGCCATTCTGAACTATAGTGGTCCATGTAGAAATTCTAGCTCTTCTTGTTAAGAATCTTAAGATTCTTTGTGCTTTTTCTAACAGTATCTTATAATGAGATAGGTTGGAGTATCAGAAAAAAAAGGTTGGAGTATCAGGAAAAAAAAAGGTTGGAGTATCTTATAACACTAATTATAAGATATGGTTACCAACTGATATGGAACTGATATGTAGGGGGTTGGAGTATATGTGTCATATCTGGCATGGCGAGACACAGACACTTCACAGATTTTGGTTTCCGTGCTTCTTAGGTTATTAACTATTTGACGCCACCATGTAGAGCCCTGTGTTAAATGGGTTGTGTTCATCGGTTGGATTGTCGTTATAGGTGTCACAGCTTACTACACGCCTCTCCATCATTGTTCAGTTTAGGTAATGGATCTGACAGGGAGCCCAATTCATCACAATACTTAGGCCTTGTCTGCAAACTTAGTTACATTGCTTTTTCATAGCAGTAGAGAAAAGGAGAAGGTGGTACTGGATTTGATCATCTGGCTTTTGCACTGCTTATATAAATATCTAGAACACGGACTTAAAAACCAATTTGGTATCTTCTTGTACTTAAAATTCTATAATGGCATAATGCGACAGTCTATTATGAATTATGACAGAGCACATGTATACAAAATGCTTAGGTGTGGATAAGCTAGTTCTTTTGTGAAGGTTTTGGCTTATTTTTTCCCACATGGTAGCTGATATTCTAGTGTAGAGAACAATGGTTGCCCCAACCTGCTTGGTTGTCCCAGAGAGCACTTTGGGATACCAAAGTTGTAATTAAACCATATTTGCTCCTAAGGTGCATCATATGGACTTAACAATGAAATTTTCATTTAAGTTGCATGCGTCAAGCTCATTATATGGATCAAGTCTAATGCAATACATAACACTTTCAACATTTATTATTATTATTATTATTTTAAGTTGCATTCGTCAGCTTTCTTATGTTGATGACTTTGTTTTAGAAATGTACTCTGGTAGATATTGTGTACCATTTGTTTATACTATTGTATCATTCTAAAATTACCTACTGTATAATTTATTGTTAGGATGACGTAGAAGATACTCATAAGTTGGCAACACCATCAGAAAAAAAATCTTTTGAAGTTGATGCTGTTTCGAAAGTAATTGGTCCCGAACGACGAGGAAGAGTAAGGGGGCTTGGCTTTGGGGCAACTCCTTCAAAAGTGGAAGGCCAAAAATATAATCGTGACAAATTCAGTAAATTAGAAAGTGAATTGACTGAATTGAGAAATTTATATAAAACCATTGCTGAAAAGGTTATTGGAAAAAACAACACGGTAAGTTTTGACTTCGACATAGTATTTTTGTTCTTTATTGTATACTGACTTGTTCAATAGTTAATGTGTTTTTCATGCATGTAGCAAATTGAAAACTCAAACTCTAGGGAAAAGGCTAACTCAAACTATGGGGTCCAAAGTTCTACCAATGGTGGGATAACGCAAACAAGGCGAGAAAAGGAAAATACAGAAAATCCAAGTTCTCCTAACATTGGGAAAAAATGTAAATTGTTGAATTGGGAGACGGGTTTAGAAGTTGTTGCAATTGGTGAGATTGCATCTACAAATCCCAAGGATTTGGTCCATCATGTGGCTATAGGAAACGAGTGCTACAAACTTTGGGTTCATGAAGTAATTGATTATGAGGACTTTGTATCGGCCGACACGTGAATTTTTTCTTCTATATAAGGCTTTATCAAGCACAATTGCGTGGCCTATAAAGTATCTCAAATTTGACTAGTGGTAACACTTTTGAGGTAAGGTAATAGGAGTATCCTTTTCTTTATCCCTTTTTGGTCTTGTTTTCTTTTATCTTTTGGAGTCTTTGGTACTTATGGTTTTGTTATGGACTTTGTTATCTATGCTACAGGGTCATCTTTAGTTTCCTAGTTCAAAAGTATCTTTTGGGGTCGCCACTTGGTTGCTAGGATATCCAGGTAACCACGCTCACTCCATAACATGTAGAAGAGCTTTTCTTTTTCGTCCTCTACTTCTTATGATAAATTTTATTCCATGAAAGTTGCTTCAGCTTTCAGTTGCATTATTGTTCTTTTATGGTCATGAAAAGCCTTCAGTTGCTTAACTAAAATAGTTCATGCGGATAGGGGTTTGTTTGGATTATTTTTATTTATGAACTTTTACTTGCTAACTAAAGTATTTCTTTAGATGCTTCTTGGAAATACTCAGGTTTCCCAGTATATGATCATGGTTCTTATTTTACAATATGATAATTGTCTCAAGGATGGAAATACTCATCTAAGGGTCGGGACCATGGTACTTGTCACTACACCAAAACAGTTTTTACCGTAAGGAATGCAAACTTTTACAACGGTTGTTTACCATTAGAAGCGCAAATTATTCTAACACTTAAAACCCATTAGGAAAACAAAAATTTCCAACAGTAAAAATGGTTAGGAATTAAAAAAATGGCTCTATTGAACCAGAGCCGGCTCTATTGAACATAAGCTTCAGCTCTCAATTATCAACTATTATTCATTATGAGAATACAATTTACACAATGTTTTACACAAGAACATTCAAGAGTGACACAAGTCCACACAACCTCGTATTAACAAGATAATTATTCTCCCAACTATTAAAAACCCCAAAAAAGAAACAAATGTGTAATTTTGGTAACAAATCCGTGATAAACAATGTATTGAGTCAACATTTCCATCTGAACACTTTAACTCATCACTGCCTTCTAAGGCTGTAACAGATCACTGCCTTTTGAAGGCTGTAATTCATCATTGCCTTCGGAAGGTTTTAACTGATCACTGCCTTTGAAGGCTATATCTCATAACTTATATTTGAAGGGTTTAACCCATCGCTGCCATTTGAAGGCTTTGGTCCATTAGTGCCATTTGACGGCTTTAACTCATCGCTGGCATTCAGAGGCTTCAATTCATCACTGGCATTTGAAGCCTTTGGTTCATCACTGCCATTTGGAGCCTTTAGTTCATCACTGACACTTGAAGTTGGCATCTTTTCTTCCTCCTTTGGAGCCTCCTTAATGTCCATGTTCAGTAACAGCACTATAATTTTGTACAATTTGTCATGTTCATCACAGAAACATATGCGCACACACATGTGCTCCTATGTTGCATTGCACGGACACGACAAAAAGATATATAAACTTGGTCAGGTGTCTTTGAGTCAAAGGTAGATTGGGTTAACAGGATTTGATAAACTTGGTCAGTGTCTCCAAAAAACTTGTAGTGGTAGTTGTGTGTCATACACAGGGACATACTAACATGAGACTCTCAAGTTCATTATTGCCTTCTCAGTTTTTGACTTCATTTTGTACTGCAGGATTCAGTTCCTGATTTCTTTTTGTGCCGACTTCTTTTTGAAAGGTGTATTAAAGTAGAAATAATCTTTTGCTTATTAATTGTTCAACATCCTACAGTTTCTGTTTGTAGGATTCAGTTTTTTTTTGTTTAAAATTAGTTCTTTGGTTATGGAAGGTTCCCAAGCTCTGTCAGGTTTTTCATCATTCTTTAAGTTATTAATTTGTTCTCATATGTTGTCATTCTTCTTTCATGCTTTAAATTATTATGATGCATTATATCATTATGCTCCATTCTGCCAGATTATCATCATTAATGTGGTTTTTTTTATTGTTATGTAACAGGTTGCTAGGTTACTTAAAAGATTACTCCTTATTTTGCTATTTGCTTGGAGGATGAGGATGTTGACCTCACACTTTTGATGCGTGGGTGATTACTGGACCATGGCCTTAAAATATTTTTTTTCCTTGTAGTACTGTGCTTCTGACTGTAAAGGAAATTAAGAATTAATATATTTTGTGTAGGCCTATGTTAAGTATACAATATCTTTTTTTGTGACATTTTATTTCATGATTTGGAATTCAGATGACTTTTACCATTGTTATAATTTCCAAATTAGCCATGGTAGGCAAATTCGGATGACTTTTATCAATTGTTTCATGTTTGGGAATTTCTATGACCCTTGTTGTGTACTGTAGTAGCTTTTGATTATGGAATTGGATGTTATTATTTCAATGAAAGTTATTACTTTTCACAATTGTGATAAGAAATGGATTTGGATGATTTGGTATTATTCTTATTTGTTCAGGTATCGAATGTAAAAGTAAAATTGATTATACAAAAAAGGAGAACTTTTTAAAAAAAAAGCTGAATAGAATTTAAGGCGTGCCTAATATGTCATAATTGATGTGTAATAGATACTTTTTACGACATGCAATAGATGTCATAATTGACAAATAACGAGAGGCAAAGGTATGTTGTAAAAACTTTTTCACAGCGTACAACAGATTGCCGTGATTATGTATTAATGGCGTGCCAATGAATGTCGTGATATGCATTAAGGGCATGCTATTAAATGTCGTAATTGTGGATTAACGGCATGCAATACAAGCCATAATTCTCTTTTAACGATGCATAATGAATGCCGTTATTTATTATAGACGACGCATATATCGAGTTTTTACGGCACACAGTTTATGTCGTCTAAACTATCCCTTTTTTACGGCATGGGCAAATACGGCATGAGCATGTACGCCATCTAAAGTGATTTACGGCACACATTGCGTGCCGTAAAAACACACTTTTCCTGTAGTGTATCCCAAAAAGCATTTGGAAGATTGCTACAAGTCTGAAGCTTAAATTCCTCTTCGACGTGTTTTATTCTATCCTTAATCTCTGGCTTATTTAATTGATCAGAGATTTGTATTTGCCTTATTTCTTCCTAGAGAAAATTGATTTGATTTTCTTTAAAATCAATTTCTCTTATTTCATTTAGTATCTTGATCAATTGTTCACGAATAAATTTAAAGATTACTTCTCTGCCCTTATACATAGTAGAAATTCCCTTTAAATTAATATTCTTTATTGGCATAAGTTTTTCTAGGAAAAGAGTCCCTAGAATAACATGCTGAGCTATTTCCTTAACTACCACAAATTGCAGTGGTATGGTAGCAGAGTTTTTACAGACATTAACATCTGTAACCTTATATGGTGCTGTCAATGCTTTATTATTTGCAGCACTCGGTGTTTGAGTTGTGCGTTCACAATATTTGATTGGAATTACACCCTCTTTAACACAATTAAGATCTGTACCACTATCTACTAGTGCAATCAAAATTTTAATATAATACTCATTATTAATGAGTAAATCTATTTGAATGTACCATTTTTGGGTAACATAGAGATCTATTTTCTCTACTTTCTGTTGAGGCTCATTTTCCTCATCAGAATACTTCTTTTTGAACTTTCCCCTTGCTCGGTAGTATGGATTATCATATTCTTTGCTACCGTCTCCAGATTAGATAATCTTATTTGAGTCATCTCATCTTGAGATTTTAACTCTTTTATTTCCTTTTTTAATACCCTAATCTCATTTTGGAGATCTTGTATTGTTACAGCTTTTACCTCCTTATTTCTATATCGTCGAAGGACTTCATCCATGCTGTAAAATTCCTCTTTCTTATTAATTCCTTCCTCATTCAAAGAACTACCAGTTGTCTTTTCTTCAATGCTAAGAAAATCTATTAGCTTTTCTCTAGCATTCCTACTAATTTCAGTAGATAATAGAGATTTTATTATCTCTCCTTTATCTTGAGCAGTCAATACATTAATTGACAATCCATTCATTTCAACTATGGACTTATAATACTCAAGATCATGTTCATTAGAACATTTCTCACAACTACATTCACTATCACATTCACACATATTAATCGACTCGTCATCACTAGACTCGTCTGATGAACCTAATTCTTCATCAGAATTTATCAATATTTTATACAGGGTTTTCTTTAACCCTTCATCCTCAATTTCTTGGATTTTCTTCTTGGTATAACACCTATTAGCGTAATGACCAATTTTTTCACATTTATAACATTTTATTTCTTTAGAGGATTTCCTCTTTTGAGAAGATTTCTTCTCTTTCCCCTTTTCTTTCTCCTTATATTGTTGGGGATATTTCTTCTTTCTTTTTCTCCTATAATAGGGCTTATTTTCCTTTTCTCTATTATAATCCTTCTTAGCCTTTCCCATCTTATCATAAGGCTTGTAATCATCTACAGCGAATTGGCTACAAAATTCACCTAATTGCTTTCTCTCCGAAAGCCTTTGTGATTTCAGTTGATTTCTTAGCTTTAAATCATTACATAAAGCTAAGCCTTCTTGAACACAAGCATCCTTCCACTTTTGCTGTATTTTTTCAGCAAAGAGGTTGGACAATCCATCAATAAATTTGGATTTCCAATGTGATGCATTGGCATCATCAAGCGCCATGACTCTACTCAGAAAAGTATCTTTATACCATCTGAAATGAGTCAAAGTTGGACATCTTAAATTCTGTAATAGGGTTCTAATTCTCCCCCATCAGAAATTTGTCCTGTGAAATGCTCTAATATATTGTAAATTAGAGTATAAACAACATCATATTTCTGTTGTCCATCTTCTGTCTTGGTGACATTTATTATTTCCATTCGTTGCTCATTACTCAGGCAATTATCCCACCATCATCGTAGGATGCCTGTAAATCCACTGGCGACAAATAAGACAATTTGTCGATCATTATTACCAGCGGCTTTAGCAACATTATAGTACATCAATATTCTATGTAACTGATCATGTATTTGCTTATCAGAAAGACCATCCATGTTCCATTCATAGATTTCTCCAGCACAATAATGATTCTAAATTATAGAATCATTCTCCTCATATAAAACATCCATTGGAGAAGGTCTTTTATAATAATATTTGATTAAATTAGGTTTGTCATATTTGACAGTATTAACTCTCTCTCGATTCATATCCTTTTGAACCGCATCTAAAGAGTTTTGGACTGAATTAAAAGAATTATACATTTCCTCTAATTCAATAGGATTAACTTGTTCATCTTGAGTAGAACAAGTTTCTCTAGAGTCAGATTCAGACTCTTGACCATTCTGGGTCGAGGATTCTCCTTGTAGCACATTAAGGTGCTTAGGTGGATCCTTAGCCTTATTAGGATCATAATTCAGAAATTCCTCTTTAAGTCGTTCGTACTCTAATTCTTCTTCAGAGAGTACATTAACACTTTGATTTCTGAATTGTTCGACTAACTCTCTCAGATCTTCCTTAGTAAATTCTAATTTAGATCTGAATTTGTAGTCGGTGACTTCCATTGGAGGTCTAATAGGAATCCTACTTGTTTCCATTTTGGGTTTAACAATAGGACTCTCGTGAAGCTCTACTCCTTTTAGAGAATTAAATTTATCATTTAATTTCTGAATATTCTCTTCTATTCGGGTCAATTGTTTACCCATAACTTGAATAAAGGTATTAGTATAATTATTTTGCAGTATTATTTTCTGCAACTCCTTTATTGTGGCTTTCTCATGTTCTATAGCCTTATAGAACGAATTAGCCTCAATATTCGTATTGAATGGAGCAGATATTTTAAGAGATTCATTAGGAGGATATAACGATTTTATTTTCTGTCCTCCTTTAGTGGTCCAAATCTTAAATTGCTCCTCTATGACATTTATATGTCTTATTCTACCACTAAGATATTCCTCAAGTAACCAATCTCGGAACCATCGCACCTTTTGCATATTTGGAAGGTCTTCTTCATACATTTTTCTATATTCTCTACGTTGATGAACTTTAAATTGATGTTGAAACCATTCTCTAAATTCTCTATTTTCTTCGCTGTAATATTCTTTCTTACAGCATTCAATCATTGATGGTGAGAGTCTATAATCCGTTAAAAATTAAATGCTATTTTCGACATTGTCGGTTCCTCATCTAATTTAGATGACTGAGAATCTGATTGGGAAGCATATATTGGGTGAACAACATTTGATTCTTTTATTTGAATCTTTTTTATTCTATTTTTTCTATATTAGAAGATTCACCTTCTGATTACTTATCTGAGATTGATTTCTCAGTAATGAATCTCCTAGAGCTTGATATAGAGATTCTAGCTTTTATTTGTGGAGTAAACCTTACTTCCACATCTCCATCTGGAGTCTGAATTATTTGATATATTTTCGAATCCATTATGGGTTTCGGAGGTACAACCATATTCAGAGTCTATTCATTAGGAAAGTTTATTTCTTTCCATTTTATTATTCTATTAGTAGCTACCTTAGTAGTCAAGAGATTAGTCTCTACTAAAGTAGTATGTCCTGGTTTAGTAAGGTGTTTAGCCTTCGGGGCTAAAGTATTTAACACCTTAAAATGAACTCTATAGATTATTGCTATAGTTTCAGATCCAGAATAAAAATTACAACCAAATGTCTTTAGATTCAAAGACACTGCTTCTAACAGATTTGCATCTGTTAAAGATAAACTTAAATTAGGATAAACATTAAAATATACTGGACCATGACAGAGACTTGTCTGCACGACTCCCATTAGGGATTGTGCCCAGTCTAAACACCGTCCATCTCGTAGAGATGTCAGTAAGGATGCATTTAAATCTTGAAGAGTTACAGGTTTTAATGCTACCTGAATTAATCCAATATGGATGAAATTGTATTTATCTCTGTAATTAGAGATATCATCTTCAGATAACTTAGGTTTAATCCTTCTGGTAGTTAAAAGGTTGCACGACTGTCAACGATTTACGGCAAAACTAGGCAATCTCTGCCAACAAACGCCTACCGACTTTGATGCCGTCCCACAACACATAGACAACCATACAAACTATCCCTAAGCATTCAGATAACAACTAGCAGTAGTAAAACAACAGCCGATTACATTTTAATAGTTACATAAAAAACTTGGCAAGATAGAACGCACCTACTCTCGAGCCATCATGGCTCTGATACCAAGATTAGCATGATCTTTAAACAAGGCCAGAAGAAGGAAAAGATAGTAGCAAGCTCCAAACTTTTATTGATATTATGAAAGTAGTAGTACAAGCTCCAAACTTCTCCGGTATCTACACATTAATTCCATGACAATTATACCCTTAAGTCAATTTTCCAAATAAACCACTTTAATTTGGCTTAATTATTTAGATAGCCCAACACAATTAATTTTACATGTGTGGCCCATATTATTGAATAATTCGAACAATATAATCATACAAGTGAGCCTTGCTTAGAAAACATTCAATCCGATCCAATTAAGCAAGTTCGTATCATCGCTTAAATCTCACAATTTTTCGCACGGCTCAAATTCAATCAGACTACTCAAGCAAAAAAAAAGGCCTCCGTTCTAAAATGGGCATTATATCCATATTTCACAATCAGCCAATTCTTCATCTCATGACTTGGCAAACACGGTTCTTAATGCTCAATTGTCTATTTGTCATTTTGAAGTTTCTCCAATTGTCACCGTCTTCATCAACGACCACCCTATTGTATATTGGTTCTCATCCAAGATGATGTGGTCGAAATTTAATGATTAACATTATAACATACAAAATCTGAAATATTTTTGGTTTAACTTAAGGTTTTAATTACATCTTCCACTATATAATGAGGTTTGAAAACGGCTTAAAAGTGAGCCGTCTAAGCCGTCAGTATATCACGGTCTATTTTATTTTAAAAAAATTAATTAAATAAAAAATTGTTAAAAAAGTTTAAATTTGCAATATATATTTAAAGTGGGAAATCGAACTTAGCCAAACAAGGAGAATATCTCCCACCTTAATAACATGAGTTAGAAGAGACATTTGATTATAATGGGACAATATTTATATTGTACGTTATTATACGTGCAAAGCACGTGCATGTACTAGTGTGATATATATATATATATATATATATATATATATATATATATATATATATATATATATATATATATATATATATATATATATATGGTTAACCTAATATTTTCTGATACAAAGTTGGTCCAGACTTAAAACCAAACCCGGACGAGATTCGGATTAGTTTCGGAAACAAAATGGGCAGTTTGTAATTTTTTTTTTTTGGGAATATTAAATATAAGTTATCAATATCCCCTAACTACTTATGGATCCTATTCATATTCTAATTCCTATTCCTTTTCCTAACAATAATGACTATTAGCTATCTATTTATAAATTATACTCTAAATCTGTCATTATAATTAGGTTACGCAAAGAAGAGGAGGATCTGTGTTTCTCTATTAATCATCAGTTTTAGTTTTTTTTTTTTTTTTGCGGGGAATTCTGTCATCCAACCAACCAAGATGATTGCTGGTGGTGATGACGGGAGTAGTTGTTCTTCAAAGAAGAGAAGAATGGAGGAGATCACGTCGGCGTCGTCCTCCTCCTATCCTCGCCTACCACTAACCCTCGACGTCATCTGTGTCGTACTTTCGAAACTGCCAGTGAAGTCCATCTTACGATTTCGGTCCGTGTGCAAGTCGTGGGAACACCTCATCTCTCAGCCTTATTTCATCGAGTTGCAGTTGCTGGAAGCGAGAAAGAGTCCCCCTCGCATCCTTGTTGTGACCAACCACGATCCCGATGGAAGACTGGTGTCGAAATTTCGCGGGAGCATGCGTTTGTATTCCTTCAAGGAGGAAGAAGCTTTGGAGCCCGAGCCCTTGGTCGCTCCAAAGCCCTTGGTTGAATTTTCCATCGAAAGAGATCACGAAGCTAAAACATCGGTGTGCCAATACGATTGTGACGGATTGGTACTTCTCATTGCACAAGAAACTATCTGGGTATGCAATCCTGGCACTAGAGAGACCCTATTTGTGCCTTTTAATTGCAGCGACAACTTGCCTATCGACGACAACGTTTTCCAGCATATTGGATTCGGGCTTGACCCAACTACCAACTCATACAAAATCGTCCGCATGTTCTACCGCTCATTCTCTCGTGACGAAGAAGACGAATTTGAAATTTATGAAGAAAGTGTAGGGTGCGAAGTCTTTACTATTGGCACCAGTTCTTGGCGGCAAGTTGATGATCCTCCCTATGCTCCTAAAGCAGCATATTCTGCATCGGCAAACGGTGGGTTACTATACTGGATGACCTTAACAGACGATGTTCTGCTTTCCTTTGATCTCAAAAATGACAAGTTTGGAGTACTTGCTCCACCGTCTGCCGTACTCTCCGACCATCAGTCTCAATGTCATCGACGATATATCATGAACGGACACGGAGACACACTTTGGTTTGTTAATGCTGTCTGTGATGCTACTACCACTGATATATGGGAGCTGTCAACAAAACAGTTGTGGAAAAAAATTCATAGTATCCCCCATCCAACCACATTTCCTGCAGAATTCATTCTTCCCGTTCCCAAATTGGTAATTCGAAATGGAAGGTACATCTTGCTTTGCAATCGTCAAAAGTTACAGTGCTATGACATCGAAACTAAAGAATGCAAGAAGACGATATTCGACATCCATAATGGCAAGGAAGGAGGAGGAGGACCTGTAGACTATTATGATCCTGAAGCTCCAGCAATTTATTCTTGTCTTTATAGGGAAACTCTGGCATCACTGAAACCTAAACCTAAAGAAGACTCCACTTGGATATCACCAGAAAAATGGCCGAAAATTACTGTACCGACCAAGATTAATACTGTCAGCCTGATACAAGAACATATATAACACTGTCTTTGGTTCTGATACCATAACAATACTTGTGGTAACCTTTCTTTGTTACCAAGAGGATATGAGAGTATGATTAAGCTTACATTGTTTTGGTCTTTAGATAGCTACATCTGCAGGTTGGAATGGTTTAGAGATACTTTTATATTCAATTCAAGTCTAATTTGCACTAAAATATTTTGTAACTTTGGCTATTGTTCACTTTTATTTCCTAAACTTTATTTTATGTTCAAATGCAAGAAACAAGCTGCATATGTAGCTGCGATTTTCCACATGTTTGTGTGGAGGCTGGAGACCAATTTTCTAACTGTTGACTGATCATTTATGCACTGAGAATGGATGAGATCAAGCAACTTTAATCAACTCCAATATTTAGATATAATTGTGGAGAGGTCCTCTAATTATATAATAATATTAGCTAAGAGTTCAATCCCTTGATTAAACTTGTAGAATTACTTACTCCTTCGTTCATGAAATCCTTATAAAATGCAACCTCGTCCACTGATTGTGGCCCAAATATAGCAGCGATGGATGGTTTTGGAAGCTTAATTTGTTTAGATATGTTTTTTTTAACCTTTCTTCTTTCAATTGTCTAGGATTTTGTACTCGCTTCATGATTGAACACATGATCAAGGATCAATGGCAGTCTCTTCGCTGGAACTAGCCTATCATGGTTCCCCGAGAAATACTTCTCGCTCCACATCTTGGCCGCACCGGCTTGATCTCCGATGTCACCGGGCCAGTCGACTATAGTGTTTCGCTCCTGTTGCGGAGTACGGTCTAAGTTGAAATCTGATCATTTGGAAAAATATTGTCGGCATCGATTGATGACATTTTGAATTAAGACGCTTTCTTCTCAACGGATTGGCTTCTTTGAGAGTCCTATATGTCATGCAGGAAATGAACTACATTAATAGACTTTCCTCAAACATTTTCAATGTTTGTTTTCGTTGTTGGATTTGTGGATACATTTTTTTTGAATGTTTTCGATGGATGTTTTTATTTCTTGCCTTCATCGATTTTTGTCACGTCGCACTTCCGAATATCCATATTCCATGTACGTATACAAATATGCGAGTACGTCCATCATACGCTACGACATCGATGATAGTACGTTGTCTATACCTCAATCATATCAAATAACCATTATAACTTATAATCATCTTAATATCATAATCGTCACTTACAAACTATTTGAAAGAAATAGAATCGGGATAACAGTAGATAAGGATAAGCAGAAAGATGACTAATAATATCCCGAAATCCACAGAGACTACATAAAGTCTAGGTTCATCCTCAAATCTGCATGCCATAATAAAAGTCTCCGGGACAAATCCGGTCAAAGTTTAACTAGGGATAAACTAAGTAATAAACCAATGACTACTACTCAAGAGGTTTGTTCTGGATCTTGTAAGTGAACCGCCTTTAGCAAGGGTGTTTTTCATTTCATTTTTTAAATACGCCCTTGCAAAAGGCATTGTTCGTGTAATTTAAAAAAAAATATATGCATGAAAAAACCCTTTGATAAGGGAGTTTTTGAGGTTGCTTTTGGATAAATGCATTTTTTAAGCTTTTATATTTTGTTAAAACCATAACTCTATTAAGGGGGTTTACTAAGCAAGAGCGTTCTTGATTAAAAATGGTAACATATACGCCCTTATCAAGGACAACATTGGTGCAACTTCAATTTTTTTTATTCTTTTGGTGGCATATACATTCTTAGAAACGTCTTTGGTGTATTTCTTTTGATTTTTGTGTTTGATATGGGTATACAAAATGAAGGAAGCTTACACCCTCAGTAAGGACGCTATTGGTGCAAAAAAACTCATTAACAAGAGTGTTCGATTTTTTATTATTAATTTTTGTAATGTTTTGGTCGGTAGAAGGGGGGGGGGGGGGGGGGGGGGGGGTAGACTAGGAAGGAATCAAGTAGAACCTCCTTAGTATGTACGTTTTGGTTCCTTCTATAAATTTTCACCAAACTGTGTTCTCCTCGTGCAGTTTTCTATAACTTTAATGCTTTGGGAGAAAATTACAGCTGAAACAGCCGTGACAAACAATGAAAACACGATCCATAAGAGCATCAAAAGTAAGACTCATCCTAATTTTTATATTATATATTGAAAATGTAGGAGCTCATTTTTTAGAATAGTAATATTCAATTGGAGTCTCACAATGATCCATCGAGCCACCTGAGCTGTATGTTAGGCTTGAGAATTTTTACATTCAGAATGTGGGAATTCGTTTTGTAGAATAATTAGGTTCAATTTGGAGCCCCAATTTATATATTTTATATTTCATATTATATTTTGACCTTTGCCACCAAATGCCATTTTATGTTGCTGGACCATTTTCTATTAATTTCATACATATGCAACCCATTCTATATTTTTTATATTAAAAATTTGGGTCTGAAGATGTATTCTTGAGTTTATCTCTACTATTATAATGTGGCTTAGAAACCGCTCAAAAATAAGTTGTCTAACATGTATGTATATCCTCCACTAATTAATAAAAAAATTCTTTCTTTTTTTTTCTAACCAGCCATATGTATCTCTCATGTAGTTAATAAAATTAAATAAAAATTCTAATTTTTTTTACCACTACATTAACATATAAAAATATATATTCAATATTCAAATTATATTTAAACTAAGTATATTGTATTATATGTACTAAACAAGTATCCAAAATTCTAAATAATATTTATAAAAAAATCCTTATAAAATATATTCAAATCAATTTTAAGAAATTTAATATAATTTAAAATTGAATTTTTTTAACAATGTAATATTTATTTTTCTATTATGAATGCTCTGATGAGCAAACTTGAGAGAGCATCATTAGTAAGGCTCTTCCCTAAATCACTATATGAAGACTTGCGTAGACAACAACCGAGCTGCTCATCTAGCGTTAATGATAGAGAAAAATGGAAACATTTGTGGAAAATTCAGTCCCTGTCTCCACGAGTGCAAATGTTCATTTGGAGACTCCTTCACAAAGCTCTCCCTCTCTTTGATAACTTAGGCAAGCATCTCCAAGGCTTGAACAGGTTATGTCCATTTTGTCTCGATCAAGTGGAGGATACCAATCACTTATTCCTTCATTGCAATATTTCTAAAGCAACTTGGTTTGCCAGCAACATTGGGCTACGAGTAGATTCCAAAATGAACATTTTTAGGCTTATTGAAGAATGGCTGAAGGATAAACAAGCCGAGGAGGTCTTTCGCATGGGAGCAACGCTATTATGGAGCATATGGAAAGCACGATGTGACTGTATATTTCGTCGAGTCCCTCCAAATGTGCATAAGATAGTGCAACAAGCGCAATCTATATACAGATCATACGCAGGAGACCAAAGTGAAAAAATGGAGCATATCGAATCTGCGCGAAGGAATCTGGGAGCTTTTGTCTGGAAACCACCACCATTGGGACACATCAAGATCAACGTAGACGGAGCGGTGTCTTCCCACTCAAGCGCATCGGCTACAGTTGCGAGAGATCATGAAGGAAGATTTGTCGCAGCTAAAGCGTGGAGCGCAACTCTTGATTATGGCTTCATTGATGACCGAATATTGGCAGCAGAGCTTCAGGCCATTCGGCTTGGGATACATCTAGTGGACCTCCTCGACCTTCGGATGATTCTTATCGAAGGAGACTCACATACTGCTTATCGGATACTCAAGAGGGAGACGACATTAATTCCTTGGAGGCTATATGATACTCTCCAAGAAATCCAGACGGAGGCTCGATCTTCAGGCAAAGATATGGAATACAAATTTATTCGGAGAGGGGAATGCGGTAGCTCATTTACTGGCCAACCATTCTTTACATAATGCTATTAAGGACACATTGTTTAGTCCTCCTAGATTCATTGTCCAGCAGCTTGAGAAAGATGCTGCTTGTTTTGCATCCTCTGGTACTTGAATTGAATAAAGATAGTTAAGCTTTGACTCAAAAAATTTCTAGATTTAGAAATTTGAAGATAATTTCGTTGACTAGTAAACTCCATTTCTGGTTCCAATTTCTAGATTTTTGGTCCTATCCTACCATGGGCGGATCCACATGGAAGTGGGGGCCTAGGCCCCCAGTTGAAATTCTAGTATTTTTTTTTGAGTTCAATATCTACTTTACTTGATGTGGTAGTATTCACTAAAGAAGATAATAAGAAAGTTTAGTTGGAGCCTAAAAAATTCGTAGAGAACAATATTTTGAAAACTACAACCCATTGTGCACCAGCCCATAGATAGCTTTGCAGTCTCTTTAAAATAAAATAATTTTATTTTAAAGAGAAAAAAGTTAATACTGAAAATTAAAAGGAAAGAAAAAGAGAGATTTCTTATTGTTACATCGAATTTTTTTACAAATGATATTGTAGTTAAATATTTTAAAAGTTTGAAGAGAACAATTGTGAGATGTAATATTTTATTGTAAAAAAATAGTAATATTTAATATAATATAACATTATTCTTTTTTTTTTTGAAACGTTAATTCCGAACTCCCTTATGACTGTGCCCCCAGTGAATTTTTATCCCGGATCTACCAGTGCATCCTACCCATATGACCTAAGTCTTGGGCCTCCCAATTTCTAGATTCTAAATTATAGAAACTCATTTTGTAGAATAGTAAACCCCATCCCCACCCATACTTTCTAGATTCTAAATTTTACCTTATTTTTTTTCACATCATTTTTTAACCACAATATTTGGGATCGGAGTTCCCTTTATCATTGCCTATTATTTTCATATAAGTCCAGCTTATTCAATATATATAATTTTTAATTTCGGGCCTCTATATGAAATTTTGAGTATGCTCTGATATTCAAGTCCAGATCAATTGGGTCTTGACCACGTGTAACGCACACGTGTATCTTAGCTTAGGGAAGGGTATCAAGCTCACATTCTAAATACCAGCTCGTCGCGACCGCCACCGTGCGTCCACCGTTAACTGGTACTAGTTCCTTCTTCTTCTTCTTCTTCTTCCTCTCGAAACCCTAATTGTTTTTCACTCGAAACCCTATTTCTTTTTATTTAAACTAGATGTTTTTTTCATTTATCTTTAGTAAATATTTCGTTTTTTTTTTATGACAGTTACTGGAGACTTGAAACCCCAAATGTCTTTCTCTCTAGTCTATTGCATTTATTTTGCTAGGAATTTTTTTTAACACTTGTTTCTTTGTAATTACATGACGGTCAACTGATTGGAAACCCCCAATTCTCTTAAACCCTAAACTATTCCATCCCTAAAAGTTGCAAGCTTTTTGAAGGATTTCGGGAAAACGAAGTCAATAGTACACGCAAACAAAGGAAGCCCAAAACCCAAACTCGTGTTCGCTGCGAATGGAAGGGGAAAGGCGTCTGGATTCGAATCCGACACAAATCGAACCGTGTCCCGCTCGAATCCGCATGCGCTTTCCAGGCTTCAATCATTTTGGATTACCATGTTTCCTGTCTCTTCTTCCCAAAGACGAATCTTTTGAAATATAGGAATATAGTAGGGAACGAAAAGTCTGCTTGTTTGACCCTTTCTCGATTTTTATTTAATTCCTGATTCTTTTTCAGCGCACAAACAACATAAAGATTTCAGCTGAATAACCCCTGAACAGTGTACCAATGGCGACATCGGCACTATCAAGAGCTCTGAGACGGCCTTCTGCCATTTCTTCTTTTAGATATGTAAGTTCTCCCTGCATCTCTTTGAAAGATTTTTTTTTTATGCTGTAGAGCGCCCTAGCTATTTGTCTATCTATACACACACACACACACACACACACTTTTATTGGTTTAATTTCGTAGAGGACACATCATTACCCTTGTTAATTCAAGGTCCTTTCTTTTGATAGGTTCAATGGAATTTATTACAAGAATAGGTGCCTAGTCGTTACCTTAGTAGGTCACTTTAGCCTACCTTTTAAGTTACTTAGTTATAGTATGACTTTATTGGCATGGATAGTGTTGAATCTCGAAAAACAAAGCCTAGAAGACCAGCTAGATGGTTCACGCGAGCTTGTGAATCAAGCAGACTTAGCCCCGTTTCAAACGGTTAACATCATAGCCAGCCCTCCTGACAGACTGCTCCGTTGCGGGCTTTGGAGGTCATCGAGCCGCACATAATAGTGACATAGTCTTGTTGAATAGTCTCGCTGAGGGCTGTGAATGCCTTTTAGCCTAGTTTTCAGCCTCGCTGCAGGCTTATTCCATTGTTGAGCGGTTACAGGGGTGTTGACGCCTTGATGCCCCTAAACTCCATAAATAGGGGTTGAATGGAGAGGAGCCCCACTTTGGCTATTAAAGAGATGCAAGAGAGTTTCTCAAGCTGCTTCTTGACCACTACATCGAATACTTTGCTAGCAACTCATCGGTTTGAGGTCAAGATATCACTCTCTCCTGAAGAGCCCTCGACAACTTCGAAGCATATGAGAGGAATTCACGACTCGTTTTTGCAAAGAAGCATAAGACCGGGTTTCGAGTACGGATCATCATTGGAACATAGTCGTCAACGCAGACCAGACTTCCGTCGACACTTTTCCAGAATTTTAAAGATTGTTTGTAAGTTCTTGTTTGTAAGTCATCAATGGAACATAGTAGTCAACGCAGACCAGACTTCCATCGACACTTTTCCAGAATTTAAAGATTGTTTGTAAGTTCTTGTTAAAGAGTTGTAATTTGTCTATATCAATATAAGTTTTCCTTTTCCATCTGATTGACTTTGTACATAAAACAAATGACGACTCTGCTAGAGAATTGTTCAAGCCAATACCTAGAAGGATCTTAAGGTCAAAGTTGAAAGAGCCAAAAAGTCGGTTGTAAGATTGGGTGCCCTTAGTTCTAGAAGCACAGGAGGATGTAACAATCGTAGTCTGTCTTTATCATTTCGATCTATGGAAAAAGACAGCGGTGGATGTTAGAGGCCAAGTACCAACGACAAAATGTTGTGTCAGAGGGAGACGAGGTTTCTTTGCCGATAAGCTAAAGTGAGCATCGGTGCATCCCATAGCAAAGTATCTCCAAGCTATGGCGATTAAGCGCCCAGTGTGCGTTACCTGTGGGGTAGTATTGCCGACGTACACTTGGTTGTACCTGAACTCGCGAGCAAAGTGACGTGGTGTGCATAATTGTAAAAAGCACGTATCGCCACACCTATACAGACGAGATAATTGTTTACCAACCACTTAAACACACCCATGCACAACGACGAGTGGCTTGACCCTTCGTCTCGATACTCTTGCTTGCAATCAGTGTTGGAAATGTGGGAAAAAGCGGCAGAAGAAACTGTAGTTCACATGATAACACAATATTTTTCTGCCCGCCACATAATTGACGTTTCATTGTGAATGCTTGAAGTGGCAGAGCTAGAGGATATGCTGTCTTTTTCGGTTATGGGCTCGTAGGGATCAATGTTGAGCAGTGCATCGCAAAGAGCAGTGCATTGTAAATCAGATGTGTATGGCATCTCGATGCACGTTTTCAGGCTATTGTTAAAACTCGCCTTCTTGGATTTTTCACATAAGGCCCCCGCTAGTGTGCGGAGACCATGCTGGATGCTGCACGTCATCGCCAGAAGGAGTTAGTGAATGCCCAAAGCCAAACGGGCAACGGGAAATATCGTCCTCATTGAATGTGATCTTGCAGGGGAGAAGCGACCACGCATCTTTTAGTCAGAGTAAGGAAACCTGTGCAGCTGGCTGCGAAAGAGGATGCAAAGTCTGATGATGGTAACTTTAAGAGGATACAAAGCATGATGATGGTAACTTTTGCAAACCTGACCGCGTCGTATAGAGGATATAAACTGCCATCTCTTTCTAGGGTTAATGCAGCGTTGCCGCTCTTGACAATCCACGCCTCCACCTCGGCCTTAGTGGAAGTAGCTCGAGGCATAATACTCCCCAAGCCATCATGTCGATTGGAAAATAGATAGCTGGCCCAAAGCTTTACGCTTCATGTTGTTCACACTTCGCCAGACTTGGTAATGTCTAAGAAAATGTGAAAATGGCAAATTAGTTCGCTGTATATGTCATACAAGATGCTGTCCTTCGAGCTCAGTTGTTTAGTGAGTTGTTATGACCCTAATTGTGGGCCATTACGGCCATGATGCTCGAGAGTAACGGGAAAGACAACAACTTCACTTTGCGGGCTTTGGAGGCCTTTGAGCATTGCATACTAGTGGAGCACCCTCGATGAATAACCCCGTTGCGGGCTGTGAAGGCTTTTAGCCTAGTTTCCAGCCTCGCTACAGGCTTATTCCGCTGTTGAGCAGTTACAAGGGGATGCCCCTAAACTCTATAAATAGCTCCTTAGGGCCTGAACGTAGAGGAGCCCCACTTTGGCTATTAAAGAGATACAACTTACAAGAGAGTTTTTTCCCACTGTTTCTTGAGCACTAACTTTGCTAACAAGTCATTGATAAGAATCGTCGATGTAACTGAGTGGTCGCGAGCTGTGGAAATTTCCACCGGCGCACTCCATGATTTTAAAGATTGTAGAGATTCTTTGCAAGCTACTGTTAAAGAGTTGTAATTCGTCTACATAAATACAACTATTTTCCTTTTTGTCTCGACTTTGTATGGGAAACAAACAGTAGTAGCTGTTAACCGTAGAATACATACCCTGGTCATAGTTAAAGGTGAAAAACGCACTTAGATGATAATCAAAGCGCAAAATTGAGGCGCGAACCTCAGCAAATCAAGGTACGGGTAAAATAAGAATGAAAACAAAGGCCCTTGACCTCGAAAGTGTTTTGTGTTGCTCTACCCTAGGTCACACTTCCCCTAAACAAAACATTGAACCTTTAGTGGCAGCACTTGAACCCTAGATGGGGAGGGTCGAATTTAGATGACGCTATTGGGTCGTTATATAAGGTCACATTTGTTCGCGACAAAAGCTAGGCTCTTATCTGGCTAAAGAGAGGCGTGACCACCTCCCTTGGCATGAAGCTTCTTGCCTAGGTGCACTTGTAATAACTATATATACGTGGGTTGGGGTTTATTGGGCATATATGTAAAATATTGATCTCTTATATTTTTGCACTTAAACATACTATAACTAAATGACAGTGGACTAACTGAGTATTTTCTTCATACTTCTTAAGATCCTCAATTTCTCTGCAAGTGTTATCTTATGAAAGTTAATTGATTATATCTGTTGCTTATCACTAGTTTTTTTTTAATTCAGCCAGCCAAACATGCTTTAATAAATCAGACATTATATTTTCATTTGGATCATCTTCAACGAAACCATGTGATTCATGCTAACATGACCTTTTGTTGTTCAGGCTGCAAGTTTAGGTCGATTGACCTTCGAACATAGGCGACCTGGTCTTCGCCAGTTAAGTGTTTTGAAGGAGGTTTCAAAGCAATTGAATAGGTAATGTACTTCTTGAAATCTAGGCCTTTCTCCTATCACCACTTTAAGCTTGGTGTGTAAAAGTTTATATTTCTATTTTCTTGACAGTAATCCGGAAATCCAAAAGCAACTTAAGGAGCTTAATGAGAAACTTGGAGTTGCTAAAGACGAACTGAAAGTTAGGTAATTTGAGAGAATTTTCCAATTACTCTTTCCCATATTTTCCTTCTGTTGAATTAATAAGTTGAAGCATACCTTAGATGTGGAGGACACAGTTATTCCAACTAATAAGATGACTAGAAAATTTGATTTACTTATAGCGCAGAACAAAGAAGACGACAGAGAAGTTACAGAAGAGTGTGGATGGTGTTTGGGCAGAAGCTGAAGCAACATCAAAGAAGGTTGGCTTGAGTTCTCATGTTTGATGTTCTAATTTTTATACTTTGATATAATAATATTTCTGCATGCAATCTTAAATATGTTTTACTATACATTGCCACTTGTCATATGATACTTTTTTACTCCCAATTTTTACCCACGTATTTTTTGACATACTAACTGACAAATTCCTTACTGTTCTGTGATTTTGTTTCTCATGTTACACTGTACTTATCTTTAGTCAATAATTGCAAATATAGATACTGGATACGATATAGTACTCCCTTGGATACAAGGATAGTTCCTAAAAAACAGGATATAAGATGTGGACAAACCGGCAAAGCTATTGTGCACACAAAAAGTTAGGATAATGGCTTTCTTTTTGTTGTATCCATGCCTTCTCCCATCAAGATGGGGTCAACTATGGAGTATAAGCAAGCTCAGGTTAATCAAAGATAAAAGGGATAAATAAAGGACCTATGTATAACAACCACAGGACAAGGATTTGACGAAGTTTTTATGCCCGGTTGGCGGTTGTCGACCTGCCATCAATTCTTTATGTTGGTGCTAATTTCCTGGCCAGCCCTCTATGTTGGTACCAAATTCCTAGCATAGTTAGCTATGAGTATGAGGCCATTCCGTAAAACCTAGGCAGTCAGTTGGGAGGTTGGTAGATCTACCTTTTGGATTGCATTTTACGCTTATGTAACCAAGGGGTCCAAGTTTCTCCCTAGACTATAAAGAGTACGTACTAAATTCCAAGTTTGACCTAGAAGCTATCCTCCAAAAGTTTTGTTTTTTTAATATGGTATAGATTATTTCTTCATGAGAAATTATTAGAAAAATAAATAAATGAAGCGTTGCTAACTTAATATATAAAAGTTTACTTATTGTTACTATTGAAATTTTTATTCAATATGTGGTGCATGTGACTTCTGCTAGAACTTTAAACATTATCATATTTCATAGTAGGAAACTGATCCTTTGCATTACTTATATTTAAATTTAGAGTCTCTCCTTTTACTATTAAACGGGAGATAGGCATGAACCTATTTTGAAATCTTTTGTAAAAAATATATCTGGAAAGATAATATCATACCATACATAGATCGATTGAAGATTTATAAAGATAGGGGAGAAATATTTTGTTGGGGAAGATAATGGTGGCATGGGGAGGGAGAATTGGTCAAGAGGACAAAAATAGATTGGGCATGGTGAAAACAAAAGCTTTTGGATAGATAATTTTACCAAATTAACCATGCCTTAATTTTTGTTCATAAACATTTCTTAATTACTTTATTTGTATTCAATGGAAGATCAATTTGATAGGTGGGATCTAAAAGGCATATACCAAGACTTATATTTTTTCTTAATATGGTGTATCATTTGCATCTATCTCAGGGTGCTATCATTTTGCACCTATCTGATCGTAGTTCTCTCTCTCTCTCTCTCTATATATATATATATATATATATATATGTCATACTAGTTGCTGAAGTGACATTAAGCGTCCTTCGTGACGCAGAAGAGAGGTCGTGATGATATCATCTATGCCCATACCATTGCTCGACCCCGGCAGGCTTCCCAACCCCCTTGATTGTAGTACTTGATTCGCTCTAGGTTGAGATCCACATCAAGTGGCCCGCACGGTCACTAGGCTGTTGGCCTACACAGCACTTGACAGACGGAGTGGAGTGCTTATTATCCTTACTGTTCTCTCTGCTGGGGCCCTCGTGGATCCTACGTACAACCAGTTTTTTTACCACCAATTTGAAAATACTTTCCACTTTTGCTCCTGAGTTAGTGTCGAGTAGGCTTCATACGCAGCTCTTGTAATTTTCAACTTCTCTGGATGGTTAGTATGAGGGACATAATGATTATAGACCTATGGTATATGGTAGCATATGGAAGAAAGTGAAAGGGTGTCTCTCTTCATGCTCTACTATCTTTGTGAAGGACTGGATTTTCAACTCTTGCGTGGTCGGTCTGTCATATTTTAATGAAGGATATAGGAAAAGTTTTCCTAGCAACAGGGGTCAACTCAGGGATGATGAATGGGTATGAGATGCGTAGATCTTGAGATGAATCAGAGGAACAGTATGGCTACAGTTTACTTATATGCAAGAAAAAATGGATGAAGAAAAATGAAAAGCTTAATGGAAGAACACTTGCTGTGATAAGTAAACTGATGTAACCAAAGTTTTCCTAGACTATTTGGAAACTAGAGATGGGGTTTGAAGGTTCACATTGTTGCTCTTTAAAGGGTTATTCGGTTGCTATATTGTTAAAAATAGAAGCAAGCTCATTAGTTTATTATTAAACTCTTTCCTGTTGCACCATATTCTAGTAAGTTGTAAGAGTGAACCTTCAAATACTGATTTAGCAATCTACTGTGGGATTTAATTCCTTACTGAATCTGGACTACATTCCTCTTCCAAGTAGTTAAGGAAGCAATGTCCGACATAACCGATGTTTATTATTATTATTATTATTATTATTTTTGGTAAATATACTCTCAGTTTTGAACATGAATCCGTTTATAATGGATTGGGAAGGCTTGTCATGACTTATGAATTTGACTTGTACATAATTTCTCATACAAAATAACCAATGAAGCTTTGTATTTATGAAGGACAAATACTTCAATAGAGGTGTTGTGCCCATATATAAAACAATGTTGGATATCAGCATGCTCTTATAGTCCATGAATGTTATTCGTCCATCTTGGATATGTTTTAGATACATAAATTGGCATTTAAGGATTTAAAGCATGCTGATTTTAATCTGTAGTGTCCCGTCCCTATATCGTGCTCCGTTTCCGTCCACGGGATGTGCGAGAAAGGAACACTGTCGCTACCGATACATCGGGATCGGTTGAATTGGTTGAACGAGAACGATCAAATTAAGATCCTTTTCTCGTTATGGAAAGGCTTCTTCGGAATCAAGTCCCATATTCAGCAGGTTGCGTTTTGAGGATTGGCTTTGCGGCTGAGTCGGAAGAGATCTCATGTTGCTCTGCTTTTCATGCCGTACTTGCTTTGGCTTTGGTTTTCGTGAATGCGTTTTCGTGAATATTTTCGATGGTTTTCATGGCTTTCGTTTTCGAACTTCACATTCGTATCGAATTCATTGAATAACACAGTGTTCTAATCAGTTGCTTATGCGATTGCAGGTGATCGCGTATGCGACCTCTAAGCGCAGCCAACCAGTCCCTCACCATGGACAACTTGTCGATAAGGTGTAGTTTCCTCGAACGGTTGCCTAGGCCAAGGAACCGTTTCGGCCCGATAGGAACGAGTTATAGCAAGCGTCAGCAATGAATCGACGCGGGTGATTCGGAAACTTTCGTATAGGGCTCGCTACCCGCCGCAAAATGGTCGCCGTCTAACCCAGATATAGTCCGTGATGGCTTGACAGAATGATATCAGAGCACAGCTTTACGTCCTTGGCCTCCAGTCTCGAGTCTCTAGTCTCGAACCGTTGACCTCGTGTCGATGAGATGAGTTGTTCCATACGCTGAACCTAAGACTTTTCTGAAACTAACGAGAGTTGCCTTTTTCTCCATGAGTTGCGGGACCTCGGGCAGAGGGCGAAGCGACCGCTTCCAGCGGCTCGAGCAGCTCCGAAGCTGAGCCTTCTGTCAACCCAACGGGGAGGATGCCTACTGAAGCTGGACCTTCCGGCAGTCCTATGGAGCGAATGCTGCATATGCTCGAAATGCAGCAGAGGCAGGCCGCAGCATTCCAACAAGAAAGCGAGAAGCTGCGCCTGCAGTCCGAAAGGCGACATGCCCAATTTGAAGCCCGGTTCGAAGCCCAGTTCAAGATGCAGCAAGGGCAACTTGACACGCTACGACAGTTGGTGCAAACAGTCGTGACCAACGGAAACTCTACAACTCGTACTGTCAAACCCGTGAACCGGCCCATTGAAGTCGCACATGGGGAGCCTTCGTCTCAGCTTGCGCCGCCAGAGAATAACACCTTCGACTATACCAACTTGAAGAAGAAGTTTTGCACTTCTCCGGCAACGATGACCCTTCCCTTGCGATTGACTGGTTAGACGAGATCGAAGACAACTTCGAGCTCCTCGGCATCGATGAGGCAAAGAAAGTCGCTTGCGCTCAACTTCAACTTCGGTTGAATGCTCACGACTGGTGGGCGGTACAAAAGCAAGCTATCCGTCGCGATGATTCCACCGCGCCGATCTCCTGGACTACGTTTCGCAAGGCCTTCGAAGTCGAGTACTTACCTGCGACGATTTGCCAGGCGAAGGAGAACGAGTTCATGCAGCTGAAACAGGAAAACATGATGGTACGCGAGTATGCTGCAGAATTCAACAAGCTGGCTCGATTTGCGGGTGTCTACCTGCCAACGGCGACGAGTCGAGCACGGAGATTCGAAGTGGGCCTGAAGCCTTCTATTTCTGCTAATGTGACGGTGCCCGAGTATTAAACAATGGACGAGTCACTCAACCATGCCATTCGTCTCGAGCCTCAATACCCTCCGGTTGCCACAGGCACTGTTCATACCTACAATAACAAGTGTCATGGCAACCCAGGAGGTAACAATGCACATAAGCGTCCAAACCACGACAACGGAGGCGACAACCAGGGGAGGAACCGAGTTGTAGGACCGTTGAGCACCTCTAGAGGGGGGGGGGTGAATAGAGTGTGTGTGTGCAGCGGAAAATAATCACCAATTAAAACTTTAAACTATGGCAGTGAAATAAGAGACAATAAATATAATGCAGCAAGAGATAGAGAATTCAAACTCAGTGACACAACGATATATACTGGTATCCCTCTGAGAGGACTAATCCAGTCTCGAGTACTCTTGCTTGATGTTAATCTACTATGGCACAAGCTTTAACTGAGAGCTTGCAGTCTCTTACAACACCGTGCTTGGTGACAAGTGCACGACCGACTTCACAACACTGTGCTTGGTGACGAGCGCACGACCAGCTCCACAACAAGAAAAGTTGCTGAACTTGGAACGACCTCTTTACAACTCTTGGAATACAAAAAGACTCTAAATCAACTCTGATATTACTGGCTTTTGGCTAAGAGGTGTATAGGTATGATTTGAAAATCTTGGATCGTTTGAAAACACTTGAATAGTAGAGAAGAGAAGATGAAGAGTGAATGAATGATTTGAAATGAAAAGTTCTTCTCTGTTTATAGGTGTTTTTTGGGACCGAACTCGGACAGAGTTCGGGCGGAGTTCGGATGCAGATATCTCGTAAATAGACGTTGCTCGCAGATTTTGAGGCAACAGAAGTTTGAATACAAATTGACCGAACTCGGACAGAGTTCGGTCCGAACTCGGGCCGAACTCTGTCCGAGTTCTGTTAGGAGATTTTCAAATATTTTATCAAAAAATTGTTTTCAAAGATATTTTGGAATATTTTGTAAAATGATATATGAGTGATAATGGGTAGGCTTTTTAGAATGTGGACTGGGATAACTCTAAGCCAGTATTACCAAAACTGATTTTACAAAATAAATCCTAGACTCAATAAAATGTAAAATACAGAATAAAATATAAAATGAGTCATCTTCAGATGTTGATGCTTCGTTGATGCAGTACAACGTCCGTTGAAATTGATTTCATATATCCTGAAATGATTAGCAGCAGTTTTTATATTTTGTGTATTGACTTAAGTGCATGTTGATTATCAAAATCGGGTGTGACCATGGAATGGGCCAACAATCTTCCCCATTTTGATAATTGATGTTAGGAGATTTTCGAAATATTTTATCAAAAAATTGTTTTCAAAGATATTTTGGAATATTTTGTAAAATGATATATGAGTGATAATGGGTAGGCTTTTTAGAATGTGGACTGGGATAACCCTAAGCCAGTATTACCAAAACTGATTTTACAAAATAAATCCTAGACTCAATAAAATGTAAAATACAGAATAAAATATAAAATGAGTCATCTTCAGATGTTGATGCTTCGTTGATGCAGTACAACGTCCGTTGAAATTGATTTCATATATCCTGAAATGATTAGCAGCAGTTTGTATATTTTGTGTATTGACTTAAGTGCATGTTGATTATCGAAATCGGGTGTGACCATGGAATGGGCCAACAATCTCCCCCATTTTGATAATTGACAAACTTGAGTCTATACCAAAATATATCTTATAAAATAACAAAATTCAAGTACCTGAATAAAAGAGATGGTTGATTTTGTTTTTGGATTTGTATGCTTGCTTTTTGGTATATGTGTACTCTTTTTCTCCCCCTTTGTCAAATAGTAAAATGATTTGGCTCCCCCGTAATGTGTGAAGCCAACAATAGAAAACAAAAGACAAAGTGAAGCAAAAGAGACATGATCACAGCATAAAACAACTACTATGGAAAGAAAATGCTGGAAATAAAGTACTAGAAATGTCATACTAAAAAGTGCTGAATACAATCATCAGAAAATGTCTAACTAATGAGTTTAGACATACAAAGAAAAACTACATCAAAGCATAAAGATCATCATCTAACAAGTATCCACTATCCAAAAGCTGAACCCGCGTCACATAGTGGGGTCGTCGGCACCAGGAGCCTCTGGAGGAAAGTAGGCTGCAGTAGGGTCGAAGTGCTGGAAGGATGCCTCATCTGTGAACCGAGGACCCGGAAAGCCTGGGTGAGGCTGGATGGTGATCGGATGGACCGGATCATGGGCTAGGCTGTAGTGGAGGTCAGCAATCCCATTCCTCAGCACCTGAGCCTGAGTGATGCGTCGGAACTCCGAATCAAGATAACCTTGATGACGTTGCGCAGATATAGCAACAAAATCATCAAAGCGCTGATAGAAAGCCGGATCAAATCCCGGGGCAGGGGCTGGAGCAGGAGCAGCATCAGGAATCTCAGCGTCAACAGCTGGAGCAGGCTGAGCTCCAGGAGGCAGAGGAGGAGCAGGAAATCGGCAGGATCTGGTAAGCTCGATAGGAGTGGAGGAGAATGCACAAGTCTGAAGATCAATCTCAAAACGACGAAAGATAGACGCCAAGTGCATAGGATATACCAGATTCCTTCCTGCAGTTCAACATCCAGGACATCATGGTCTTTGGGATAGAGAATGGAATACCAAAATGAATGTGGTATAAAGCAGAGAATTCCAAGAAGGTCACTTCATCTGTGGATCCTTTCTTTGGAAGGAGTACAGAGAAAATCATGCGATGAAGTTCATAAAAAGATTGGTTCAAATGCTTTGAATAAACCCTACGAGGAACAGGGTTTGGATGACAAATGAGTTCCCTAAAAGAGGCTAGGGGTAACATCAGCAGGGAATTGGACATTGGTAATGTCAACCAATGCTTCACCAAGATCAGGAACATGGAAAAATTCACTGATATCGGTAGCACTAAATTCTAATTCTTGCCCAGCAACGCAAGAATAGAAGTTTCTGTTAGGTTTTACTTGCAAGTTGCAGTAAAACATTCGGACAGCATTATCAAAAATATTTTCTGCTACCTCGAAAAAATCTCGGTAGCCTAAGTGATCAAAAGTAGGAGCATATTCAGAAAATATGGTAAAGTTAACAAAAGCTCCATTGCAAATCTTACGGCCAGAAAAAGAATCGAACCAAAGATCAGAAAACTCTTTGTCCGGAAACAAAGTAGAATCATAGTCTTCTGCATTTATTGGTCGTGCTGGACTGAATAGACTAGCAGGTGTATAATCAGAAGAGGAGGAGGCACCTTGGGAAGATGTTCCTCTATGACGTTTAGGAGCCATGGAGAAGGTAGAAAAGGAATACCTTTTTGAGAAAGGAGGAAGATGAGAATGTTGATATGCCCACCAGATCTCTTAGATTCCTTGCTAGGATGGAGGAGGAAGAGCTTTTAGGGAGGAAGGAGAAGTTTCCACGAGTTGGTGTGTGGAAAAGATGATTGAAAGAGGTGAATTTATAGGGTTTAAGGTCGGCTGTTCGGTTCTGGAATCAATACAGCGCCGACCGAACTCGGTCAGAGTTCGGCCCGAGTTCGGTCACTTGTATTCCCGAGACAATAAATGCAGTTCTGGTTGGTTAAAAGTAATTTTTATGACTTTTGACTCTAGTATTTAATAGCGAACTCTATTTATGGGTTAACTGTAGGGGTTGTCCCAGCTAACGGAGGTTCACCGGGGAACTCTTAAGTACCGCTTCGCTTCGACCGTAGTCGTGGTGACAGACATACCCTTTTTAGGTTTGTACCCAAAAATAATTTCCGTTAAATAAATTTCAAAGTTGCAAGTCATAAAATTAATTTTAATTACCATATTACATTATGAATCTGAAAATTCAAGTATACCGAGCTCACGCCTCATTATGTTAAAGCGGTCTTCAGCCAATGGTTTTGTGAATGTCTGCTAGTTGATGATCTGTGTCAATAAATTCTAAGCAGATATCCCCGTGTTGTTGATGATCACGAAGAAAATGATGTCTTATCTCTATGTGCTTTGTGCGTGAATGACAGATAGGGTACTTAGTCAGATTAATAGTGCTAGTGTTGTCACAATAAATAGGAACTTTAGTGTAGTGCAGATTGTAGTCTTCTAAGGTTTGCTTCATCCACAAAATCTGAGCACAACAACGTCCTGCGGCGATATACTCAGCCTCAGTTGTTGATAATGCTACTGAATTTTGTTTCTTGCTAAACCAAGAGACTAAGGCCTTTCCTAGGAAATGACATGTGCCGCTGGTACTTTTACGGTCCACTTTGCATCCTGCAAAATCCGCATCCGAGTAACCTATCAGGTCAAAGGATTTGGTTTTAGGATACCATAAGCCGACTGTAGAAGTTCCTTTAAGGTATCGAAAGATACGCTTAACGGCACTAAGATGTGATTCCTTAGGATTTGCCTGATAACTGTGCACAAATGCAAACACAAAACATAATATCAGGACGACTGGCAGTTAAATATAATAAACTATCAATCATACCTCGATACTTACGCTGATCGACAGGTTTGCCACTTTCATCAGCATCAAGCTTTGTAGATGTAGCCATAGGAGTCCCGATTGGCTTTACATTCTCGAAGTCGTACTTTTTCAGTATGTCCTTCGTGTACTTAGCTTGATTGATGAATGTTCCTTTTGAGTGCTGTTTGATTTGAAGTCCTAGGAAGAAATTTAGCTCTCCCATCATACTCATCTCAAATTCACTCTGCATACACTTAGCAAAATCTTGACAGAGTTTTTCGTTAGTAGAACCGAATATTATGTCATCTACATAAATTTGCACAAGGAGGATATCATCATTCAAGGATTTTATAAACAAAGTAGTATCAACCTTTCCTTTTGAAAATCCATTATCAAGTAAGAAGGCACTTAGGCGTTCATACCAAGCACGAGGTGCTTGTTTGAGTCCATAAAGGGCTTTCTTAAGCTTGAAGACGTGATCAGGTTTTTGAAAATCTTCAAAACCAGGGGATTGTTTCACAAAAACTTCCTCTTTTAAAAATTCATTTAAAAATGCGCTTTTCACGTCCATTTGAAATAATTTAAAATCATTAAAACATGCAAATGCACAAAACATGCGGATGGCTTCTAGTCTAGCAACAGGAGCATAGGTCTCATCATAATCAATTCCTTCTTCTTGATTATAACCTTGTGCCACTAGACGTGCTTTGTTGCGTAGAACTTGTCCATCTTCACTGAGTTTATTTCGGAACACCCATTTGGTACCAATTATCGATTGACCAATAGGTTTAGGAACGAGTTCCCAAACTTGGTTTCTCTCAAATTGATTTAGTTCCTCTTGCATGGCATGAATCCAAAACTCATCAGTAAAAGCATCATCTACATTCTTAGGTTCTATTTGAGAAATGAATGCTACATTTGCTGCTATATCAGAATCTTTAAGAGATGAACGTGTACTTACACCTTTAGATACATCACCTATGATGAGTGTTTCTGGATGATCTGGCATAAATTTTAATGATTCATACTTTTGGGTCAGATCTTTCACAAAACTCTTCTCAGTCCTTGCATCTTGGGTCAGATCTTTCACAGAACTCTTCTCAGTCCTTGCATGTGTATCTTCATCATCGCTGTCGCTAGATCTGTGACTATTTAGCTCATCAAAAGTAGCATTAATAGTTTCTTCAACAATCATAGATCTTTTATTGAAAATTCTATATCCCTTACTCTTAAGCAGCATATCCGAGAAATATCCCGTCATCTGCTTTGGAGTCGAACTTTCCAAGTTATCCTTGGTGTTCAGGATAAAACAGCGACATCCAAAAACTTTAAAGTAAGAAATGTTTGGAATTCTTCCAAACCAAAGCTCATATGGTGTTTTCTTCGAGATTGGTCGAATTAACACCCTATTCAAAACATGACAGGCTGTACTAACAGCTTCTGTCCCAAAAATATTTAGGAAGATTATACTGATTCAGCATGACTCTAGCCATTTCGCTTAGAGTGCGATTCTTCCGCTCCACAACACCATTCTGTTGGGGAGTTCTAGGACAAGAAAATTCGTGGTAATATCCACTATCATCACAAAACTTTTTGAAATCAGAATTTTCGAATTCGTCACCATGATCACTTCGGATACGAGTAATCATGAAGCCTTTTTCGTTTTGTACCTTTTTGCAAAATATCTGAAATTCAAAAATTGCATCACTTTTGTTTGATAAGAAATAAACCCAAGTAAAACGAGAGAAATCATCAACAAGAACAAAAGCGTAGAGCTTACCGCCAAGACTAGCGACTCTACTAGGACCAAATAAATCCATGTGAATTAACTGCAAAGGTCTAGAAGTACTTACAGCGTTGATGGATTTAAAAGTAGACCTATGTGCATTATTCTTTTCACAGTCAGCACATACCATATCTCTCTTGAATGGAATCTCAGGGAGTCCTCTTACCAACTTCTTTGTACTTAGTCGTGAGATAGTATCCATGTTTGCATGTCCTAGTCTCATGTGCCATAGCCAGCTTTCATCTTGATTGGCTACTAGGCACCTACCTGCATTATTAGTATTCTCCAAAAAGAATACATAAATATTGTCTTCTCTAATCCCTTTATATATGGGATCACCAGATGACAAATCATATATGGTACATTTATCTTTCACAAAATTGATACCATAACCATTATCTGCCAAATGACTTATGCTTAATAGGTTATGTTTCAATTCTGTTACTAGACGAACATCCTTTATTACTGGATATGGAGAAATACCTACAGTACCATTACCAATTATATCACCTCTCAAATTATTTTCGAAGGAGACATATCCTTCTTTCTTCATCGATAGCGTAGCGAACAAAGATGCATCACCAGTCATGTGTCGCGAACATCCGCTATCGAGGATCCATTTGCTTCTAGCATGAGAGGGTTGAGGGTCCACCTACAAGACAAGTAGATGAATTCTTTGGTACCCATTTTCTGAAGGGTCCATTCTGATTAGCTTTAGGTCTCCAGATTAAAGTGTGATTGTCAACAAGCTTTCTTGCCAAACAATACTGTGATATGTGTCCATGCGTGCCACAATAAGTGCAAGTAAGTTTAGAACCAGATGTGGTCACAACTGTGTTTACATGCTTGTTTGGTTTGGAGAACCTATAAGTGAAAGCACTGATGATATTCGTGTTTCTTCTATGCTTTCTTATTTTTAGTCCTCTTAGGTGTATGCTTGGCATTAGGACTAAATTTAGGCTGTGTCACAGGTATTACCTGTTTGCCTAACTTGATTTCTAACTTTTTAGAAATCGTAATAGACTCTTCATATCTAGCAGTCATATCTGAGAGTCTTTGTTCTGTTACTAGGTGCTTCTTCTTCTCTATGTCATATAGTTCTTGCATCTTGACATAGTCTCTTTCTTTCTTTTCAATTTTGAGGATAGCCTCATGATAGTCTACCTTGAGTTTGGCTATCTCTTCCGTGTTACCGGTAGTAGACGTCTCTCTTATATCTTCAATAAGATTGGACAGTCTAGCTAACTCGGTTGTGTATGCCTTAATCTCTTTTCGAGATTGCTTATACTTGTCGAGCACAGTTTTGTGATCTTCAAGTAATTCGCTAAAGGCATTTTCTAATTCATCGAAAGTAAAATCATCATATAGAGGGTTTGAAGATACCTTATCAAATGCCATAAGACAGACATTTGCATTGCCGCAGGGTCTATCCTCTTCTTCTGTATCACTGGCATCACTTTCATGCCAGATACTTGTGTTGGCATACTTTCGACCGAATGTTGCTTTTCTGCTTGATCTTGATCTGTCATATGGACTGCTTTTCTTTGAAGTTGGACAGTCCTTCTTCATGTGCCCTGTCTTCTTGTATCCAAAGCAAATGGTTTCATCTTCATTGCTTTCTTGGACATCTCTCTTCCTTCTGCTTGATTTCTCAAACTTTAGGAATCTTCGGAAGTTCTTCACAAGTAGGGCCTGTTCATCACCACTTGATGATTCTTCATCAGAGTCATTGCATGTTGATTTTCTTGCTTGAGATTTGAAAGCAATAGATTTTTCTTTTGGTGTTGCTTCTTCAAACTCTTGCAAATCAAGTTCATGGGTCATCAACTTCCCCATCAGTGTTTTCAAGAACATAGTGGTGAGATCGTTTCCTTCAATAATTGCTGTGGCTTTTGGATTCCAGTTCTTGGTTAGAGCCCGCAGCACTTTTCTGATCTTCTCATGATTGCTGTAATTCTTGCCAAGAGATTGCAGAGGATTAGTTATATCAAGGAAACGAGGTAAACATCTGTGTAATTGACTCACCAGGTTTCATCTTGAAAGATTCATATTCCTGTGTCAGTCTACTAATTTTGGATTCCTTCACTTGGGAAGTACCTTCATGAGTTACCTCAAGAAGTTTCCAAATTTCGTGAGACGTCTTACAGGTTGAAACTCTGTTGAACTCCGTTTTGTCAATTGCACAGAATAGTGCATTGATGGCACGAGCATCTAGACTAGCCTTAGCTTTTTCAGCTTCAGTGTATTTGTCATGAGGCTTGTCTACAAGCTGGCCTTCAACCACTGTGGGTGCTGGTTTCTTATAACCATCAATGACTATAGACCAAAGATCAAAGTCAAGAGATTTTAAGAAGAAAGTCATTCGTGTTTTCCAATAGGTATAATTTGTTCCATCAAATAGGGGAGGTCTATTTGTGGATTGTCCTTCACCGTTGAATATTGATTTCACGGCTGCCATATATACTCTCTGAGGTTTGTTATATAAAAATATAACCTTGCTCTGATACCAATTGTAGGACCGTTGAGCACCTCTAGAGGGGGGTAAATAGAGTGTGTGTGTGCAGCGGAAAATAATCACCAATTAAAACTTTAAACTATGACAGTGAAATAAGAGACAGTAAATATAATGCAGCAAGAGATAGAGAATTCAAACTCAGTGACACAGCGATATATACTGGTATCCCTCTGAGAGGACTAATCCAGTCTCGAGTACTCTTGCTCGATGTTAATCCACTATGGCACAAGCTTTAACTGAGAGCTTGCAGTCTCTTACAACACCGTGCTTGGTGACAAGTGCACGACCGACTTCGCAACACCGTGCTTGGTGACGAGCGCCACGACCAGCTCCATAACAAGAAAAGTTGCTGAACTTGGAACGACCTCTTTACAACTCTTGGAATACCAAAAGACTCTAAATCAACTCTGATATTACTGGCTTTTGGCTAAGAGGTGTATAGGTATGATTTGAAAATCTTGGATCGTTTGAAAACACTTGAATAGTAGAGAAGAGAAGATGAAGAGTGAATGAATGATTTGAAATGAAAAGTTCTTCTCTGTTTATAGGTGTTTTCTGGGACCGAACTCGGACAGAGTTCGGATGCAGATATCTCGTAAATAGACGTTGCTCGCAGATTTGAAGGCAACAGAAGTTTGAATACAAACTGACCGAACTCGGGCCGAACTCGGTTATGAGTTTGTTAGGAGATTTTCGAAATATTTTATCAAAAAATTGTTTTCAAAGATATTTTGGAATATTTTGTAAAATGATATATGAGTGATAATGGGTAGGCTTTTTAGAATGTGGAATGGGATAACCCTAAGCCAGTATTACCAAAACTGATTTTACAAAATAAATCTTAGACTCAATAAAATGTAAAATACAGAATAAAATATAAAATGAGTCATCTTCAGATGTTGATGCTTCGTTGATGCAGTACAACGTCCGTTGAAATTGATTTCATATATCCTGAAATAATTAGCAGCAGTTTGTATATTTGTGTATTGACTTAAGTGCATGTTGATTATCGAAATCGGGTGTGACCATGGAATGGGCCAACACGAGTGTTCTGCAATTACTGCCACAAGGAGGGACACATGATCAATGAATGCCGATCGAAGAATGGAGCATGCTTCGTGTGCGCCGAACAGATCATGTTGCAAAGAACTGCCCGGAAGCTAGGCCGAACCAACGCCTCCCGCAACACCAACAAAACCGAGGCCAAGCACCTCGGGCTCCACAGACCGCGCCATAAAATGGCCAAGACCGTCGCCCCAATGTCCAGGGCCGCGTTTACAACATGACCCGGGATGAAGCGTTCGCATCTGACGCAGTCGTGACAGGTATACTACATTTCAATAACAAACATGTTCGTGTACTGTTTGATTCAGTGCTACGCATAGTTTTATATCGACGGATTTTGTCGGCGAACACAAATTCTCTGTGACACCGTTAGGCCTTAATCTTAGCGTCAACATATCGTCAGACACGTCATTACTTGCAAACTTAGCCTGCGGAGATGAAATCATCTTTATAGGTGGTCAAAAGGTAGGTCTCAATACGATAGTCCTAGACATTAAGGACTACGATATCATTCTGGAAATGGATTGGCTCGGTCCGTGCAATGCGACCATCGACTGTGCCGAAAAGACGGTCACCTTCCGTATACCTGGAGTGCCTGAATTCTGCTATTCGTGTGGTGAGGCGTCGCCGACCTGCATGGTGATCTCGGCAATATCGGTTCTAAGGATGCTACATTCCGGGTCTGAAGGATATTTAGCGTCTGTTCGAGACATGCGACAGGATGGTGCAAACGCGGGTCAGGCCGACGTTGTGGCAGAATTCCCAGACGTGTTTTCGGATGAGCTGTCCGACATGCAACCTGATCGAGAGAGGGTTCACCATTGACACATTCTCTGATACCCGACCGATCTTTAAAGCTCCGTATAGAATGGTCCCGACAGAGCTTAGGGAACTCAAAGTACAGTTGCAAGAGTTGCTCGATAAGGGATTCATACGGCCTAGCGTCTCGCCATGGGGAGCGCCCGTGTTGTTTGTCAAGAAAAAGGACGGCTCAATGCGTTTTTGTATCGATTATCGAGAGCTGAACCAGGCCACCATTCGGAACAAATACTCATTGCCCCGCATAGACGACCTGTTCGATCAGTTATAGGGCGCTTCAGTGTTTTCTAAAATTGATTTTCACTCGGGTTACCATCAACTTAAGATGAAGCCGAATGATGTGTCGAAGTCAGCCTTCCGCACTCGATACGGCCATTACGAATTCCTGGTAATGTCGTTCGGCCTAATGAACGCCCAGCTGCTTTCATGGATTTAATGAATCGGGTGTTTCGACCCTTCCTCGACAAGTTTGTAGTAGTCTTCATCGACGATATACTCTTCTACTCGAAGGACAAGCGACAACACGCTGAGCATCTGCGGACCGTGTTTCAGACCCTTTAGAAAAATCAGTTGTATGTGAAGCGGAGCAAGTGTGAATTTTGGCTGAGCAGCGTCGCATTCCTCGGACACATCATTTCATTTGAAGGCATTGCAGTCGACCCAAAGAAAGTTGAAGCCGTTATCGATTGGAAACTGCCAGCGTTAGTCGGCGAGATTCGAAACTTCCTTGGCGTAGCAGGATACTACCGATGCTTCGTGAAGGATTTCGCGAAGATCGCATCGCCTCTGACTCGCCTCACCCAGAAAAGAGTCGCTTTTGAATGGTCAGATGACTGTGAAGCTTCCAGGAGTTAAAACAACGGCTTATCTCGGCCCCGATACTCGCACTTCCAGAAGGGACTGAGGGATTCCAGATCTTTAGCGATGCGTCCGGCCAGGGTTTGGGGTGTGTGCTGATGCAACGGAACAAGGTGATATTTTGCTTCCCGACAGCTAAAGCCGTACGAGAAGAACTATCCCACCCATGACCTGGAGTTAGTGGCGATTGCGTTCGCGTTGAAATTGTGGCTTTACTATCTTTATGGCGTAGCGTGCGCGATCTATACGGATCACAAGAGCCTCAAGTATCTATTCACGCAGAAGGAGCTGAACTTGCGGCAAAGGCGTTGGTTTGAACTGATCAAAGATTACGACTTAACTATTTCCTATACGCCGGGTAAGGAAAATGTTGTGGCAGACGCTCTGAGTCGGAAGTATATTGTCCCGCTATCCATCGACCACAGATTGTTACGCGACTTAGAAGAGATGGCATCGACCTCCGGATTTGATTCAGGGATGTGCAGTTGGCGCAGTTGCAGCTAGAGCCGAGCTTGCGTGAAAATATCAAGACCGCTCAAAAGGATGATCCGTACCTGAAGAAAGTGCGAGAGCAAATTTCAACGGATAGTGCGACCGACTTTGCGGTAGACGAAACCGGCGTGCTTCAATTGAAGGGTAGGCTATGCGTTCCGAACGATTCAGAACTTAGAAAGGAGATATTGACGGAAGCGCTGCATCCAGGCAGCACTAAGATGTACAAGGACCTCAGCACGACCTTCTGGTGACACGGAATGAAGAGAGATGTGGCGCTCTTCGTGTCGCAATGTATGGCATGTCAGCAGGTGAAAGCTGAACATCAGAGCGGGCCGGGGAGATGCAGAACCTTGCCATTCCAGAATGGAAATGGGATCATATCACTATGAACTTTGTTGTTGGCCTGCTGAAGACGCCGCGGGAAAATGATGCCAACTGGGTCATCGTTGATCGACTAACCAAGTCAGCGTACTTCATTGCCATTAAAGTTACTTGGAGCGTTGATCGCCTGACTCAGATTTATCTTGACGAGATAGTACGACTACACGGAGTCCCTGTATCTATCGTCTCTGATTGGGATGCACGATTTCTATCGCGCTTCTGGAGTAGCCTTCAGTCGGCCGTAGGTACCAAGTTGCATGTCATCTCAGTTTACCATCCCCAGACCGACGGCCAAAGTGAATCAGATTCTCGAAGACATGTTACGGCTCTGCACAATTGACTTCAAGTCGAGTTGGGACGTTCATTTACCGTTGGTCGAATTTGCATACAACAATAACTATCAGTACAACATCCAAATGGTGCCGTACGAAGTCTTGTACGACCGGAAGTGCAGATCACCCATTTGCTGGAATGAAGTAGGGGAACGGCAGATTTTGGCCCGGAGCTGATGGAACAGACCGTGGATGTCATGCCCCGACTCGCCAAATCGGTCGTCATCGCCTTGACTCGAGATGAATCGATCCCACGAGTCGGGACGTGATGTCGTACAAGTCTTTATTGGACTTGTACAAGCAAGAATGTGCACTTGAAAATTCTTTTGAGGCGACGAGTTGAAATTAAACAGTGCAGAGAGTTGAAGACGCAGAATAGAAAAAATTTAGCTTTTCATTCATAAAACTTGCAAAGTAACTGCAAGGTCATTTTTACATTACATATGCCGTTGCGGCTACATCTTGAAAACACACAAGAAAACTCTCGACAAGCTGCCATGAAATAATCCTTGTCGTTACATACATTTATGCCCCTTTATACATTTGAACAAAAGCCTTGATCTGAATTGGGCTTCAAATTACTTCAAAATAGGAGAGCTTCGAGCCGCCTCCCGTTCTTCAGCTTCAGTCTAGTCTCGAGCTCCCATAGCGCGCTCGTTACCTAGGGAGTTGGGGAGTTGGGGGTTAGCACACTTGCTAGTGGATGGGACGAATCCACTCGTCTAAACCGACACTGCTTATTAAGGATTCTAGCATACGAAGTGATCTTTCTATTTAGAACTATATGATTTGCAGTTCATATCGAAGGCACATTTTAAACAGTAAACAACATAACCAATTTCAACTTATCTTACCACGGTCGTACTCATTTCCTGCACAAAATAGATATAATACTTATTACCTGCACAAGACAATAGGTGAGCATGCAATCTATCTTATATGCGGTCATTGGTAATATCGACACCATGAAGGACGATTACGTAGCATTGCGACGCGCCCTACCAGTCCAGGTTGCGAGCCTAACTGGAGGTCTCGCAATGCCTCGCGCCGAAGCACGATTTTATAATTTTCTCCTAGGCCGATTCGGTCCCAGCGCCCCGGGTACCATTTCGAGGAAAGCTTACCTTGTGCACAAGTCGTCCATGACCATGCGAATGTATGAACAGTTTAATATGTATGGAGTAAATTGCATAGCGCAGGCATTATTAAACCATAATCATTTCTACTCGTGCAAGAGTTCTTTTCGAAGCCGTACGTTCTGATTTAGCATCCCGTAGGCACCAAATTCTCCAAGGCGTAATATACCGCAACCAAAGTTTCTTCATTATGTTTTGCAGAACATGAATTAATTTTCTCTTTCCTAGAACTTTATTTCTCTTTTTAGTGTGAAACTTATAAATTCGGAGTTAATTTCTCTAAGTTGATAATTATCCCAAGTTCTTGATCTTAGTGGCAAAGCATACATCCAGTTAGCATCATCGATTTGAACGTTGAACTTTAAGAATTTTGTTGGCGGGAAGGAGTAGAAAAGAAGGGGCCGAAGAACCACCTACCTAGAGAGATTGCACCGAGAGTAGGAGATTGCTTCACGACGGTCAAGCGTCAGTTACACGAACTCCTGCAATGGCACGAGCATCAAATTAGAATCCCTCCTTCAATCCTTCCTTCGAAATTTCTAAAGACGTATTCAGAAATCGACGCGAAAGCACACTTATCAAATCCAAGCAACAATTCATTCAGAAAGCCAAGAAAACCAAGAAAACCAACAACTGACCGGTTGCGTCGCTCTCTTTAGAGTTCATTCGCCAAGACACAGTCCACTGCATCTAGATTTATTCCAACAGTAGCTGATCCATTAGTTGGAATGGTACTCATATCACTCGTCCAAATCGATTTTATTGATGTCAGTTTTTCGTATACCTAACTCGTCGCTGAGTCAGACTAGCTATCTATGTTCCCGACCATGTCTGACTTGCCACGAGCCTATTACATAGTGCTTCGTCCCAACGGGAGCGGGGTACTACATAATATACCACTAAGAAAAAGTTTCGTCCCGAAACTTAAGAACAAGGGTCTGACCTTCGTCGGCGAAAAGTGAAGGGTACTTCTCCTTTATTTTCGTCTCTAGTTTCCACGTCGACTCCTCAACTGAATGGTCGCGCCAGAGTACGCGAACTAAGGACATCGATCGGCTTCGCAAGATCTTTTCTTTACGGTCCAAAATTTGTACGGGCTTCTCCGAGTATGATAGATCGGCGCAGCTCCAACTGATCGAAGCTAACCACATGACTTGGGTCATGCACGTACTTCCGGAGTTGCGAGACGTGGAAGATGTTGTGCACTTCAGCCAGGGCAGGGGTAGCGTAATCCGGTAAGCAACTGCAACCACTCTTTCGAGAATCTCGAAGGGGCTACAAATCTCGGACTTAGTTTGCCCTTTACTCCGAATTGCATGACGTCCCGCATCGGCGTCACCTTCAGAAACATATGGTCCCTGGCCAAGAACTCTAACGGTCGTCGACGAGTATCTGCATAACTTTTATGTCGACTCTGAGCAATACGAAGCCTATCTCGAATCATGCGGACCTTCTCAACGGCTTGTTCGACTAGTTCTGGCCCGAACACCCGTGCTCCCCGACTTCGTCCTAGCAAATCGGAGATCGGCATTCCTTCCGTAAGCGCCTCATAGGGAGCCATCTGGATGCTTGATTGATAACTGTTGTTATACGCAAACTCCGCAAGCGGCAAGTGCGTGTCCCAACTAATCTTTAAATCTATTGTACACAGACGTAACATGTCTTCTAGGATCTGATTTACCCTTTCTGTCTGGCCATCGGTTTGCGGGTGGTACGCGGAGCTAAGGTTCAGCTTAGTGCCATCGCCGCTTGCATACTCGTCCATAAACGTGACAAGAATCGTCCATCTGTATTCGAAATGATTGGGACAGGTACCCCGTGGAGTTGGACAATCTCATCGATGTAGATCTGAGCTAATCGATCAACGCTCCATGATATTTGATAGCGATGAAATGAGCAGATTTGGTAATTGATCGACAATGATCCAAATTGCGTCATTTCCCGCGGCGTCTTCGGAAGGCTCACGATAAAATCCATGGAGATGTCATTCCACTTCCATACTGGAATGTCGAGGTTCTGTAGCTCCCCACCTGGAATGGATCATCCTCTTGTGCGACCTTTATCTTGTTGTGCAAGCTCGACTCAAGGTGCAATCGGGCAATTGTGCTCCACGGTATCGAATTCGGAGTTCGATGCCCATTTCTGCCAAGTCTCGCTGTATGTCACGGTTTATAGCCAGGCACCCTGCGAACATTCTACTCAGAGCATGCTACGACATTTGCCTTACCCGGCGTGTGCTTGATAGTCAGATCATAGTCTTTGATGAGTTCGAGCTAACGCCGCTGCTGTAAGTTCAATTCCCGTTGGGTAAAGATATATTTGAGGCTTTTATGGTCCGTATAGATGCTGCAAGCCACACCATAAAGATAGTACCGCCATAGCTTCAATGCGAACACGATCGTCGCTAGCTCAAGATCATGCGTAGGGTAATTCTTCTCGTGTTGCTTCAATTGTCTCGAAGCAAACGAAATCACCTTGTCCCTTTGCATGAGCACGCATCCCAAGCCAGTTCTCGATGCATCGCTAAATATCTGAAACCCTTCTAGTCCGTCCGGAAGTACAAGGATTGGAGCTGAGATGAGCCGTTTCTTTAACTCCTGAAAGCTAGATTCACAGTCGTCGTTCCACTCGAATGCGACTCCCTTCTGGCTGAGGTGAGTCAGAGGCGACGCAATCTTGGCAAAGTCTTTCACAAATCTTCGGTAGTAGCCTGCAAAGTCGAGAAAACTTCAGATGTCACCTGTCGAGGTAGGCCGCTTCCATTCAACTCTCGCTTCAATTTTCTTTGGGTCCACCGTGACGCCTTCAACTGAAATAATGTGCCCAAGGAACGTCACAATGCTCATCCAGAACTCACATTTACTTAATTTGGCATAAATTTGATGTTCACGCAGAGCCTGTAACGCCGTCTTCAAGTGCTCCACATGCTCGTCCTTGCTTTTTGAATATATGAGAATGTCGTCGATGAATAAGACGACAAATTTGTCTATGAACGGTCGGAACACCCGGTTCATCAGATCCATGAAAGAGGCATGAGCGTTTGTCAAGCCGAAGGGCATGACTAGAAATTCGTAGTGACCGTATCGAGTTCGGAAAGCGGACTTTGACACGTCCTCGGACTTGATCTTCACTTGATGGTAGCCTGAGCAAAGTTCAATCTTGGAAAATACCGTTGCCCCTTGCAACTGTTCAAACAAATCGTCTATCCTTGGTAACGGGTACTTGTTTCATACCGTGGCTTTGTTAAGTTCCCGATAGTCGATGCACAGTCGCATCGATCCATCCTTCTTTCTTACAAACAACACTGGGGCACCCCACGGGGAGACGCTAGGGCGAATATATCCACGATCTATCAACTCTTGTAGTTGTGCTTTCAGTTCCTTCAGCTCCGCCGGCGCCATTCGATAGGGTGCTTTAGATACCGGTCGGGTGTCCGGAAAGGTATCGATGCTGAATTCTATCTTTCGATCCGCGGCATCCCTGACAACTCGTCTGGGAACACATCAGGAAATTTTGCCACAACTTCAGTCTGTGCCGTGCCTACAATCTCCGTTTTCGTGTCTCGAACTGATGCTAGGTACCCGCTGCAACCATAATGCAACATATGCCTTGCCGAAATCGTCGATATCACCATTGCGTCTTTGACACTGCTCCGCACGAATAGGAGAACTCGGTTTCGCAAGGAAGGCAGAACACAACTCTCTTTTCCGCGCACTCGATAGTTGCGTGGCATGCACCAACCAATCCATGCCGAGGATTATATCGTACTCCTTGATGTCGAGGACGATAACTTCCAAGGATATATTTTTTCTCCGATGCAGATGTAACCATCCCTACAAATTTTAGTGACAGGCATATCTACCCGATGGAGTGCTAACGCTAAGATTCATATCTAATAATTGCATGGGTAATTTATTCTCTTCTACAAAGTTGGCAGATATAAAACTATACGTAGCACCTGAATCGAACAGTGCTCTAGCAGGTATATTTGTATAGAGTAATATACATGTCACAACAGTGTCGGACGCGAATGCTTCGTCCCGGGTCAGTGCATAGACTCGGCCTTGCGCCCCATGGCGATTTTGTGGGTTCACGGGCACTGTGTTTGCGCCATGGGCGGGAGGCGCCCTGTTCTGATTTTGGACATTCCTTGGTGGATATTGGTTTGCCCTCCCCATTCGACAATCTGCCGCCTTGTGGCCTAGCTGGCGACACTTGAAGCATCCCCTTAGTAATCGATCGCCATATGTCCCATCTTGCCGTATCGATGGCACCGTACTCCGGGATGAGGCCCTCGATACTCAAACGTGTTCTGGCGCTTTGGCACACCAGATCCTCCTGCATCGTGAGGACACTTGTTGAAGTTGTTACGGACGTCTGACCCGGTCCTTTGCGAAGCTTGACCAAAGATCCGCTCGCTATCAAGGGCGGTATTGTATGACTCTCTGTAGGTCTGACATCTTTGGTTCATGACGTTCGACGCTGATCGTCATTCAGGTCTTGTTGGAAGCGCGAGCCACGCTTCCTTGTTCGGCAGGAAGGTCCCGACAAACTTCTCAAGTTTTGCGAACTTCGCATCGTAATCTTCGACTGACATATTTCCTTGCTTCAAGGACATGAATTCTTCTTCCTTCTGTCGACGAACGACACGGGGAATGTACTGCTCGAGGAAGGCCAGTTTGAACGTCTCCCACGAGATATTGGCATTGGGGTTGGCTTCTTGGAGCTCCTGTTTCTTCACTTCCTACCAGTCGTAGGCCCTCAAGTTTAGCTACAAGGCTGCACACCCAACTTTCTTGGACCCCTTGATGTTGCGGAGATTGAACATGCCCTCAATCTTCACTAGCCGTCCCATGACTTCGTCAGGCTCTGGTCAACCGTTAAAGTCATGCGGGTTCATCTTCTTGAATTTGGTCGCCCTGAACAGAAAAGATGAAGACATATGCTTCGTCGTTACTGGTTGCACTTCTTCTTCTGATGCGGCGGTCGTCGAATTCTGTTGCGTCGTTATGGTGCTTACTATCCGGGTCAATGCCTCCATCTGCTTTTGTTGGGCACTGATTTGGGCCTGGATCTGTGCTTACAGCTGTCGTTGCTGCATTTTCGCCTGGCGCTGTTGGACTTCCATGAGGCGCAATAATCGCTCCATGGCGGATTCGCTAGGTGTCGCGTCTTCGGTGCTATTCGTGCTAATCAACGTGGCGTTGACAGCGGGGACACCTGCTCTCTTCGGCAGTCCTACAAAATTGAGCAAACCCGTTAGTATTCTCAAAATATCTACGGGCTTATCTGTATGGAACGATTATTTCATGCCGCATATGTCGAAAAGCATAATTTTTGAAAAATTGCAACAACATCTAAAAGAAAAATGTTTTCGAAAGGTCCGAGGTGTGAACCGCGCTATGATACCAACTTGTCACGTCCCGACTCGCCAAATCGGTCGTCATCGCCTTGACTCGAGATAAATCGATCCCACGAATCGGGACGTGATGCCGTACAAGTCTTTATTGGACTTGTACAAGGCAAGAATGTGCACTTGAAAATTCTTTTGAGACGACGAGTTGAAATTAAACAATACATAGAGTTGAAGACGCATAATAGGAAGAAATTTAGCTTTTCATTCATAAAACTTACAAAGTATGTGCAAGGTCATTTTTACATTACATATGCCGTTGCGGCTACATCTTTGAAAACACAAAAAAAACTCTCGACAAGCTGCCATGAAATAATCTTTGTCGTTCTATACATTCATGCCCCTTTATACATTTGAACAAAAGCCTTCGATCTGAATTGAGCTTCAAAATACTTCAAAATATGAGAGCTTCGAGCCGCCTCTCGTTCTTTAGCTTCAGTCTAGTCTCGAGGTCCTGCAGCGCGCTCGTCACCTGGGGAGTTGTGGGTTAGCACACTTGCTAGTGGATGGGACGAACCCACTCGTCTAAACCGACACTGCTTATTAAGGATTCTAGCATACGAAGTAATTTTTCTATTTAGAGCTATATGATTTGCAGTTCATATCGAAGACACATTTTAAACAGTAAACAACATAACCAATTTCAACTTATCTTACCACAGTCGTGCTCCTTTCCTGCACAAAATAGATATAATACTTACCACCTGCACAAGACAATAGGTGAGCGTGCAATCTATCTTATATGCTGTCATTGGTGATATCGACGCCATGAAGGACGATTACGTAGCATTGCGACGCGTCCTACCAGTCCATGTTGCGAGCCTAACTAGAGGTCTCGCAATGCTTCGCGCCGAAGCACGATTCCATAATTTTCTCCTAGGCCGATTCGGTTCCAGCGTCCCGGTACCGTTTCGAGGAAAGCTTACCTTGTGCACAACTCGTCCATTACCATGCGAATGTATGAACAGTTTAATATGTATGAAGTAAATTGCATAGCGCAGACATTATTAAACCACATAATCATTTCTGCTTGTGCAAGAGTTCTTTTCCCCGAAGCCGTACGTTCTGATTTAACATCCCGTAGGCACCAAATTCTCCGAGGCGTAATATACCGCAACCAAAGTTTCTTCATTATATTTTGCAGAACATGAATTAATTCTCTCTTTCCTAGAACTTTATCTTCTCTTTTTAGTGTGAAACTTATAAATTTGGAGTTAATTTCTCTAAGTTGATATAATTATCCCAAGTTCTTGATCTTAGTGGCAAAGCATACATCCAATTAGCATCATCGATTTGAACGTTGAACTTTAAGAATTTTGTTGGCGGGAAGGAGTAGAAAAGAAGGGGCCGAAGAACCACCCACCTAGAGAGATTGCACCGAGAGTAGGAGATCGCTTCGCGACGGACAAGCGTGAGTTACACGAACTCCTGCAATGGCACGAGCATCGAATTAGAATTCCTCCTTCAATCCTTCCTTCGAAATTCCTAAAGACGTATTCAGAAATCGACGCGAAAGCACACTTATCAAACCCAAGCAACAATTCATTCAGAAAGCTATGAAAACCAACAAAACCAACAGCAGACCGGTTGCGTCGCTCTCTTTAGAGTTCATTCGCCAAGACACAGTTGATGTGAATCGACCTATTCGATTCACAAAAGATTTGTAGAAAAGAGAAACAGAGAAAGATAATGATCTTTTTGTGAGAAAAGAACAAACTCCCAACTTTGGTGGACGGACAAAGTCTAAATCCTTTTATTGATACTTGAGAGTTTCTTCTCAATACAAGCATGGAAAATAAAAGATGGCTAACCCTAGTTTATATAGGGAAAAACAAAGGCTTAATTAAGGAAGGATTATTATTGGTGAAAGACCAAATAATCCTTCCTGACTAAAATAGAAAATGACTTATTAAGGAAGGGTTATTATTGGTGAAAGACCAAAATAATCATTCCTTACTAAAATAGGAAAATGACTATTAAGGAAGGGTTATTATTGGTGAAAGATCAAAATAATCCTTCCTTACTAAAACAGGAAAATGACTAAAAATAGAACATAGGCTAAATGATGATAGGTGGGCCCACATCAATACCGCCCCTAAAATAGCCACCTTGTCCTCAAGGTGGAAATCTGGGAACTGCGTCTGTTGCTATGGCGGCCTCTTCCTCCGTCGGACCTCCTTCTCCTCCTCTTCCTCCGTGTGGTCGTGGGGGGAGATCCCCTCTCTGGAAGTTGGCAGGATCTGCCATTCCCCCAAAGAAATTGCTGCCTCCGGCGTGCCTCGCTCCTCCTGGCGGTTCCGCTCCTCCCGTCCACGCCGGAACTCCGCCAAGCCCTTCCCGGACCCGCGAACCGATCTCCGTAGTTCGCTGTCATCGTCCGACCCCCGTAGGGGGCCCCAAGCCCTAGGGCTTCTCCCGAATGTGGAACCGGTCCGCCGGGACCGTACGGATCGACGGCGTCCGGCCACGGCCGCTCGCCGGCGGCTCCTCTGGCGCCGACCGGCCAGGGGTGGCGGTCGTGGGCCGGCCAGCGACCGCCCCCAACGGCAGCGGCCCCGCCCGGGCTCGCGCGGTCGGCGGCGAAGCCCCCGCGACCTTCGGCCGCCGTCCGGCGCTGCTCGCCGGCCGCCAGGGCCCCGCCCGGCGGCGCGGTGGTGACGGCGGGTGCGGGCCATCGCCCGTCGGCGGTCCTCCGTGATCTTCGGTTGTTTCCCCTCCGTTTGAACAAACCCTAGTTGGTCGCCTAGGGTTTGGGTTGTTGCCGCTTCCGTTTGGCTTGTCGACCCGGCACCGGTCACCTTCTTTGAGATGTCTTGCAACAACTTCATCATTGCCGGAATCGACGTCATCTCCTCCCGCATGCGTCGTACCTCGGTCTGGAGATCCTCCTGTGTGGACGCTTGATCTTTGATTGCGGCCTTCAAACTTTCGATCTCGATGTTGAAATCCTCCCGAAGCCCCTGGATCTTCTCCTCGATCGTGTTCCTTGTGCCGGACGCCATGGATCGTAGAGAGCTCTGATACCAATTGATGTGAATCGACCTATTCGATTCACAAAAGATTTGTAGAAAAGAGAAACAGAGAAAGATAATGATCTTTTTGTGAGAAAAGAACAAACTCCCAACTTTGGTGGACGGACAAAGTCTAAATCTTATTGATACTTGAGAGTTTCTTCTCAATACAAGCATGGAAAATAAAAGATGGCTAACCCTAGTTTATATAGGGAAAAACAAAGGCTTAATTAAGGAAGGATTATTATTGGTGAAAGACCAAAATAATCCTTCCTGACTAAAATAGGAAAATGACTTATTAAGGAAGGGTTATTATTGGTGAAAGACCAAAATAATCCTTCCTTACTAAAATAGGAAAATGACTATTAAGGAAGGGTTATTGGTGAAAGATCAAAATAATCCTTCCTTACTAAAACAGGAAAATGACTAAAAATAGAACATAGGCTAAATGATGATAGGTGGGCCCACATCAACAGTCTACTGCATCTAGGACTTATTCCAGCAGTAGCCGACCAATTAGTTGGAACGGTACTCATATCACTCGTCCAAATCGATTTTATTGATGCCATGGTTTTCGTATACCAAACTTGTCGCTGAGTCAGACTAGCCATCTATGTTTCCGACCATGTTTGACTTGCCACGAGCCTATTACATAGTGCTTCGCCCCAACGGGAGCGGGGCACTACATAATATACCACTAAGAAAAAGTTTCGTCCTGAAACTTAAGAACAATGGTCTGACCTTCGTTGGCGAAAAGTGAATGGTATTCTTCATTTCCGCCTCTAGTT
>JANAVB010013599.1:275000-280000 GCA_029216955.1 Iris pallida | reverse complement strand
TATATCTATATATATATATATATATATATATATATATATATATATATATATATATTTATATATGTGTGTGTGTGTGTGTCTATGTATATATATGTATACCTATATGTGTGTGTGTATATATAGTATATATATAGGTAGAGGGATGGATATTAGATTATATATATATATATATATATATATATATATATATATATCTATATATATATATATATATATATATATATATATATATGTGTGTGTGTGTATAGATATATATATATAGAAATATATATATAGATAGATATATGGATAGATATATATATATGTGTGTGTGTGTATAGATATATATATATATATATATATATATATATATATATATATATATATATATATATATATATATATATATTATATATATATATCCATATATCTATCTATATATATATAGAAATATATATTATATATATATATATATATATTAATATATCTATATATATATATATATATATATATATATCTATCCATATCTATCTATATATATTAGAAATATATATATAGATAGATAATATTATTATATATATATATATATATATATATATATATATATATATCTATCCATATATCTATCTAATATATAAGAATATATATATATTATATATATATATATATATATATATAATATATATAATTATATATATATATATATATTATATATATATATATATATAAGAAGATGGGAGGAAGAGGAGTAGAAGGAAAGAAGAATGGCTGCAGCAGCAGCAGTAGGACCACAGCAGCAGCACAAGCGCACAAGCAACAGCAGTGGCAGCAGTGAGCAGTCACCCCCCCTTAAACCCCCTATTTTGGGCCCCCTATAAGCCTATACCCCCCTTATATGTATATATATGTGTATATGTATAGATATGTATATATTATAGATATGGATAGATTATATATAAGAGATTAGTAGGTTAGAAGATTAGAAGAAGATTAGAAAAGATAAGAGAAGAATAAGAAGAAGTTGAGAAGAATAAGAATAAAAAGAAGACTAAGGAGTTCAAGGAGGTTTAGAAAGAAGTTAGAGAAGAAGGAATTAGAAGAAGTTAGGAAAATTAGAAGGAGAATAGGAAGAGGAAATTAGAAGAAGAATTAGACGGAGAATAGGAAGAAGAAGTTAGAAGAAGAGTTAGGGAGGAGAATTAGAATAAGGGCTAGAGGGGAGTTTTGGAGGAAATCGAGTTAGAGGGTGAAACGGAGCTCGGAGTATCGGAACACGATGAAACTTGGCATGGAGTTCAAATACGTGATTTAGATTTTGCGGGTAGGCTCCCGGGAGGAAATCGGGGTCGTAGGGCGCCAGTATCGCGTCGTATCAGTGCGTATCTTGAAATATTCAAGATTTTGACAACGGGCCGTATCATGAACCGGATGTCCACGTTACCTAGGTATTTTGGTAGATATTATATGTATAGGCTAGTATCATACTACCCTAGGGAGCACGGGTCAAAATATCAAGCGTATGTAGGCTAACTAGATAATCGCCGAAGGTTGAATTTTGCCCTTTTTAAGGGTAAAATAGGAATTTGGCCTATGGCCAAGAAATGAGTTTCGAAGTCCCAGATGGACTTGGATATAGGTTGTAGAGGTTGGTTATGGATAGAAATAGCCGTCTAGACTTAATCTTGACATTGGTTGACCACAGTTGACTTTTTAGGCCAAAAGTCAACTATGGGTCAACACTTACCCAATTTAGTTCCAAATTCCTTTAAACTTGTGCAGTTGACCAAAAGTCAACTGTTAATCACCAGTGACCTAGAGTTGACCTAGGGTTGACCAGGGTTGACCACAGTTGACCACGGTTGACCAGAGTTGACCGGTTGACCAAAAAGTCAACTGTTGACTCAAATCGATCCCGATTGATTCCGTTTGACTTGTATTGACCCAGTTTGACCCAGTTAGACCTAATATGACTTAGTTTGACCCCGTATAACCTAGTTTGATATGCCTTGACCTAGAATGACTTAATAGGATTCAAATTAATTTGATTTCATTTCTAAACATAGTATTGATACGTCTTGTTCTCTATAGGTCCTCGAGACGCTGCATTTGCTCTGGTTGACATATCATACCATATTACAGGCGAGTACATTCTCTGATACTTTTCCAATTTATAATGATTGTTATGATTCATGTAATTAGTGTGGATATGCTTGTTCTCGACACATTGGTCACATGGATTGGATTCATGGATCCCGACATGAGATGTTATTCCTCGTTATCTTGGTATATCTTGTGCAAGCCCCCTTGTAGTTCTTGTGCAGTATATGGACACCGATTCTCGAGGAGACTTGCTCCCTTCTCGTAGAATCCCGTGTCGTAACGTGTCTTGCTTGGATCCACTCTACCAGTCGGGGACGGGGAATACTAGTGTAGATGTGTGGTCATACCCGCCTTGTATATATTGTGAACCTTGTGAATGCAAATCCTACACCACACGTATGATTGGCTAGATCATAACCTTGTGCAGACCCAATCCGACCACATGTTGTAGCTAGTATTCACACACCTAGATGTATGACTCTTGATTCTTGTACATGCCATGATCAGTTTACTTGCCTTGTTCTAGTTCTAGTTTTACAGCTTACCTTGCCATGATACTCACATGTACATTCCATGATTTTCTTGTATATACTCTCTATTTACAGTCTTATAGCTTTTGTCATATCTTGTGAACTGTTGTTAGTAGATTGTACTCGTTCCATCCTGACAGGATATGTTGAAAATATTACAGATGCAGACGAGGGAGACTATTCTACCTACTACGATCCGGATGACGTAGTGGGCCTAGACCTGGAGACTTTGGTCCAGCAGGGCTTAGCTCCGCCTGGCGAGACCTTACCCCTTGCTTAGTTAGAGTAGATCTTTTATACTGGACTTTGTCTCCAGCTACTTTTGAGTCTGTTATTACTATGGACTGTATTAGAGACTTGGACTTGTATATATTCTTTGTGTTGGACTTGACAGGTTATATATTATTTTATCGTCTTGTTGTCTTTTTATTTCAGTCTTTACTTTGTTATCTTAGAGTCGTGATTGAGTACTCGTATATATATTCATTGCTTGTCCTCCGTTCGGAGTTGACCATGGACTTGACAGGTTTTGTTATATATATAAACTGTTTAGAGTAGAAAAATCTACAGTGTTCCACGCCGATTTTTCGGTGAGGGCTGGGCGTTGTCGCGTCACGTGCCCTTTTAGCGGGTGCAGGTCGTGACACGTTTTAGTGGTGGCCCACGCAGGTCCTGAAGTCGCAATTAGTGCGATGTCGTAGTGGCGCTCGACTTAGAGTGCTATTACGAGCCTGCGGTACGTATCTAGGATAGGCTATAGGCTAAGGGTGCTCAATCACAGTAGGATCTTTTCTTGCTTATCTTGCTTACCGTCTTTGATATCGATTTACTGTATTCTAGCTGTCCTCCTTTGATATTGCCTTCATGTGCCATATTGATATTTTCTTTTCAATTTGTCTCCAGGATAGTTATGACTCACTCTCCTGGCGAGGAGCACGGGGAGACGGAGAGGTCTGCCACCTCTGGCGGGCAGGCTTCGGTCACCTCCCCTGCAGATGGGACTTCTGTTGGAGCTCTAGGAGGTACTCCCCCAGCTACCTCGATGACAGTCCCTGGGGTTGCGGGTGCTCTTCCCGTAGTGCCGGGAGCTGTCGTGGGCGCTCTTTCTCCTCCTGCGCAACAGATTCCTCCGCCAGTTGCAGACGTACTTCCACCTCCACCTCCTCTGCCTACAGATATGGGGCATATGCTTACCTTCCTCCAGCAGATACTGGAGACTCAGAGAGCCCAGACCGAGGCTCAGCAGAGGCAGACAGACGCGATGCGTCAGGACATGGAGGATGTCCATCAGTTGGCCCTTGCAGCCGTGGAGCAGAGGGCTCCTCATCCGGGGACGCGTACTAGGTACGGAGATATCCAGGACTTTAAGAAGCTCGGGCCCCGTGACTTTAGCGGGACCGAGGGTGTGGTCTATGCAGATGATTGGCTCGAGGATATCGAGCGGTAGATGAGGGCCTCCCGCCTGGCAGACGACCTGAAGGTCGAGGCGGTAGGTTTGCAGTTGCTAGACATTGCATGCACCTGGTTCAGAAACGAGCCAGCCCTAGCTGGAGAGGGCCGTACTTGGGCAGAGTTCAAGCTCCTCTTCAAGGAGAAGTTCTTTTCCCCTACGGACAAGATTGACCTGGTACGACAGTTCCATGATCTGCAGCAGGGCAGTCTATCTGTGGAGGAGTACGCAGCGGAGTTCGGCCGTCTGAGCCGATACGCAGAGTACATGGTTCGAGACTCGGAGATCAGGGCGAGCCGTTTCAGGGAGGGGCTGACTTGGGATATCAAGATCCACATTCCCTCCTTCTATGAGACTTATACCCAGATCTACGCGGAGGCCCGCAAGGTTGAGCGGAAGTGGGGTTGAAGCCCAAGAGGGAGCGTGATCATTTCTCGGAGGCTACTAGCAGCGCAGGGGCTGCTAAGCGCCCTCAGCTTCAGCATCAGACTTTCCAGCATCACCAGCCGCAGGTGCAGGCCAGAGCACCGGTTCAGCAGCAGGTGCAGCACACTCAGCAGAGGCAGGCACAGCATGGGGCTCCTTGCAACTTCTGCAAGAAGTCCGGTCACATCTGGGAGGTCTGCCGGAAGAGGCTGCGCTTGTGCCTCTATTGCGGGAAGGCTAGACATCAGTTGAGAGATTGTCCTACGAACCATCGCTGTGCAGCTCAGGAAGCACAGGGTAGGCCACCTATGGCACCGCATCACGCCCTCCACCAGCAGCGGGATATACCCCGCCAGGACAGGGTTTTTGCGATGGCAGTTGAGGATCCTGCACGCAATGGACTAGGAGGTAGGGTCTTGCTCTTTCTTTTACCTGTTCTCTCCGCCCATTGATTGATTATTGCTTTCTTAGTACCTTTAGTTTGCATATGTGATGATCATGCTAGATTAAATAGA
>JANAVB010013599.1:0-270000 GCA_029216955.1 Iris pallida | reverse complement strand
TTTGATAGATCAAAACCATAAAATCCATACGAAAACTAAAACTTAAAACTTAGATCTACACCCAACCATCCATGGAAATCAAGAACTTCAAGACCTAAACTTGTAGAGGATGAGAAGATGAACAACATAGACTAAAAATAAATGGGGATGCATGAAATCCCTCATGGTGTGCAAGATGTACTTGCCTCTCACAGGTGGGTTAGGGTTTGGTGGAGAAGTAAATGTGAATGAATGAAGAGAGAGAATGAAAGAAGAACTTTTATATCAAGGTCAAGTGGATCTCCACCATTCATTCTCTCCACCAAATCCAAGCCATCCATTCCTTTCCATGTTGAACCAAACCACCCCAAATTGGTTTACCATGAACCGAAATGAACCAAGAGCCAAGAAAAATCAAAAAATAAAATGCAGGAAAATTAATAAGCACAAAATTGAAGAATTTAAATACAGAACAAATGCATGAAAAATATTAAATAAATACGTATTCTGGGAACGGGAAGTGACATCTCTACCCTCCTTAGAAAAAATTCCGTCCTCGGAATTTCAAATCCAAGCAGGATAGGAAAAACCGAGCTGATCTAGGTACAAGAAACTTGAGCAAGCAATCATCCTTCAATGTTTAACTAGCAGATAACATATCTATATTAACAATCTACGATATCAAGTAGTTCTATCTATGAGGTGACAAGCATGAGGGGTTAAGGCAATCAAGGTACACGGGAAGAAATATACCTTGTGAGTCAAACAGATGTGGATACCGTGATCGGATATCATCCTCACGTTCCCACGTTGACTCTCCTAATGAGTGATGACCCCAAGCAACCCGGACAAGGCTAATTGTTCGGTTCTTGAGTATCTTCTCTTTCCGGTCCAAAATAGACACCGGCTGCTCCTCGTAAGACAAGTTGGTACCAACAACCAACTCAGAATGATCAAGGATATGGCTGGGGTCCGATACATACCTTCGCAATTGAGATACATGAAATACGTCATGCACCTCTCGTAACGAAGGTGGAAGGGATAAACGATAAGCAACATCGCCTACCCTATCAAGGATAACGAATGGTCCTACGTATCGCGGACTCAACTTCCCGCGAACGCCAAATCTAATGACCCTACGGGTAGGTGAGATCCGCAAGAACACGTGGTCCCCAACAGAAAACTCTAACGGCCTACGATGCTGGTCCGCCCAATGACGATGCCGATCCTGCGCAACTCGAAGTCGCTCTCTAATTCCTTTAACCACTTCAACCGTCTGAATAATCAATTTCGGGCCTAGCATCTTCCTCTTCCCGATATCATCCCATGCTAGTGGCGATCTACACTTCTTACCATATAGAGCCTCGAATGGCGCCATCTGGATACTGGCTTGATAACTGTTGTTGTATGAGAATTCGACTAAGTACAGGTGGCTCTCCCAAGATCCTCCAAAATTTAGGGTGCAAGCTCGTAACATATCTTCCAAAGTCTGAATTGTCCTTTCTGATTGCCCGTCCGTCTGTGGATGGTAAGCCGTGCTAAATCTTAACTTGGTACCCAGACTATGATGTAAGCTCTTCCAGAAATGTGATGTAAAACGGGTATCTCTGTCGGACACAATACTGACAGGGACTCCATGCTGCCTGACTATCTGTTGCATATACAACTCTGCCAACTTTTCTGTAGATTGCCCTACTCTGAAAGGGAGAAAGTGTGCCACCTTTGTAAGCCGATCTACTATTACCCAAATAGCATCTTTACCACTTGGTGATCTCGGTAAACCGGTCACAAAGTCCATTGTGATGTGCTCCCACTTTCATTCCGGGATAGGAAGTGGCTGTAATAATCCAGCTGGCCTCTGCTGCTCTGCCTTCACTTGCTGACATATCAAGCAACGGAAAACGAATCTAGCTATCTTCCTCTTCATTCCGTTCCACCAGAAGTGCTGCTTGATATCTTGGTACATCTTGGTCCCTCCAGGGTGTATAGAATATTGAGAACTGTGAGCTTCTGTCATAACCTCCTGTCTGATATCTCTACTAGGCACACATAGACGTGATCCAAACCTAAGGGTACCATCTTCGTGAATTTGCATCTCCTTTCTGAGTCCTGACTCACATTCTGCTCTAAGCTTCTGAATCCTTGGGTCCTGTGCCTGAGCTGCCTTGATCCTGTCTACCAAGTCGGATTGAACTCGTAGACTCGCCAGAATTCCTATATCACTAGGAAGTATAACTTCTATGCCCATCTCCTAAAGGTCTTCTAAAATGTGCTTCTGTGTTGTCAACATAAATGTGCCGCCTCGTCTGCTGAGAGCGTCTGCTACCACATTAGCCTTGCCTGGATGATACTGAAGCTCCACGTCGTAATCCTTGATCAACTCCAACCATCTTCTCTGCCTCACGTTCAGCTTCTTCTGAGTAGAGATGTACTTCAGACTTTTATGGTCCGTGTACATATCCACTCGATCACCATATAAGTAATGCCTCCATAGCTTCAAAGCAAATACTACTGCCGCCAACTCCAAGTCATGAGTTGGGTAATTCTTCTCGTGGTCTCGAAGTTGCCTAGATGCGTAAGTTATCACCTTTCCATGCTGCATGAGGACACATCCAAGTCCTTTTCCTGACGCATCACAATATACTGTAAAACCTCCGGGTCCAACTGGCAATGTAAGAATAGGCGCTGATATCAACTTCTGCTTTAAATTCTTAAATGATGCCTGGCACACTGCCGACCAGACGAATGGCACATCCTTCCGTGTCAAGCGGGTCATGGGTGCTGAAAGTCTTGCAAAGTCTGACACGAACCTTCTGTAATATCCTGCCAATTCCAAGAAACTCCGTACATCAGCTACGGTCTTGGGTACCGGCCAACTCTCTACTGCTTCTACCTTCTTGGGATCCACTGCTACTCCGGCTCCTGATATGATATGACCCAAAAATGAAATGTGATCCATCCAGAACTCACACTTGCTGAGCTTGTGTCACGACCCGCACCCGTTTTTTTTTAAACGGATACGAGACGTGTCCAAGCCAGCCTACGCCGCAGTGTCGGCGGTAGAACGCTGTCACGGCCATGAAGATCAAAATCACAAACAATGCTCATTCACATAATTAATTTAATTTACAATGATCACAAGTTTTACATTTGCAGAAAATATAAACTTGTACAAATATTGAATGACTAATACTCAATTATCTAACTAGTCTCTAGGCCTTTGACTGCAGGTATTCCCGTCACTCCCCAAGCTAAATGAATCCACGGCTAACCTGAAAATGTTGGTTTCCAGTCAGGAATGGAACGAGCACAATTCACTAAATGTAATTTCAAATAAAGAAAATGACTATAAAACAAAGGTTAGACATCAATCATGGGTTTGAAAATAAGCATGAAATACGAAAACCAATAGTAAATAAATAGACACAAAATACTCTCCCCGACTGTTAGAAGTACCTTTGATATGTGATCGGTCTCGGGACAATTATGCGACACGGTCTACACGGTCTAAAGTTACACGGTCTACAATTACACGGTCTACAATTATACGGTCTACAGAAAATATTGCAATAAAGAAACATTGTCTACAGAATAATAATCACGAACTACACAGATTAAATGCAATAAATAAATCACTGTCTACACGGTCTACTTTGCAATAAATAAATCACTGTCTACACGGTCTACTTTGTAATAAATAAATCACTGTCTACACTGTCTACAAGAAATAAATGTAACACGGTCTACACGATCTACAAGAAATAAATACAACACGGTCTACACGGTCTAAGGTCAGATCACACATCGTTGGTACTTCTCATTCCCAACTCAACAATTTATAATAAAAAAATAATCACATAACTAATGAAACCAACCAATGAAATATAGTGAAAATCAATATCGAAATGCAGACAATAAACTGTACTCGCCTGTGGTCCTGTGCTGGTGAAACCGATGATCCAAACCACTCAATATGCCACTATAGTCAAAACCCGTACAACAGTTCCCGAAAGCTGAAATAAATAATACCAATGATCTCAGAATAGTCCAATTAGCTAGGATTGCCTGTCCTTACGTCCAATTCTGGACACAGTAGCAAAACGGTAATTTCGGACAAAAACGATGTCCGCCATTGGACCCGCTTTGCACCGAAAAGCGTGCCAGAGTCAACGGTCTCTAAAGTCGTCAAACTACATGTCTACGGATTCAGTTTTCCGATACGAACCCAACCGTATGTCCAAAGTTGGATTCCGGCGGGCCGTACACAAAATCGCCCGTTGAGTAGGACCGTGGGGCCCACAAAACGGTGATTTTGTCAACGATCTCAGAATTGGGCCAAACTTGGCATACAGGACCAGAAAAATGATACGGTTCTGTTGGCGTAAGTTTCGTCTCGATCTGACGAGCGTGCACAAAGTAATTGAGAAATTTTCAAAGAGCACGATACGGTGAATTTTGACGGATACGCATCAAATTCGTCGCGCACACGCGACCAATTTGAATTCCGTCAAAGCCCACACGACCACGAAGCTGTTACGCAGCTTTCGATGCTTTCGGTGCGCGACCACGTCGTCCGGATTGGCGTGACGCACGTCGTGTGGAGCATTTTTGATATTTTCAAAACAGGTTTTTGATCAACTTTAACCTAAATTTAAACAGAAAGTAATGGTCACAAAAATAAAATAATTAATGAGTTTTAATCTCGGTTAGGTTGTCTAAATGATTGTTCAAATAGTTTTTCAAATATCGTATTGGATCGATCGGGATCGATCGCCAAACTTGGGTGATTGGACAGTATAAACCCTGTTTTTCGAACAGGTTTTCGGTCGAGTTTAGCGTCCGTTTGCCGACAACCTAGGGCATCTAGATACAATGTAATTGAAGGGAAAAATAGTGGTATAGGTTGTGGTCATACCTGAAGAAAAAGTTCAAAAAACGATCGAGCAATGAGAGTGCACTTTGATCGCGAAGTTGGGCCTGCACTGCCGTGCTGCTGTTCTCGCCCCTGTTTCGCGCGCGTGCGCGCGCGCTCGCGCGGCCTGGCCGTGACTGGGCTGGTCGACGGCGGTGGCCGTCCAGCAGTGGGGCGCGCACGGCCTCCTGGGTTGGGGTCGGCGTTCTCGTATTTCGCTTAGGGTTTGATGGTTTCCCCTGCTCTGATCCTATCGCTGCTATCTATATGGCGCTGTTGATTATACAGGGGTCGGGAATGGTTTGGGCTGAAACCGAGAGGGGTAGGGGTGTTTTAGTTGGGCTGGGATATAGGATTGCTTAGGATGGGCGCCTGTGGGCTGACTTATTCCTACTATTGCTGCTGTTAATACTCCTTTGGGTAAAGGAGGCTCGGGCTGGGCTAAATTGGAAGGCTTGGTTGCTAGTATACCAGATTACTCTATCATGCCAGTTTTGGTTTATAAACTCATAATCCTTATATATATATATATATATAAATGCCTATATATATAATATACATTTATATATTTACACAAACATATATATATATTTAATATACATATATTTATATACACTCTACCTATATACGTATTCTCATAAACATTCACATATACTTGTATATATATATATTATAGATACCCACATATATATATATATATACATACCATATATGTCTAATATTTATATATATATATATATATATACAAACAAACCTATAATATCAATATTTGTATTTCCATACGCATACACGTATATAGTATATATATATTTATATATAAACTTGCATATACCCATGTATACCCTCAATATATATATAATCACTAATAGATTAACTATATTTATAATAACTGGTATAGATTATCTATATAATAAATAATATAGATTAACTAATATAGATTATCTATATTTATATATACATGAATGTGTATATTCATAATAAAAATCCGTTGATAATTATTTGTAATAAATAAAAGTATACAATATACCCTCTTAAAATTTATCTAAAATATTTAATATACCTTAATCGACATAAAATCCCAATACATATAAAAAGCTCTATAAATCAGTTATATTAAAGCTAGTAATAACCAATGATTCTATTTAATGAAAAAAAAATAATAGTAAATTATTTCTAAATTTTCGGGGAGGGGAGCTACAGCTTGGCATACAACTGGTTCTCTCTCAGAACCTGTAACACTTTCCTGAGGTGGTCTTCATGCTCCTCTTCACTGGCAGAGTACACAAGAATGTCATCGAGAAATACCACGACAAACTGATCTAGGTATGGCATAAAGATGCGGTTCATCAAGTCCATAAACATTGCTGGAGCATTGGTCAAACCAAACGGCATTACCAAGAATTCATAATGCCCATACTTCGACCTGATTACTGTCTTGGGAATATCCTCCTTCCGAACTCTCACTTGATGATACCCTGAACGAAGATCTGTCTTGGAGAAAACTCTAACCCTGCTCAACTGATCAAATAAGTCGTCGATCCTGGGTAATGGGTACTTGTTCTTTACTGTTGCCGCGTTAAGCTTCCTGTAATCAATGCACAATCTGGATGACCCATCCTTCTTCCCCACAAGTACCACTGGTGCTGCCCACGGTGATACGCTAGCTTGGATGAACTTCTTCTCCTTCAGTTCCTCTATGTGCTGGTATACCTTGGCCTGCTCTGAATCCGCCATTCTGTAAACTCGATCTGATATCGGTTTAGTTCCAGGTGCCAATTCTATGCTGAACTCAATATCCCTAACCGGTGGTAGACCTGGAAGTTCTTCAGGAAATACATCCAGAAACTCCTCAACTACCTTCGGAACTTGAACTTCTTCCATTGCCGTTATTACTCCCTGCTCTTGCTGAGTTGCCTCTGATCTGACTAAGGTGAATCTCTCCATGCCTGGAATATCAAAAGATACACTCCCACTACGACAATCTATTGTCGCATGACTGTCTTTCAGCCAGTCCATGCCTAAGATAACGTCGAAATTTCCAACAGAAAATTCTATCAACCGGGCGGATAAGGAATGCCCGCAAACTACAACGCTACACGCTAGAATAACTCTACTAACTCCTACGAGCCCATTGCCAGTGAGTATATTCAACCTCCCTGGCAATGCCTCGAACTCCATTCCTAGCCGTGTCGCAAATTGTGCAGATATAAATGAGTGTGATGCTCCTGAATCAAACAATGCTACTGCGGGATATGAGGCGACGAGAATGTTACCTGCCACAACATCTCCCGATGCTAATGCCTCCTCCAAGGACAGAGTGAATGCCTGCCCTCGACCTTTTTGTTGGTTCCCATGCTGTGGCCTAGCCTGGTGCTGCTGCTGGCCCCTTTCCTGATGATGCTGGGGTGGTCTATGCTGGTGCTGTTGCATCGGCGGTCCCTGCTGCCGAAACATCTGAGCTTGCGGTATTAACGGACGCTGGGCCAATGGTCTCACTGCCACTGCTGGTCCTCGATACTGTCCTGCCCTTGGTGCTGGCAGAGCAGGAAACTGCTGCGCTGGTCCTCCTGACCTTGAATTCATGGGACATGTGGTAACCCGATGATCTGGATTTCCACATATCAAACACAACCCGTTCAACGTCCGACACACATCTCTAGTGTGTCCTACCTTCCTACAATAAGTACAGCCTGCCGGAGGTTGCTGGTTCTTCTTCTGTTGTTGTTGCTGCCTGGATGGTGCTGGCCCTCGCATCGCCACATCGTGGATGCGAATGCCAGGAGACGGTGCTGTTGTTCAGGGAGCTGCTCCCCCTCCTCCTTCAATCTGACTGTGGGATCTCTTCTGACCTCCAGTCCTTGCCATGATCCTCTGAACGGTGATCTCATGCCTTCAGGTTGCCGTCAATACCTCATCAAAAGTCTGGTAATTGTGTCCTTCTATCAATTGCAAGAGCTCAAGATGAAACCCTTGCTGAAATCTCATAGCCCTCTGGCTCTCTGTCGCTACCATCTCTGGGGCGAACCTACTCAATCTGCAGAACTCCGCTGCGTAAGCATCTACCGTCTTGCCGGCCTGCTTAAGGTTGATAAACTTCTGTTGTAGCTCAAACTGCGCCATAACTCCATAGTACTTCGTCTTGAATCTTGCTGTGAAATCGTCCCAAGCAACGGGACGTCTGATACCTACTTTCTCTGATTCCCACCAATCACGTGCGAGATCCTGAAGTAACAACTTCACTTGATCCACACGTTCTTCTGCCGACACCTTAGCTGCTGTCAGAATAGCCTCAATATCCTTAAGCCATGCATCTGCTGAGATAACATCTTCCGTGCCCTCGAAACGATGGGGGTTGTACTTGCAAAACCTGGCTGATGCTCCTGAATCTGGCCTCGCCCCTCTTTCCAATGCCGTCTGCAACCCTTGGTTGAGTAGTACGTTCTGCTCCTGCAACTGAGCGTGCATGCGCTGCTGGGCTAACATCTGATGTTGTTGGGTAGCCATCATTCCTCTCATGATCTTCAGAAGGGCTGGTGTGTCCACTTCTACAGGGGTAGGTGGAACTGTTGTTGGTGGTGGAACATCCGGATACTGCGGTCCAGCTGCTGCCTCCACTATTACTTCTTCTTGGATGGTCTCTTTAGTTAGTACCGACCCTTGTTGCTGACCAACATGGTCAGGTTGTCCGTGTTGCTCTTGTTGTTGTTGTTGCCCAGTCCTGACAGATACGGACGAGGTACCCCTAAGAAAAGGGACAAGAGAACAATCAAACGACCGGACAGGAAAGATCAATGAAGTCAAAGGATACTGGAATGTCAAGCTAGAGTTGAGAACAATGAATCATGAGATCAAGGAGGAACATGTGTGATTGAGACATCCTATAAATCAAAACACCCCACAAGTCTGAAATCAGACCTACATGGGCCACCATTAAAACCTTGTCACGCCCCAGAACCAGAATACTAGAGAGCGGGAGAATGACTCAGCCAGCTACGTATTACGGGTAGATGAATACCGTATAATACGATCAATACTGTCTAACAAGACGAGGGGGTGCATACTACATGAAAGTCTCCCTATGGTCACTTCACATCTATTGTCTCAATCATTCAAACAAGAAACAGAAAATAGAGAACATGTAAGATAAAGCAGTAAGGCGTCCCAAACGCTCAGTCAAAATGTTCTTGATATCTGGCTTTACAAAACACAGCCAGATGATGTAGTCAGTATACACAATTGTTATCAGCTGCAGCATGACTTAGTTACAATTATGCAAAAGTAGGTACAAGACAATCCGACTAACATGTCGGTGCCAAACGGCAAAGTATAAAGTATTTAACAAAACGAGCGGGGAAGTAAGAAAACCCACTCGAGCCCTCCTGCGATCATCCCTCTAGTGTTGACCATCGTGGAGGTAGAAGTAAGCTGGATCCTCGGGGACCGGCTCTAAATCTGGCCATGTAAAACCAGAGAGGTTAGACCTCTAACAGCAAGTACCGCAAGGAAGCACGATATGAGGGATTAAAACCAGTAATAAGAAAATATGATAAATAGATCTCTGCTTTCTACTGGGATTCACATAGTATCACGACACTTCGAACCAACCTCACAACCAAATAAGGACAGAAGTTGGCACGTCATGTCCTGACATTCTGATCATCTCAGTTAGATAACAGAGGACATACAGTACACAAACAAATTAATTTAAACGGCCATTCAACTACTACGACTTGCTTCTGTGAGTTCCAAGTTATCCTGGAATTATGCAATAGGGATTCCTCAGTTCTTACTATGTACAAGCAAGACTAGTTTACCCAGTCAATCAATTGCGCCAATCATGAATTAGACGAGTCCCAGCAGGATGCCCGTCATCAATATACAATATACAATAGATAGTATAACCAGATATCGTTCCCTGCCCGTGTGGCAGATTTGTAGTATCTGTGGGGACCAGCCGGCCTGTCGGACACTACTAGTCCCAAGAGGGCTGCCATGTAAGAATTCGGGAATCCATTCTCTCCATGCAATCATTATTTTATTTAACTTAATAGTCTCTACATTGAGTGAAATCCCATGCCGTGGATCATGGTCATTCAAATGAGTACTTCCGTACAAGTACGATATGCCCAACTCTACAACGATACCCGTGCGGTTAGGTTGTAGGTCTTACATAGCGTAATATAACAATCAAAACTAACCACGGAATAAACATGCCTTGACCATAAAGTACACATGCTGTTTTTGTAAAATAAATAAATAAATTGAAGCCTGCATGTGCATGTATGTCAATATTCGGGATCAGCCAGTCGATTACAATAGTTCATAGTTAATATGAACGTGTCTCATTCATTCAATTTAATAAGACGACTAGCCAGTCTCTTAGTTCCAACTAGGAACGCATGATCAATTATTAGTCAAAGTAACAGTCGGGGTCAATTCGTGACAAGGCATGAAAGTTAAATTAGTATTAAGCATGGTCGAGTCTATAACTAGCATAAAATAGTTGGTAACACATTCTTGAAGCCAAGAAAAATATTTACAACTTTCATGTTGGGAGTTGAAATAAATTCTAGCCATAATTCAGTCAAAATAGGACATATAACAGTCAGAAACAACCAAAATAGGCATATGCGGCCTATTCTGCGACATACATGCGGACCTACTGCGACATGCGGCTCATGCGGCCCTACTGCGACACCATATGCGGCTCAACTGCGACATACAGCTCATGCGGCCCAACTGCGACACCATGCGGCTCAACTGTGACATGTGCCCCATGCGGCTCATTCGCGGCATCATATGCGGCTACTGCGACATGCGGCCCCATGCGGCCCAACCGCGACATCTATGCGGCTCTACTGCGACATGCGGCCTCATGCGGCCCAACCGCGACATCTATGCGGCTCTACTGCGACATGCGGCCTCATGCGGCCCAACCGCGACATCTATGCGGCTCTACTGCGACATGCGGCCTCATGCGGCCCAACCGCGACATGCGGCCTCATGCTGCAGATGAACATAGAAGTTTGACCAAAATTGTTTTGGCCATAACTTTCTCAAAATAAATCAGAATCTAACTTTTCAAAAGCCAAATTTTAGTAGAATTAAATTCTCTACAACATGAAACCACTTATTTTCGAAAACAACAGAGTTTGATAGATCAAAACCATAAAATTCATACGAAAACTAAAACTTAAAACTTAGATCTACACCCAACCATCCATGGAAATCAAGAACTTCAAGACCTAAACTTGTAGAGGATGAGAAGATGAACAATATAGACTAAAAATAAATGGGGAAGCATGAAATCCCTCATGGTGTGCAAGATGTACTTGCCTCTCACAGGTGGGTTAGGATTTGGTGGAGAAGTAAATGTGAATGAATGAAGAGAGAGAATGAAAGAAGAACTTTTATATCAAGGTCAAGTGGATCTCCACCATTCATTCTCTCCACCAAATCTAAGCCATCCATTCCTTTCCATGTTGAACCAAACCACCCCAAGTTGGTTTACTATGAACCGAAATAAACCAAGAGCCAAGAAAAATCAAAAAATAAAATGCAGGAAAATTAATAAGCACGAAATTGAAGAATTTAAATACAGAACAAATACATGATAAATATTAAATAAATACGTATTCTGGGAACGGAAAGTGACAAATATCAAGCGTATGTAGGCTAACTAGATAATCGCCGAAGGTTGAATTTTGCCCTTTTTAAGGGTAAAATAGGAATTTGGCCTATGGCCAAGAAATGAGTTTCGAAGTCCCAGATGGACTTGGATATAGGTTGTAGAGGTTGGTTATGGGTAGAAATAGCCGTCTAGACTTAGTCTTGACACCGGTTGACCACGGTTGACTTTTTAGGCCAAAAGTCAACTATGGGTCAACACTTTGCCCAATTTAGTTCCAAATTCCTTTAAACTTGTGCAGTTGACCAAAAGTCAACTGTTAGTCACCAGTGACCTAGAGTTGACCTAGGATTGACCAGAGTTGACCACAGTTGACCACGGTTGACCAGAGTTGACCGGTTGACCAAAAAGTCAACTGTTGACTCAAATCGATCCCGATTGATTCCGTTTGACTTGTATTGACCCAGTTTGACCCAATTAGACCTAATATGACTTAGTTTGACCCCGTACAACCTAGTTTGACATACCTTGACCTAGAATGACTTAATAGGATTCAAATTGATTTGATTTTATTTTCTAAACATAGTATTGATACGTCTTGTTCTCTATAGGTCTTCGAGACGCTGCATTTGCTCCGGTTGACATATCATAACATATTACAGGCGAGTACATTTTTGACACTTTTTCAATTTATAATGATTGTTATGATTCATGTAATTAGTGTGGATATGCTTGTTCTCGACATATTGGTCACACGGATTGGTATTCATGGATCCCGACATGAGATGTTATTTCTCGTTATCTTGGTATATCTTGTGCAAGCCCCCTTGTAGTTCTTGTACAGTATATGGACACCGATTCTCGAGAAGACTTGCTCCCTTCTCGTAGAATCCCGTGTCGTAACGTGTCTTGCTTGGATCCACTCTACCAGTCGGGGACGGGGAATACTAGTGTAGATATGTGGTCATACCCGCCTTGTATATATTGTGAACCTTGTGAATGCCAATCCTACACCACACGTATGATTGGCTAGATCATAACCTTGTGCAGACCCAATCCGGCCACATGTTGTAGCTAGTATTCACACACCTAGATGTATGACTCTTGATTCTTGTATATGCCATGATCAGTTTACTTGCCTTGTTCTAGTTCTAGTTTTACAGCTTACCTTGCCATGATACTCACATGTACATTCCATGATTTTCTTGTATATACTCTCTATTTACAGTCTTATAGCTTTTGTCATATCTTGTGAACTGTTGTTAGTAGATTGTACTCGTTCCATCCTGACAGGATATGTTGAAAATATTACAGATGCAGACGAGGGAGACTATTCTACCTACTAGGGTCCGGATGACGTAGTGGGCCTAGACCTGGAGACTTTGGTCCAGCAGGGCTTAGCTCCGCCTGGCGAGACCTTACCCCTTGCTTAGTTAGAGTAGGTCTTTTATACTGGACTTTGTCTCCAGCTACTTTTGAGTCTGTTATTACTATGGACTGTATTAGAGACTTGGACTTGTATATATTCTTTGTGTTGGACTTGACAGGTTATATATTATTTTATCGTCTTGTTGTCTTTTCATTTCAGTCTTTACTTTGTTATCTTAGAGTCGTGATTGAGTACTCGTATATATATTCATTGTTTGTCCTCCGTTCGGAGTTGACCATGGACTTGACAGGTTTTGTTATATATATAAATTGTTTAGAGTAGAAAAATCTACAGCGTTCCACGCCGATTTTTTGGTGAGGGCTGGGCGTTGTCGCGTCACGTGCCCTTTTAGCGGGTGCGGGTCGTGACAGTCATGGCCGGCCAAGGCATGGTGGGTGAGGGGCACTTGTAATTACAAGTTTGCCCCTCCCTAAGCCTAATGTTAAATAAAATCCAAAATTGGTTTAGGAAGTTGCTAAAAATAATTAAAAATCATAATTAAACTAAATTACTCATGGGGGACTAGTCCAAACTCTTAAACCCTAAAGTTTAGTATGGTGGGCCATGGTTAGCTAACATGCTAATTACAGCTCAAGTTGAAATTCACCGGGGTCCCGAATTAACTCGAAATGCTATGAAATTCGAACCCGACTCCTATAATAATTAAATAATAATATTCATGAAATAAAATTCCCAAAAATATTATAAAATGGAAAATTACCTTTTTACCCCTAACTGGAAAAAGTGAGGGTGACACCTGTTGCAACCTAGACATGGACTGCCTGTGTCTTATGTGTTGTCAGGCAAGTACCATGTCTAATAAGTGTCACACATGGATACAGTCATATATGTGGGAGTGTAGGAAGTAGGAGAAATGAAGATATGAAAATAAATACAGTCTTTTCTTTGATTGTTATGACTGAGTTTCAATTCTTTTGGATCTTTCTTGGCATTGTAGTAATGTATACATGATACAAGGATTTACCTACATTTCTCTCTCAGTTTGATGATACAAGGATCATGTACCAATATCATTTTCTTCAACACTTGTCTGAAGCATACTTAGCTTGTTCATTTACTTGTACATTCCTGTCAATAGCTTCCTCATTTACTTGCATATATATATGGGTATTGTTTGGGAAAAAAATATGATATTTGGTTCTCAGCTAGTTATGAAGCATGCTTATCATTTTGTTAGATTTTTAACTTTGGTTCTTGAATGTCTATGTTCAGGAGAAACCTGATGGAGCAAAGATGAAAGGAAAACTATGCCCCAGGTACTATGATTTGCTTACAGTCTTTGGTAACGACGCTGCGACAGGTGATCGAGCGATTTCGGGGAATAATTTTCCTCTGATGAGCGAACCCGTAGATGACTTGGAGGGCAAAAATGATATGGCGGAAACACAACCAAGTCTTTCAACAAATGCGCATCCACATCGGTCGGTTCAAGGGGTTCTTCACAACGACGAAAGCGTATAAAACCAATAAAGATGCTGCATTGGCCCTTGCAAAGATAGCGAAGTCCTCCGAGATGATCGCCGTTGCTTTCGACAAACAAGCCATTGCTTTCGACAAACAAGCATCACAAAACTATGTGAATGGACAAGCACTCTTGGAAAGGCTAAAAGAGATGGACATTGACTAAGGAGACATAATGGATTTGATGGAAGTATTTGAGGGGGACGAAAAAGCGGGAAAGTTCTTTCTTGGGATTACAGATGTGGAGTTCCGACGACTATGGGTGTACCGTAAGCTTGGACGAGATCCGTTCCGATGATGGATGTATTGGGTATTTTTTAATTTGGCTAAGAAATGACTAGTTAACAAATTTGTAATGGACTAATGTGCGGTTATAGTTGTATTGTCATTTTGAACTTGAACCTTTATGAAACATTTGTTTGTAGATAATTGTGTAGATTTATGATGGATTGATTTGGAATTATTGTTGTTGTCATTTTGAATGTCTCGTGTTTTAAGTTTGTACGAATTATAAAGTGTATATCTTTATCTCTTTTTAAAATTGTTGAATTGAGCATTTGTAGATGTGGAAAATGTAAGTTTTTCAATAGAAAATGAACAATTTCCATGGAAAAAAAAGTGCAATCAAACAACAAAATAGCATTTTCCAAGAAAAAATGACCATTTTCCGTGGAAAATAATGCCAATCAAACACCCAAATTAGTTTTTCCATGAAAATTTGTTTGATTTTCCACAAGAAAATAATTGCAATCAAACACCGCCATTATGGAAAATTTAGAATTCCACGAAATTATTTTCCTAGTAAAATAATTTCGTGGAATTAATTTCTTTTCCACGTATTTTCCAGCTTGCAATCAAACGCACCCTTAGATACGAGTCATAAGACATAAATATATAAAATATAATCTATGTATCCATCTTTATCTCAATTGATGATTGGGGATTATTGTTATATTCTCCACAATATGCTACTAGACCATACCTATACTTCAATTGAAAGATTGTTGTTGGTGGGTTGTATCACGTTTTCTGTTGAGCTCTCAAAGTTAACTGGGAAGTTGTTCCAAAGTTAGTCCTACGTCAGATAGAAACTAAGTGGGAGGACCAAGTATAAACGATTCATGAGACTGTTCTATGACTTAAATATATATATAAGTCATATGGTGGCACCTCACCTCCCTCATCCTCTATAGAGAGAGAATAAGGGAGGTAGGGTGCCACCTCACAGGGGGGTGTCTACTTGTCACCCCTCCATGCTATCATCATGCACCCATGTGCATGATGATAGCATGTGGGAGGTGACAAGTAGACACCCTCCCTAGGGTGGCACCTCACCTCCCTCATCCTCTATAGAGAGAGAATAAGGGAGGTAGGGTGCCACCTCACAAGGGGGGTGTCTACTTGTCACCCTCCCATGCTATCATCATGCACCCATGTGCATGATGATAGCATGTGGGAGGTGACAAGTAGACACCCTCCATAGGGTGGCACCTCACCTCCCTCATCCTCTCTCTCTCTCTCTCTCTCTCTATATATATATATATATATATATATATATATATATATATATATATATATATATATATATATAAACTCTTTTAAGTCATATGTATCAAGCTCAATAGATTGCTATTCTTACCTCCAAAATGTCCCTCCAACCATTCTTTTTTACGTGGAGCTGACATGTCGACAGAAATAACAAATTTTAACTCAAAAAAATAATTATCCAATTTTTTTAATGTTAATGTTAATGTCAATGTTAATGTTAATTTAAATTTTAGTATTAATTTGATTGTTAATACTAATATTAAATTTAATGTTAATTTTATTTTAGTATTGATTTTAATATAAATTTTAATGTTAACTTAAATTTAAATTTTAAAATTCTCTTGTCAATTGTAATATCAGCTGTCATGTCAGACGACACCTAAGCTGCCACATAGGGAAAAATACTTTGGTGGGATATTATGGAGGGACAAATAGCAATTTTCAATTCAATATATATAATATTTCATGGATCAACTCGGATTCGGATATTAATACTTTTTGACGAGGGGTATTAGAATCCAAGATTACGATAGGTCGGTTTTGGCACACTAGTTTGCGTCAAGACATATTGTGCTGCACATAATATTGGATTATACATGTTTGCTTCCAAGGCAGAGTTAGGAGCGTAAGGTTGAGCAAGACGTGTGGTTGACACCCACTAGTGGTGCGAATGAACGTGTTGGTTTAGCTTTGTGGTCGAATATATCGAGATAACACTATGTTGGATCTTTTGGTGGCTTGCGCTCATCCTGGTACGAGCTAATAACATTCGGTTGAGCGCTCAAGTGCAACAAGAGAGTTGGTTACAAAATTTGGCCAACACATCGAATAGAAAGTAAAAGAAAAATGCTTTATGAAACTCCAAAATTTCATCCCTCCATGTCCCTCTGCTATTCCATCATGTCTTCCCCCCAACCCCCAAAGAGAGTGCCACATGACGGAGAGACATGGAGGAATAAAATTTTTGAAGGTACGTATAGCATCACTCAAAGTGAAAGTATGATGTCTAAGACTTGACAAGAAAATGTTCTTTTAGGTCACATGGGCCACGTTCAACATCATCCCCATTGCATCCTGGTATATGTATATATGCTATCAAGAAGAGAGTAACTTGGAGAAGGGATTAGGATGTGTATAGTAGCATAGGTCATTGTTTCATATACCAGCTGTGTAGTTGAGCCTATCTAAAAGAATTTATTTCCTTTCTATGTAGAAGCTAGAGGTTGGCATCTATACATATGATCAGATGTTCCGAATCAAGTTAGTCATAAATCCGCTAACCTTTCCATATGGAATCCAATACCCCTGCCTAAAGAATCATGATCCAACAAAAGATCGGATACAAGAAAGTTACAGCAATCTTACCGACCAAAATTCGACAGCCCTTGATATATATAACATATTATCAAACATTTGTAATCTTGAATCTTGATGTTCGCCATCCAATTTTATTTGATGCATTAATTTGCACAGGAATTATACCGCAACGATCCGAATGAAGTGCATTGGCACACAAGCATGGCATGTGTTTGAATAGTTACACTTCATTGTGATGTTTTAACATCGATCGTCTATATATAAAATCTGCTGCGGATAAGAAGCGTATCAAGTCCACTTGGGGCCGGGGCCGGGGCCACGACACGAGTACGTCGCCGATGACAGAAAGAAAAGCTCTCTCACAGAACACAGTTGTGCACAACTGGTGCTGCCAACTTTGCTAGCCTAGCTATAGTACGCAATCTTGAGCACATCTCCACATATATATATGCTGCTGCTTTTGTACACAATCTTGCCATTGCCAGTTGAGGCTCCCTTTAAAGTGTTAAAGGGACCAAAGCGAGAGTTTGAGTTGATACGTAGTATAATTTCAAATCTTTGAGTACTGATGATCAGACCCCTAGGGGTCCTAGTGTAGCCTTCTTTTTTCATAAGTCGTAGCTGTATTAATCCAGCTAGTACAATTCGGCAGTAAGTGTGACCCTTGTTAGCAATTCGGCAAACGGAAAAAATTCGAGACGGCAAAAGTACGAGTATAAATTGGCATAGTACAAATAAAATACGGTCAAAAATTCGTTTAAATATACTAAAAATAAAAAAATTAAGGTTAGAAACTTCACATTCTTAAATATGTCGTCAAATTTGGTTAATTAAACAAATTTCAAGCACGTTTTTTTGAGCCAATTTTTTAAATAATTTACACGGAACACGTTTAAAATTCCGCATGCTTAAAATTTACGTACTGATTTGAATATGTCAAAAGTACGCAAGTATTATACGTTTATGATATAATACGAGTTTTATTCGGGTGATTGCTAACAAGGAGTGTGACACCTGGATGTTGGTGAAGCCAAAGTTTGTCATGAATTCCAACTTCTTGCAATTTAGGTCAATTGTTCGAATGCTGTCGAATATTCCACCGTACGTGTTTGCTAGTAATTAAGATTATGGACCGAGACATAGTTGGAGAGAACGTGGCAGAAACTTGTGTGTGTCGGTCGACTGAGCTGTTCCAGTACAAATGAATGGTGGCCATGAATGTTATAGCACAAAGCCTTTGATTCTCTGTACACTGCTATATGGCTGTCATCTGGAAGCCAAGGCTGTCCATTGTGATTAATGGAACTAGGGATCTTGTTCTTACAATATATAGAGCACAACAACATCAGTACTAGACCTAGCTAGGAATAGTCACGGCATTATGCTTCGAATCGTCATGTAAGAATGTTCTTCCTTCACTTCATGAGTATATAATTAAATGGTGATTAATGATTTCAATAGCTCATCGCAATTGGTGGTGCAGTCTTAATAGTGAGGAATATCATGATCTTGATCTTGAGAACTATGAGTACGTCTCCCTCACTTCACATCTTCCTTGCTCGAACACGCGAGAAGCTTTCGCTTCGAGGAGACGTCGATCGCTTCAATGTATGATTCTAAAAGCTAGCGCCAATAAAACGGACGTTGCTGTCGTCCTCTTCAACGATAAGGAGCGTGCGTGCGTGCGTGCGTGGACCTCCGTCGATGTGATGCCAATGTGCTTGCACGTACGTAAATTCTTTGGCAACGTTGACGTCTGGTCACTATAGTGGCCTAAGCGGAGGTTTGTGACCTGTCGAGACGAGGAGCCGCCGGCCCCACCGGCCACTGGCCACCGGTGCAATTTCTGGCAGAACACTTGCGTGCCACAACCTGGGCCTGTCCAGAGTCGATGCAGTACGTAGCTGTCAGCAGTCTTCGAGTGGTAAAGGTGTTGAGGAGCATAATTTAGGCATGTCACCTCCTCCAAACCCACTAAGACGGACCCCCATCAACATGGACAGGTGGGAATTCGATCCTGGTAGAACTTTCCAAATGAGGAAACTAAACCGATTGGCTAGTTGTCAATGGAATTTTGACCTAATTAATGTTCATGGGTCTGGTTAGTTAACATGCACTCAAGTCGATCCCTGCAACTTGAAGCTAGCTAGCCACACTACCAAAACTCCATAGCTATGACTCTGTATGTTCTCTTATTCTTCTTTGGTAGAGCTATGAGTGAGAAGAGAATCAAATTAAACAAGACGATGATATTCTTAATCTTCATTAGCGTATTAATTTCTTGAGTTGTAGTATAGTATAGTACAGTAGTTTGATATATACCTAGACGTTTTCTTTTTTCTGAAATGATAAACGGCCCACAGTTTTTCTGCCCGCGAGCGTGACCGCGAGCCTACGTGGCCGAACCACATTCGTCTCCCCCTATTTGCGTGGAGATCACTGCCGGTAGACCTGCCATTAGGAGCCTGCTACGTAGACTGCAGACCAAAACTGTGGTCCAAAAGTGCGGTTCACGTAGCAACGTTCTTTCTTTTCCTATTAGGCCTAATCCGATGATGCGAATTCAAACATAATCTTCCGCCTATGCGTGCAATTTTGAATTAGCATGCGTACGTACGCCACAAATGGGTGGAGAGCGCTCGAGCCGGAGGAGCCCCGACACTTGTCCCTATCATCTCCCTCTCCATTAATCTTTCTTTGGACCTATCGCGATCGATATGTTTCTATTAGGCTTACGCCATCTCCCTCTTTCCTTCTCTCTCCCCCCACCACAGAGGAAAGGAGGGACTGCAACAAAGATCGTAGGGTTCATATATATTCCTTTTTGTTCGATCGAGTTCGGTCAAGTTCACTTATTTTTACTTATCCACTACAACAAAGTGTCGTTGAGTGTAGCCCCCACTCAAGGGTGGACTAATACGGATATAATGATGCCTCCTGCCACGCTATGATATGGCTCCCGATAGAGCACTTTTTAATGTGCTCACTACACCAACTTAGAAAAGCAAATTATATATATATGTGGAATGTTTAATTAGTGTTTAATTAATTGTTTTTTTTTCTCAACTAACATATAACCCTTTTTCCCTTTTTCTTTTTCCTTTCTTCAACCTAAGATGTGTCAAGGGATCGGATACAACATTCATTAATTTGAGCCGGCGTCGACGATCGCGACATGGAAAGTTATTGGTGGTATTTGTATATATATATATGGAAAGTATTCGCGAGCGAGGAGATTATGGTTTCTTCAGGTGCAAAGAAAGGATACGATGAAGATTAATTAAACCACAGTTAGGTTAGTTTTTAGAATTACTCAAGAAGCTTCTAAGGTCCCCTAACTAATATCGTACTATAGTAATAGGAAAATAGTGAAAAAGTTCACCGATCGATGACTCACATACCATGAAATCATTTAGTCTCCTTCTTTTCTTTTTTTTTTGAAATCCCACGCACACACACAATTGGGGGACTCGAACCTTGCCGGTCCCTCCGGATGTCCGCTCTAATACCACTAGGCTAGAGAGCTCGGACATTTAGTCTCCTTCTTAATAATTGTAATTAAGGAAAAAAAAAAAAGTAAGCACGATGAGTGACGTGCATACTTGCTTTAACTAGTGATCCTAGCTAAATATTTCAACCTATGTGCAGTTGTATTCATGCCATGCATATTAATTGCTGCCCAACAAGTTGAGATTTACTTACTAGTGTGTTTAAGGAAGTTGCTATTCAAGAGATTAATTAACATAAGATGACATCTAATGCATGTGATGCCACTGAGATGTTGATATGCTGATGCATGTAGCTATAGCTAGGTTGGTCACACAAAGAAACTTCTGAGTCATTTGTGTACTATCGAACTATGTATGCACTTGTGATCATATGTTCTACTTAGACTTACAAATATGTCATTACATATAGATGCATAAATTCACACTGGCTAGTGTGCCACTTGGATCTTCCTCATATTGAAGATAGGGCGCTGCTAGCTTGCCCGTCTGCCACGTGGCATCTTCTCGTTGGCAGGTCAATCGGCATGGAACCCATGCATATAGGGAACGCGGCGGACGGTCAGCCCTCCTGCGGGCAAACTATCATTTTCCTTGAACATGTTTTTGTTCACATACAGTTTATATTTAATTTGTTCATTCAAGAACTTACTGATATGTGTTCCAACCGTGCTACTTTATACGCGCTTTTGCATGCGTGCGAGGCGGCGGATTTCAACAATGCAAAAGCGCATGCAAGTTTTAGTCAAAGTAAACTGTGAAGCCAAGGATTTCAACAAGGAAAATGCTAAACTGCCTCCGGCCCCGTGCCAACGTGTCCCCCTCCCATTCGCCCCCCCATGCACCACTTAGGTCCCACCTCCGAAAATTTCAGGCCCTCCTTCAATGAGGGACCGACACGTGGCTGCAAGCCAGGATCACGGTCCTTGTAGCACTGCCGTTTCAACAAAGCAAACACTTACGACTGCCGCGCGCGCGCGCACTTGCAGCTCATTGTTTGCGAGCTAGGATCAGCGCGTGCTGATTGCTTTCCTCCTGGACAAGGGAAAGGAAAAGAAGGAAGAATCGTACACGCATGCAATTAAATTGTTGTGTTCGTCCTTGCCGATCACTTTTGTTGGGAGAGATCGAGCATGTCGAGAGAGAGAGAGAGAGTTGATTACTCCTCCTTCCTAGCTAACCATATACACACATGCCACTTGTAGCTCCGAGCTTTAGTCGCAACCAATAATTAGTCCGACTACAGACGGTGGAGAATTAGCCGACCAAACCCTAATTAATAGTTCTTCCTGCACATTGCGAAGATCTTTCAAGATTTGACTCTTTTAACGTCCGTCCGATATATGTATAGATAATCAACGAGCTGGACCAATCACGCACGCGCGTTTCAAAAGGATTGACTAACTAATAATATTAATTAATAGTGCGTTGGAGGAATCACGAAGAAGCTAATAGCCTAATGCCAACGGTTAGGTACATTGGAGAATATATAGTGCAGGCAGCAGAGTGTCGTATTTTTGATTGGAGCATGAATTGATATTTAACAATGACGGTGACATTAAAAATCAAGTCGAGTATCAATCTTCTAGCTAGCTAGCCAGTTACAAGGGTTTGATGTTTTTATACATTTGTAATTGAAGGTCATTGACTCTTCGATTTGAACTTGTATTTTGTAACAAACAAACATGTCTAACTCTCTCTCTTCTTCCTGGATGACGTGTCGAACTATCATCTGGTAGATGTAGTTGTGTACTACACTCAAGAAGTCAACATGCCGAAAATGAATTAAACCAGAAATCGCAAATGTTGGAACTATTTCGATTCGGTTGGATTCGATCCAATTTCAGATTTTCAGAAATTCAATTTATTCAATTAATTTTGACCATTTCAGTTCACATAAAATTGAATAAACCAAATGCTCATCCTTACACGAACGTTAGTAACATGTATTTTTTGTTTATATTTTTTTTTCTATTTTTTAAATATGTACTTGCACGACAATTCATTTAAAAATAGTTTGAAGTAAATTTAATTTTAAAATGGTGAATAATTATTGTAGTTAGAAGTGTAGAATTATTAGTGGCTAGTAATTTAAAAACTTTCGCTTCGTCTCCCCATGGCGACTTTTTGCTTTCCTTTCTCCTAGGGTTTTACACCTTTTCATCCCCCCGTTTTCCCTAAATCTCTTCCTCTAATTTCTTCCATTCTTCTTCTCATCTCATTTTCCGCTTCTTCCTTTTCATCTCCCCGTTTTCCTTATATCTCTTCTTTTCATCTCATTTTCTATCAATGGATTCTGATCCTTCATCTTCCTTCTCTGAAATCTTAGAAAAATTCAATAACCTATTTTCCACATCTTCATCATCCTTCGACCATTCTTCTTCGACATCTAGTGGCAATCCACAAGCAGAATGGCAGCAGTATATTTTCTTCAAGGTACTTACAAAAAAACATTATCCTCCTCATATTATCATTGCTACTGTTGCCAAAATGTGGAAGAAAAGGGGGAATATCAAGGTTGCTGAATATTTCAAGGGTTCCTTCTCTGCAAAATTTGATATCATGGATGATATCGAATTTATTATGGACAATGGTCCTTGGAAGTTCAACAATCATCTCATCATTCTTGAGCGTTGTCTTCCAAACAAATTGCCTGGTGATTATCTATTTGATAGAGCAGAATTTTGGATCCAATTCCATGGCCTTCCTGTGAATCTCCTCTCCATTGATTTTATTTCAACATTGGCGTCTAAAGTAGGATCTGTGAAGCCTATTACTATCAATGAAGCTGCTAATTGGAGTCTATTTGCCAGAGCCAGGGTCAAAATCAATATTGCATCTCCCCTGTTAAGGAAAATTCGAGTACCTATGGGTAACAATTCTTATTGCCATGTTGATCTCAGGTATGAAAGACTTACTAAATTCTGCTTATTTTGTGGCAAATTGGGGCATGGTGTTAAGAAGTGTGATACACATAAAGATTTATCTTCTATTCAAAACAATGCCTGGACTGCTGAACAAAAAGATCAGATAAATCAGCTTCTTAATAGAAGACTTGATTATTCCATGTGTTTCTCATGCTATGAGATTTTCTAAAGCCTCTACTCCTAATGTTACTAAGTCAAGGTTTCATAATCATGGAGATTCTGTGTCTGCTGCTCAACAAGATACTGATGTTTCTGCTATTCCTTGCTCTATGGGTTATGATTCAATTATTGAAGCTGTTCTTCCCACTATTAGTGCAGAACTGAACTTTCCATGCTCAGCCAACCAATCTCCGGTGACAGTTAGTTCATCAGAACCACCAGTTTCCACCTTTGCAGTAACTTCATCCACCTTCTCCACATTTTCTGCAGTAACTACATCCACCCCCTCCACTACTCTGGCAGTTACTACATTCACACCCTCCATTTTTTCTGCAGTTACTACATCCACTCCCTCCACCAATCCTGCAGTTACTATTTCCTCTCCCTCCATTTCTCCTGCATTTACTACATCCACTCCCTCCATATCTACTACAGTTACTACATCCACATCCTCCACTTTTCCTACAGTTACATCTTCGTGTCCTCTTCACCAAAATAAATCATCTGTTTTACTACCCGTTTTGGAAAGCCCATTAGTGGATATTCCTAACATTGTTCTTCATCCTTCTATTGTCACATCCACAAATATTGTTCCATCATTATTAAAAAGCAGGTCTCATAATCATACATCCAGTAATATTAACCCTTCTGTTACTTGTACATTCACATCCTTGTTATCCTCCTTAATCCCTACTACATCATCCCATGGTTCTAAAATGTATTCTTCTCCACCCATATCATCCACACCTACTACTGCAGTTTCTACCAACCCATCCTTGTCCTCCAGTTTACACACCACTTCCTCTACATCCTCTGTTTTAAATACCATTTCCTCCATATCCTCTGCCTCCATTAGTAATGCTAATGATGTGAGTTCAGTTTCCTCCAACATAACCCCCTCTTCCATTCCTCCAGCTACCATTTATATGTCCCCTTCTGTAATTCCAATGCATATTATTCCTACTTCTAGGAATATGAGTAAAAGAAATAGAGATCATTCTTCTGCTGAACCATCTGATCATGAAGTTACTAGACCAAAGAAAAAGTTGAACACTAATTTGGTTGAATTGATAGGCGCGGCTGGCCTTGAACAGCCTCATGAATCATGATTCTATCTTGGAATTGTCGAGGGTTGAGGAATGACCCGACAATTCGAACACTTAAATCATTCCTCCGTGCATCGAGGTCTGACATTGTTTTCCTATCTGAAACACGATGCTCGTCAACTAATGCTGATCGTATTGCTATTGATCTTGGTTTTGACCATTATTATTCAATATCATCTAGAGGTCTATCAGGTGGTTTACTCCTATGTTGGAAATCTGATCTTCATCTGAATATTCGAGCTGCATCTGGTAATTGCATTCACTGTGAGATTACTACCTTCTGTTAACCATTCTTGGAATATTCTATTTATATATGGTCCACCTAATGTGATGGATAGAAGGAATTTCTGGTCTAATTTGGAAACAACTATTCATTCTATATCTGGGCCTTGGATGTGTATGGGTGATTGCAATGCTATTCTTTGTGGTTCTGAAAAATGTGGAGGAAATCCCTTCAATTTTCAGCACCATAAAGATTTTATTCAATGGTTCAATAATACTGCTGCTATGGATTTGGGGTATTCTGGACCTGCTTTTACTTGGAATAATCGTAGACATTCCAAATATAATATTGCTGAAAGACTGGATAGAGCAATGTCTGATACACAATGGCGTACTCTTTATCCTAAAGCCACTATTATACACCTTCCTTGCTTGAATAGTGATCACAATCCCATCTTGTTATTATTGGAACCAACCTCTATTAAAGGAAGAAGGCCTAATAGATATGAAGCTGCTTGGTCTTATGAACCTGGGTTTAAAAAGATTCTTGCTGACTTATGGAGGAATATTCATTCCCAGGATTTTGGTAATAAACTGAACATTTTACTTCCTAGACTTAAAGCTTGGGGTTTCTCTAGATTGGGAAATATTGGCCAGGATATTAAACTTCTTGAAGATAATCTGCTTTCTATACAGTCTCTTCCATGTTCAGATTATAAATATGTTGAAGGAAAAAAAGTTCAAATGCTACTCAACAAACTTCTTATGCAAAATGACTTATACTGGAAACAACGATCTCATATTTCTTGGTTACGAGATGGGGACAAAAACACTCGTTTTTTCCATTTATCTGCAACTGCTAGGCATCACAGGAATCTTATTCATACTATTACTAAAGATAATGGTGATATTGTTAACACTCAGAAGGATATTTCAGAAGAGTTCATTTCTCAGTTTCGTGCTCGTTTTACTGAATCCAGTACTAATACTGTTCCTTTACATATATTATCTGAGCTTCATAGAATCAGTAATGCAGATAATGATGGGTTGGGTGCCATTCCTGATGAGGAGGAGATCAAATTGGCAATCATGTGTATGGGCCCTTATAAATCCCCAGGTCCTGATGGCTATCCAGCTGCTTTCTATCAAAAAAATTGGGATTTGATTGGAACAGAGGTAATTAATTTCATTCAATCATATTTTTCTTCATCTGTTATGCCAAGGATGTTGAATCACACATTCATTACTTTGATTCCTAAATCATCTTCTCCTTCTACTGCTAATGATTTTCGACCAATTGCTTTATGTAATGTCCTGTACAAAGTGATTTCCAAAATTCTTGCCAATCGTTTACGTTCCTTTCTTCCAATTCTTATAAATCCTTTACAAAATGCTTTTGTTCCTGGAAGAAACATTGGGGATAATGTTATTATTGCTCATGAGTTATTTCATTCAATTTCCAAATTTAGTTCTGGTAACAGTTCTTTTGCTTTGAAATTGGATTTATCGAAGGCTTATGATAGGCTTGATTGGAGCTTTCTTAGTCAAGTTTTGTTTGGTTTTGGTATTTCTGGGAAAACTCATTCTCTAATTATGAATTGTGTTACCTCCACTTCATTTGCTATTCTTGTGAATGGTATTCCTACTAAATCTTTCAAGCCTAGTTGTGGCATTCGTCAAGGTTGTCCACTTTCACCTTATATTTTCATTTTGTGTATGGAGATTTTCTCACAATTTATGCATATAATGGAAAGGAATGAGTTTTATGATGGTGTCAAGATTCCTAGATGCCCGGTTTCTTTTTCACATCTTGCCTTTGCTGATGATATTTTTTATTTGGGAGATGCTCACTGCACAATTTGTTTCAAGCTAAAAATATCATTCAAACTTTGAGCAATGGTCTGGTCATCGAATAAACTTTGATAAGTCCTCAATCTTCTTTTCTAAATCTATTGATCCATATATGTGCCAATTGTATAGACATTTATTGGGTGTTAAAGCTATGTCCACCACTGACAAATATCTTGGCCACAATCTTCAACTTTCCAAAAAAAGATTGAATACTTTTTCTGAATTGATTGTCAGTAGTAATTGTAAACTCCAAGGGTGGAAGAGGAGTTGTCTTTCCCATGCTGGTAGAACTGTTTTAATCAAATCCACTCTTGCTTCTTTGCCTATTTATTACCTATCTTCCTATCTTGTTCCAAAGAAAGTTACTGGTACCATCTCTAAACAACAAAGGGATTTTTGGTGGGGTGATAATAATGGAAAAAGGAGGCTTCATTTTACTTCTTGGGCTAATTTTACAAAGCCTAAGTTCCAGGGAGGGCTTGGTATTCGTGACCCTTATATTTCAAATCTGGCATTGATTATGAAATTGGCTTGGAAATTTCTGAATGATAAACAGTCCCCTTGGGTTCAAATGATGGAAAGTAAATACTTGCATTCTTCTGGGTTTTGGTCAGTGGGTGCCACAGCCACTGCTTCTTGTGTTTGGGCTAGTATATTGGTATGTCGAGACTATCTGCATGGCAATATCATTTGGTCTGTGGGTGATGGAACAAATATTCGAATTTGGGATGATCCTTGGGTGCCTGGACAGCCTGGTTTTCGGGTTATGGGCTATCCGTTTGCTAAAGAGCTGGTGACCACTGTTAATGAGTTGCTCCATACTCAAAATAATGTTTGGCATGTTGATAAGATCCTACATTTATTTCCGTCTCATGAAGCTGAGGCAATTCTCAATATCCCATTGTCCAATTCTGGATTACCTGATGCTCTTTATTGGAGGCATACTAGAGATGGCAATCTTACTGCAAAATCAGCATATAGAGTGATCCATGAATCTCTTAACAGAGATGCTCATCTCTCTGATTCATCTACATTTACTGAATGGAAGAAGTTCTGGAAAAATTCACATATCTGCCCTCGTGTTCTTCTTTTTGCCTGGAGATCAATCACAAATTCATTGCCTACTAAATCAAATATTCATCGAAGAGTGGACAATGTTGATGCAATATGCCCAATGTGTCAGGTATGTGATGAAACTAACGATCATCTTATTTTGCAGTGTCCTATGATAAGAAATGTCTGGTGTCATAATTCTACATTTTCAAGACTTCTACTTCATCACTCAACACTTTCTTCTTTCCTTACTGCTCTTCTTCATGAGGGGGATCGACAAGCTTTGTCATCATGCTTTTATCTTATGTGGGCGATTTGGAAAGCAAGAAATAAGTTTGTTTTTGAGGACAAGAAGATTGACATCAACCAGATTTTATATGCTGCTACTTCTCTACAAGAATCATATGAAGGATATACTTTGCAAGATCCTATGCTGGAGTCTTCATCAATTTCGATCACTTCCATTCCAACTTGGCAACCACCTTTGAACAACAACTTGAAGATCAACTTCGATGGTGCATTCCTTGATGGAAAAATGGCAGCTGCTGCTATTTTACGAGATGGTAAGGGTCGTTTTCTAGGAGCTGTTTCAAAATCTCAACATGGAGGTTCTTCAATTGAAGCTGAGGCATTGGGTATTCACCTATCCATCCTTCTTGTGGAACAACATAAACTTAGCAATACTATTATTGAAGGTGACTGCAAACCATTGATTGATGCTATCTTATCTAAATTTGATACAATCATTTGGTTAGCTCGGCATACAATTTCAACTGCAAGGAAACTTCTTTTATCTGCTTCCAATGTTTCTTTTTCTTTTGTTCGAAGAACTGGCAATGTATGTGCCCATCAATTGGCTTCATCTGCTTTGCTGTGTAATCCTGTAAATATTCTTACTGTTCATTCTTGCATTCCTCCTTGTATTTCTGAGGCTGTGGCAATGGACATTTCACTTTGTAATTTGAATATTTGAATGAATGGATATGCTGTTTATCTCAAAAAAAAAAAAAAAGATGTAAAATTTATATATTTTACTTCTAGTTAATTTAATAAGGGAAAATTTATGAAATGTAAAAATTAAAAAGTTTTATGAAAAATCCACCGTGCAATAACATTTTATCGCGTGTCCAGAATTAGCAAAAAATATATAAAGTGGGTTTCAAATGACATTTTTGTCCTTCATTCTAATTTATTAAAAACACCCATTAAACTACTCTTAAAAAAAACGTTTTGATACTTCATCTTCTTTCATACGCTGCTCACTTTCGAATCTGGGTTTATCTCGGGCTCATTCTTTCATCATTTTTTTGCGATTCTAAAATTTCGGAAGGCCGACAATCGGTGAAACGGTTTATCTCAGGCTCCTCGAAGATACGCTCATTTTGCGACAAATCGGACCGTGTTTCGACCTCCCAGTGCCCCCGTCTTAATTTACACGGAGAATGGCCATTCTCCGTGCTAAATTACACGGAGAATGGCCATTCTCCGTCTTAATTTATACGGAGAATGGCCATTCTCCGTGTAATTTAGCACGGAGAATGGTCATTAATCCAGTGTTAAAATGCAAGAGAATGGCCATTCTCCGTGTTAATTTACACGGTGAATGACCATTCTTAGTGTTAAAACGTAGAAAAATGACTATTCTTCGTGTAATTTAGTACGAAAAATAGCATTCTCCGTGCTAAATTACACGAAGAATGGCCATTTTTCGTGTTAAATGACATGGAGAATGGTTATTCAAATGTTAAAACACAGGAGAATGACCATTCTCCGTGTTAGAAACACGAAGAATGCCATTCTCCGTGTTAGTAACACGGAGAATGGCATTCTCCGTATTAATTTTTACGGAGAATGATATTTTTCTTGTTAAAATGCAGGAGAATGACTATTCTTCGTGTTATATCGACGGAGAACATTGACATAAACCTTTTTTTTTTTTTTTTGTGAAAAAAATTTGACATGAATAAAGATTCAAGAGTTTTCGTTCTTCTTTCAAAACGATGCTAACTCTTATGGAAAAGAAGAAGAAGAAGTTCTTCTCTCCATAATTGACCTAATTGTCGAAGAAGAAGAAGAAGAAGAAGAAGAAGAAGAAGAAGAAGAAGAAGCGATGATCGCAGTTCGACTGAAAAAAAAAGTACGGTGAACTACGAACGATCTTTGCGATCTCTGCTGAAGATAAGAGTAATGGAATTCAGATCTCTCGTGAAGAAGAAGAAGAAGAAGAAGAAGAAAAAGAAGAAGACGAGAATTGCAATCCAAATATGAGTTTTGTGCGGAGGGGTAGTTATGGTATTAATTTTGTAAATACAGAACATTTAAAGGGAATCTTGGAATACTTAACGTGAAAATATATAATTCTGGGCATTTCATAAAATTCATCCTGCGGGTGGATTTTTCATAAAAATTAACCCCGAAATTAAATTTCTCAGCAATTTTCAGATTTAATAATACCTTGATATAAATAGATAAGGTTGGAGAAGGGAACTTTTGAAACATGAAAGGTCTACTGTAAAAAAAAAAAAAAAATAAATAAAAATAAAAATAAAAATCCTATTAGAGAGAGCAAAAAAATGTTAAAAGTAGGTTTAGTGATTTTGTCATGCTCCCCTCGATCTGCTGGTTGGCTAGCTTGTCTATTGTTAGTAGCACGTTAGTCGTTTAGTCTTACTATCGGTTCGCAACAGATTATGTAACCTAATTTCTGTAGAATTGTACTTTGTTTTCGGTTGAGCGTTCAAATGTGGCGACAATGGAGTTGATAATTTTCTTCCATATTGGATATTGTATGGGATCATAAGACGTAGATAATTGGAGTAGATTTAGGTCTTAAACGAGTAATTCGTTTTCAATAAGTGGTAGCAGAGTTCAAGGTTACGAAACTGAATTGGACTGTGCTTTCATATTATAGCCTTCAAGAGCGAAGATAATTTAACAAATCTTTTAAAACATATGGGTTCAATTCAATATCGGTCAACTTCGATTCGAACTACTGTTTTTCCAACAATTTAACCAAAAAATTTGTGAGAATCACTGTTCCTCAGATCCATGGTTATTGAAAAAGAAGTTAACTAAAACCCTACAAATACTAAGGAATTTAGCTGTCTAATAATATAGGGATGCACGTACACGTATATATAGACGTGTCAGTGACATGGTGAAAGAGCATGATCATACAAAATCAGTTAGCTTTATTGCATGAGAAGCACATGCAGTGCCGGAAGAACTACACAACACGATGAAAAGCCGACCGGAAGCACGGAGCCACTTTCCACTCCATGTTTGACCGCTGTTTATAATATGTATCTGTTTGTAATTTGGATCTTTGATCATGCTTTTCCTCTGAATATTTGGAATTTCTCTACCACTATCTAACAATTTTGTCACTACGTATTCTTCTGTTATTGTTGGTAACTTGGATACAGGACCGGTCCTGGGGTAAGTCGGACAAACCTTAGGGCTTGGGCAACCCCTCTCTGCTAGGCAACCCCCCAAGCTCCGTATGATCCCACCAAAGATCAAGGTCACGAATGACCACCAGGACCAACTGACAATAAGGATCAAGGGGCAACCAAAATTAGCTTCAGGATAGGACAACCCAAACCCTCCGGACCGGCCCTACTTGGATATTCAAGGATCAAGTAAGTATATATATATATATATATATATATATATATATATATATATATATATATATATATATATGACATATTCAAGATTTACAACTTCCTAACGTACACATCCACAAGATATTGTTATGTGTGAGCTTATATCTGGTATTCACTTGAGTATTCAAAGTTTGCAAGTTCAAAGTAAGGTTATGATTGTATGACATAAACAAAATTCAACTGTTACTATTTTAGGGATGGAGGAGATGTTTAAGTGAGAGGATATATATATATATATATATATATATATATATATATATATATATATATATATATATATATATATATATATATATATATATATATATTATTGACACTTATAAAGTGTCATTCAACATTTATCTTTAATTTTTTATCATTCAAATTCTAAATATTTCATGTATTATTGACACTCCTAAAATATAATCATGCACTCCTCCCCTCTATGCATAAATGTAACCATGCACTCCCCCCCCCCCCCCCCCCCCCCCCCCCCCCCCCCCCCCTTGCATGCACAAATTAATATCAAATTTAATTGCATAGACAAATTTAAAATTTAAATGGTATAAAATTAAAAAAGGAGTGTGGGACATTTTCGAAGTATCAATAACAGCACTACACACACACACACACACACACACACACATATATATATATATATGGTATGTTGTATTATTTTTCTATTTAGACCTTTAAATTTTTTTCTTCTTTTCTATTTAGGTTCTTAATAAAAATTTATAACTGAAATGCATATAATCCAACGTGGAGTTTCAAAAAGTAAGAACTCATGAGGTCCTCTAGGATTTTTGAATATGTAGGTACTACAATGAGTGATTCTATATTTACCTCCAAAAATTTTATTCATGCATGTTCATCTGTCACGTGGCACTTTCTTATTGACCGTAGCAATAGAAGAAAAAGTTGATAGAAGAAATGAATGACTAGGAGAGGACCATGTGGTGGAGAGATATGGAGGAATGAAATCTTAAAGATACATAAAGTATTTTTCTATTACAATCTGACTTTGCACAATATATATTTTCAACCCACAATTAAGATAAATAAAATGTGTAGTTCAAGAAGCATGCAAGATTGAAATATTTAGAAGGTCAAAGCCCTGTCTAGTACCAAAGTGGGATTTAATACCATTTAATACTTCCCCCCTTCCCTGCAGCCATGTTGACCACATACGAATATCCTCCTTTTTGGTGGTGCATGGAAAATTGATGTTTCAAACCCATGGGTTGGAATTTGTTTCCACGCCCCTTTTCCATGCACGGCCACGCCGGCCATAGCTTGCTAGCTGGACTAGTCAGTCAGTCTACACACAACTCCAACCCCCCACCACTTCTTAATCCCAAAGTTGGTCGAAACCTTTAGGCCTTTAAAACAAGAGGACAAAGTTGAGAGCTGTCATTGTTGGGACTCAAACCAAACCCATGCACCCCTTCTTATTTCCTCTTCCCTCTACGCTCCTAATATTACTTTTGAAATGATATTTGTTAGCAATTTGTAATTGCGAACGTAATTGTCGGTCGACGTAACGACCACCTATTGCCTCTCATGCTATTTCTGGGTCCTATCCAGAGGGGAGAGGGACCAATGGTCGGCCGACAGTCACGTCTACCGCGGACAACGTAGTAGCTGCCTATTACTTTACACTAAAAAAAGGAGAAATTATTTGGTGAGTTATATTGGTTCTCTACGGCTTGACGTGTGAATACATACAGTGATAGTTGATTTTTCTTTCCGATCTTAAATTTTCAGAAAAATTAAAACTCACGATGAGTTTGGCTCACTGGTTAGATTGCATGCAAATAGTACGAATTGTGCTCAAACAAATTAAGATGACTTAGAATTTGAACTCAAACTTAACTCTCTATAATATTGACAGCTCTCAAGCTCTATTAATTGTGATCCGACTTGAATCATAGACAAGGTTAGGACTAAATAGAGATTCTCAATCGACGACGTGCGCTTAGCTGTACTTGCATTCTATTATCTACGCGACCTAACGAACTACGAGCTTGACAATTAAAGGTTGGAATATTTTATTTGATCTCAATAAGCCGCTTCGCGCTCAAAATGAAAGCCAGATCTTGAAGCTAAGATGCGTGAGAACTAAAGTTTCAAAAAAAAGAAGCCGTAGCGAAGGTTGGTAGTGTGGCCAGATCAGGCCCATTTGCTCCTAACGTTCTTCTCTCTATAGTACTAAATCGTACTATTCCAACTCTGGAATAAGGACAGGAAGAAGAGGAAGATTATTCATTGACCCATTCTAAAAAACTATTTTAGGAATAGTGCTAATTAATCTCCCATTTCTTCCTCTTAAGCATCAGCTATTATCTCTCTCTCTCTGTAGTGGATGGCACGTTCCTGCTCCCGTCAGATCAAAATGATCGAGGGACACGTGGTTGACTTGCCCACTGCCTCTAGTGCATTGTGGGTGGGATCCACCTTGGATAGCAAAGTGAATTGATGACTTGGCAGTCTACAAGGGTTGGGTTGTACAACCTCAGGACAGGGGTCAGAATTAAAATTATAGAGACACTTTGCTACTTACATATAGAAATTTTTAAAATTATCGTGTTAATTGGACTTTAGTAGCAAATAATATACTAAAATTCAAATAAAAATGAGCGAAAAAAAAGATAATATTTTTAATTTATTACAAAAGAGGAAGCAAAACAATATAAATAAAAAATTTCTAAAATATAGCGAGAGGTGGAGTTTGAACTACAAACCTCTAAATTAAAAGCCCAAAGCATAACCACTTGAGCTAGCTTCCTCTTTGTACACTAAAGAGCCAAACTAATATATATTGTAAACTTGTAAAAAAAACTCTATATAATAATTAACAAATTTTTTTAATTGGGGGGCCCCCTTGGACCCTATGTAGATCCGCCCCTGTATAACCTCCTACTACATATTCTCTCTTTCTACTACATATTCTCTCTCTCTCTATCTCCTCTCTTTTTTTTTCGAAAAATCAATTTTGTCCGTCCATGGGGCTGGCCCACGTCCACGTGGCGGGCAACCATTGGCCCCCTGCTAACTTGGGCCCACCCAGGCGGGAGAGCCAATGGGCGCCCGCCACGTGGGAACAGGCCAGCGGCGGTCAGCCTCCGGGAGGACAAAATAGCAGTTCCGTTTTTTTCCCACTCTTTTTTTATTTGCTTTGTTACTTTCCATATGCTTCCAAATTTCTAATCTCTCATGGTCCCTTGGGTACCAGAAAATTCCATCCCCCCTTAAAATGAGCCTACCGGATCGCCACTCCCTCTCCTATCTCAATGGAGGACTGCCACGTAGCGGTTGTAGCCTCTTACAACCACTTTGGTTGTATATATAGCCACTGGCAGAACCACACAGGAAGCACTGGGGAACGGGGCCACCATTAATTTTTTTTAATATATTATCATACTAAAAAAAAAAAACAATTGAAGGCATCGTGGCCTAATTTCTTTGTAATTGTGCCTCCAGTAAATTATACTATTTCAATCCGCACAGTCCAACATTAGAAGTATCTATGTTACTTGAGTTCTTTTTTCTTCCCGTCACGCACTAATATCTCTTGCTTTGCCAATTTATATCATCTTCTCTGTAGAATTCGTTGAGCAAAAATCTCCGTGTTAAATTAAAACAAACTACTGTTTTTTCATTTATTCTTCAAATTAATCCTAACCAGCCGCTTCTATAAACCCAATGGTGCCCAGTCAAGATGGAATAGTAACATAGGACAATGATGAAAAAGTCGGTGCGAACAGGATCCACACGAAGAATCCGAAACGACATAACGACCGACTAAAAATTAGGTACGAAAAGACACACAATTTAACTGAACTCGCACATGTTGAAAAAAAAAAAAATTAACAGAAGGTTAGCTCATCGTGTCAAGGCTCCACAAAGGAACCCAAAGGAAACACAACCGGAACCTAGAACATAAATGTGACTTATATACATTGGTTGGGACATTTGTCGACACTAACTATTTTATATTTTTGGGTAGCAATTAATAGTCTTCATCTCTATTATTACAAAGAAATTATATATATATTTTCAGGTATTTAAAATTTTTAACTAACTAGCTTAACTATATGTACGTATACCTATAACAAATTTTACTTAAAGAAAAAAAAATTACGTGTAGCCCACATGACTAAGTAATTAATTTATGATAACAATATTGTACATAAAATTTAAGAAGGCTTGTTTTGTTTCAAGTACAAAACAAGATCATGATTAATATTGTAAATCTACATGTCATGCTCCACATTAAAAAAGAAAAGATGAAAAAGTCTAGACGTCAATCATTCTCTCGGTACTCGTGAGTGTACATAAATAGTGTAGTAGACTCTCCAACTATTATAACGAGCAAGATAATATTAATATAGGTTGGAGCTGCATGTGTAGAAGTCATGTATTATTCGTCATTCATTCTCTCGTGAACTAGAACTAAAAAGGACCTAAAAACTCACAATTTCATTCCAAAAGTATAAAAGATATACTAGGGATAATGCCTATAACAACTACTTCCAAAATATAACTAATCCATATATTAATATTCTTCCATAGTCTGAACATTTTACAAAAATTCTAGAGGAAGTTCTTTTTTTTTTTTTTTTGAAACTTAGTATAAAAAAAAAAAATCGTTGGATTACACGCACATGCATCTGAACTCTAAGGCCTCGTTTGGTTCACGGAATTAAAGAACCAGAAAAGAAAAGTTATTCTTTTCCTTTGTTTGGTAGCCACAAATTTGGAAATCAATTTTCTGACAAAGAGAAAAATTGGAGGGAATATGATTCCACTCATGACCATGGAATTGATTTTTTCTCCTCTTTTTCCAACATTTATTACAAAAATTATGACAAAAGTAATCATGTGTCATTGCTTATTTACCATTAATGTTATTTATCATAATATTATTTTTATTTTAAAATGTAAAGATATTATTGGAACATTGTTATATTTTTGTTTTCATTTCCTGCACCAACCAAACAACGGAAAGGAAATGTGACAGGAATCCTACTTTTTCATGCCTATGGAAACTACAAGGAAATGCATTTCCTTTCCGTGAACCAAAGGGCTAAAGGGTAAAACAAGTATATTTTTAAAGTTAGTAAAATTCAGGTGTAAATTATTATTTTGAGTTCTTGTTTAAATTTATGTAGTTGAATTGGACATTTTATACACAAAATTAATTAATTAATTAATTAATTAAGCGGAAAGCTGCATTTCAAAACACAATGCTCCATCATATGTGAACTAAATATTCCTGGTAACATACTAACAAACCACCTCATGTCAATGGAATGGATGCGAGACACTCCGTCAATATATCTATTTTTAAATTCACATTTCAAAAGAGTAATAAAAACGCTTTGTTCTAAGGAATATGTTTATGATAACCATACATTTCCAGTAGTTTTAAGACATTTCTTCTAAAGAATCATTGCTTTATTTTATTTTCTCTTAAAAAGCAAAATTCTAAATTCTCAAACCCCACTTTTTGAAAAATTTTTATTTTTTTATTTCCCTTACGATGTGTTCATCAGCGTGAAAATGTCGATTAAGGCGTCTAATTGTCCCTTAAAAAATTATTTGAAAATTGGCAACTCAAAACTTTTTGAAAGATATTCTCATTCTTTCTTAGCACATACTAAAACTTGTAAATGGGCCATACCATAACAAGTAAATATTTGTAAAACTTGTAAATTAGTATCGCACTTTGTCACTCACTAATGGCTCTAATCAACCGAATCTATTATATTCTAATATTCCGAGAAATTAATTAAAAAAAAAAGCTTTTGTCGAGGGAAACTATTTATTTAGCTTTTGGGGATGGAATTTTGTGACCTATCATTCAATCTTGCAGCGATAAGGATGGCTTCGTACACTTTATAATCCATACACTAATTAACTCAAACTAACGCATGCATGAATATAGTGATAGCTGATGTGTAGGCATTTAAATGTTGATTCTAATTCCGAAGATAGGACTCGCGTCATGCATTTGAGAGGAGGAATGCACAGGTGGAGTACATACAGTACATTTATACAGCAGCTTATTTCTGCTGCTACAAAGTCAACAACCAAGTGTACGTTTTATAGTGCTGGGGTTGTATAGTTTTTTTTGTTTTTTTGGAAATATTTGGTGTAATATATATATATATATATATATATATATATATATATATATATATATATATATATATATATATAATTTTTTTTTCTCATAAGTTGTAAAAAAAAAAAAAAAAAATCCCCAAAATTTCTTCAGAATTTTTTTTTACCTATCTGGTAAACTACTTACTTCTTTTTTCTTTTTTTTTTTGCTTACGAGTGACACTGAAAAAATTTCCCCTACAGAAAAAAAATAAAAATAAAATAAAAAAGAGTTTTTTGGGGAAAATACTTATGATACATGGAATTTAGACAAGACATTACATTGTAGTTGCAAGACCTACGTACCCAAATGACACAATATACGTACATAAATATAGCTGAAATACCGGCAGTGTTGCAATCCATTGTTTGGTTACATTTAGGTTGCAATTGCAAAGTAACCTTCAATTGTCTATATATCCTCATTTCTATATGCAAAACTCATTATTTTTTACTATGTGAACAATTAAATACATTTGATATTTTAGCCTGAAACATGATAATTGTCTCTTTGCTATGGAAGTTCCTTAAAATAACTATTATATATTTTCTAAAACATAAGTTTCGAGGACCAAGTCAAAATGTGGTATGAGGGGATATAATCTTATTAGATTGAGTTATTGTATCATATTTTATAAAAAAATTATTCAATACACTAAAATTTTAAAAATTCTAAAATACTAAATATATTATCCTTAATTTTCTTGATTTTGTATAACATGTAATACAAAACAACAATTCAACACAAGTTTTTAAAATATCAATTGGATTCGGGCCTGTTTTGAAAATTTTGAGGCTTACAAATTTGGGCCCTTATATTTTTTCCATTCTCAACACCAGAAATATCGAATTAAATATTATTATTATTTTTCAAAAAAAAATAAATTTTGGGTCCATATTCTTGGATCATAAATGTTAGAACATTCTGTTCTACAGATCATAAAGCACATAATACTAAGTAGACATGAAGCATAAATTCTATTAAGATTAATGACTAGATAAAATAAATAATTTATCAACTATATAAACTAAATATGTTTAGATTAAGCCTACAAAAAAAATTTAGTTTTATATAAAGATAACATGGAATTGTAGCGAAGAGTCCAAAGAAAGTTAGAAAGAGAATGGAAACTAAATTATTTTTATAAATAAATAACATTTTTTATCCTAATAAATAGGGATTATGTTCCATCTTAATGTTTAATTTTTTTAGCTTAACATTTTATTTACATACTAGGCAAAAATTGCTTAACATAACTACTTGTAACGACTATAATTTATATAATAATATGGATACATTTAATCATAGATTAATTTTTTATATTTTACTGCTTTCTTTATCAGGATCGTGGAATGTATTTTTTTCCCAAGTAATAATATATGAATTATCAATTTGTAATTAGTGGTTATAATAATTTTTGTTTACATGTTAACTTTTTAGTTTGGGCCTTGATTAGCAATATTTTCTTTGACTTCTTAATACATTTGATTCATGTTACATATATAATTTATGTAAAATTTTCTACGTAAGGTAATTATATATATGTATATTATTTTTTTGCCCTACACAATCACCCAACTCGCCTATGCCCAGGACCGATCATGATTGGACCGAAGTAGTAACTATCACCAAATCTATTATATAATGTTCAAACAATATTGATGGTATCATTCATACCTAGTATGATAAATTTTGTTGACACTACCAGCGTATCAGATGTAACCTAGCTCTTTTATCGATATCCAGGGTGATACGTAACGACTCACTGACGCCGTAAAACTTGACCAATCTACGACAGGATTGAGAAAAAAAGAAGTTAAGTCGGTCGAGAAAGAAGACATCACCTTTTTGTTTTGATCGCCACCGAAAATTTGCATAATCAGTGTTATTGCGATTTCCGTATGAGACTCAAAATGTTGGCTACGGACTAGACTTACATTTCACAAAGCTCTATGTTGGGTCGTATTTTGCATAGGTTGAGCGTTCAAGGTTCGTAAGTTTGATTATGTATGTTTATAAAGAAGTAAAGAGAAGATATAGAGGGAGTTTAGTGGTACATAAAATAAATAGTACTGCAAGATGAATAGAGGTAGATGAGATTGAGCTTGAATACAATACTAAGGCTAAGAGTTACTTTTAAATCATATGGATGAAACTCTACTTCAAATTTTACATTATTCTTGAACAGTGGTATTAAATTTACAAATCAGACTGGATTGAACATTGTAGTCTCTTTGAAACAACAGAAGTCTTCTAGGGACCCAAAGTTTCCATTTTAGACCCTCACAATTTCAAAAGCTTGATAAAAATGAAACATGACATAAAAGTGTCCATAAATAGTCAATACTAAATGGTTTATACACCTGTCACACCACAGTTGGCCACGTGTCAAACGAGCTGATGTCCATTTCAGTCTGACGTGGGATCCACCTCCTCCCCTGGCCCTATATATAGCCAGCAAATCCCCCACCTCCTCTTCTCGTTCACTTCACTCCACACTTCTCTTCACTCCCTCCCTTCCTTTTGATTAAGAAAAAAAAGAAAAAGAAAAAGAAAAAAAAGAAAAGAAAAGAAAAGAAAAGAAAATGCCTTCCGACGCTGAAGACACCCGGAACAAACCCACCCACATCCACACCCTCATCTCCTCCCCGTGCTTCCCCGTCACCCTCCAGTTCCTCGACATCACCTACAGGATCAAGGTGGACACGTCCCGGACACGACCCAGCACCGGCAGCGCGCTGAACCGCGTCATAGCCCAGTCCAGCACCGTCCGCGAAGAGCGGACCATCCTCGACGGCGTCACCGGACACGTCTCCCCCGGCGAGCTGCTCGCCGTGCTGGGCCCCTCGGGGAGCGGCAAGTCGACGCTGCTCACGATCCTGGCCGGCCGGCACCCCGGCCGCCACTCGGGCTCCGTCCTCGCGAACGGGGCCCGGCCCACGAGGTCCGTGCTCCGGAGGACGGGGTTCGTGACGCAGGACGACGTGCTGTACCCGCACCTGACGGTCAGGGAGACCCTGGCCTTCTGCGCCATGCTGCGGCTGCCGGACTCGGTGACCCGCGCGGAGAAGGCGGCGGCGGCCGAGGCCGTGATCGGGGAGCTGGACCTCGGGAGGTGCGCGGACACGGCCGTCGGGAACGGGTTCGTGAGGGGCGTGTCCGGCGGCGAGCGGAAGAGGGTGGCGGTGGGCATGGAAATGCTGATCAACCCGAGCCTCCTGGTGCTGGACGAGCCGACGTCCGGGCTGGACTCGACCGCGGCGGGGAGGCTGGTGGCCACCCTGGGGGGGCTCGCGAGGAAGGGGAGGTCGGTGGTGATGTCGGTGCACCAGCCGTCGAGCCGGGTGTACCAGATGTTCGACTCGGTGATGCTGCTCTCGGAAGGGAGCTGCGTCTACTTCGGCAAGGCGGGGGACGCCATGGACTACTTCCGCGACGTCGGCTTCGTGCCGAGGTTCCATGTCAATCCTGCTGACTTCATGCTCGACCTCGCCAATGGTGAGAATTCCCTCAAATACATTAACCTTCCTATATTTGGACATTATAGGAACCATTTCTATTTTTTAAATAATTACGCGGACATTTAAATTTTACTTTTAAAATAAATATAATTACTGTTATAATTTTTTTATTAAAAAAAAAATAGAGATGTTCAGTATAATTAGTTTCAAAATAACAACAGTCTCTGTAATAAGCATGGCCGGCTCAGAGGTAAGTCAGACAGGACTTCAGGCTTGAGCAACCTCCTTGATCTGCTTAGGGCAATCCCCAAGCTCAGTGTGAACCGACAAGTGGTTGGGATCGCTTGATTGCCTCTACATCAGAAAATTTTGGTTAATATAGTTATTTCTTTTTTAAGTACCGTTTCAGCAACAATCTCATTTGTTTCGATGAAGAAGGGGACCTACCCTCTTATATTTTTACATATAGGATCCGAACTGTATGATTGATAATAATAGAACTAAAAATTATGGAAAAAAAAAACAGTTTGATTCAAATAGAGAAGAAGAGGAATAAATTGTAACAAAAATATTATTTGATTCGTCGATTCTAAAAAAAAGAAATAAGCAGAGTTTCGTCGTTGAGTGAAAAATGAAAAATTCATAAAAAAATGCAATCCCCACCACGGAATAGTGTAACCATACGTCTTCATCGATGTTGTTTTGTGACTGGAAGACCTAGAGCTAACTATCGAGACTTTGGACTATCTGGACACATATTTCGAGAAATGGTTCATGCATGTTTGTTACTGGGGCCATGATCGATCCACAATAAGACTAAAATTAGCTTCGGATAGGGCAACCCAACCTCTTGGACCCGCCTGGTAATAAGTATGAAATGTATGAAGAATATTTAACGTAAATTCACATAGTTATATAGTTCGAGACATAATTAAGATCCCAATTAAAGGTCTGGGAGTTTTTGTGGACCGTTAATATATATTTACCAATTAAAAGTAATAATATAAAACTATAAAACTAATTGAAAAAGGAATATATATATATATATATATATATATGTTGTTGAGGGAAATAATATTTGGAGTTTACAAGTTGCTTTCATTTTCTTAAATCTAACTTGTGGATCAAGGAAAGAACTTTTAGTTGTTAGTTTGTTTTCTCTGAAAACAAAATTAATGGCTGGGAATAAATCTTGATGGGGAAAAGTTAGGAAAAAAAAGTTGCTCACATTTTGCAAAAGGTTACAGAGCAATACTCCATGTTTTTCTCTCAAGAACATATTCTACCATGATAAGACAGATTTAGGTATAGCTGTCACAAATAAAGATAGATTTCTTGAGGCGATTATTTAGCGTTTTAATGAAAGTTGTACCTAAGTTTGATAATCTTTTGTTAGTGCAGAGTTAGTTTATTTTGTTCTGCCTTTTTTTTTTCCGGCTTTTAGGACAACTAGTTATGTTTACGTATGTGATGTACTTAAAACAACTAATAATACTAAAATTTAGATAAAAATATAAATTATATTAAAATTGATTAAATATATTTTGATATATTTTAATTAAAATTTGTTATAGATATATTTTTAGAACTTTATGTTTGGACAATACTATGTATTTAGTTTAAATATGAATAAATTCAATATCTTTAAATTTGAGTTTGTTTGTTTGTAGGATTTTAGATATAGATTCAGTTCGTTAGAAAAATATTATATATTTTTTAAGTTAGAGATATACATATGGTAGCAGTTAAAAGGATTCTAAATTTTATATATATATATATATATATATATATATATATATATATATATATATATATATATATATATATATATATATATATATATATATAAAAACTATTTTGAAATTTTTTAATAATAGTAAAAATAAAGATATATACACTCATCATATCGATCATGCCTAAAGGAAAAAAAAAAGGTTTTTGAGTAGACATTGTATGTGTTTGCCTTGTATTTCTTATATTCTTGGCAACCAAACACCGCCGAGAAAACTTTCATATGGTAGAGTTTGAATATTTTGTAGGCTACCCTAATTCATATATCTCACATTATTTGATATAAATATGTTTGACATGAAACCTAACATTTGATATCACGAAACATGTGTTGAAAGGACATTATGTTCTATATCAATGGTACATTATGACCCAATTAATATCTCATGCTACATATGGGTTGGTGCCAAACTTTTGTAATTTCAAGCAAATATCATGAACAAAAAACATTCCAGTCAAAGTAGAGGCATATTTTAACCTATTTTTTAGCAGCCACTTTTTTTGGTCCCATTTAATCATGATGCACTTGCAGTAGGAAAAAAAAGAAAAAAAAAATCAGGTGAAAATATACAAATATATCTTTTGATATTTTGGTCCTACAAAAACTATTCCAACCCAAAGTGGGGGCATCTGAAAGTTTTCCACCATTGGACGCGTGGCGCGGATAGTGGTGGAAATTGGTGCTCTGAATGAGCACCACGTGTCCAATGACCTCATGGATGGCGTAAGACTAGTGCACTTTTTTTTACAACTTTCTGCATGCCTTTTCATCCAAGGGTCCTTCTTTCTTCGCCGCTTCCTACTTTAAGGACACTATAATAAGAGAAATAAAAGTGAAATTATTTTATTGTAGGTCCTTGGTTAGTTTATAATTTATAGTGAGGTCCAGCCTCTATCAATTCCAAACTTTGGTGAGTCCCGCCATCCCTTTGAAAAAGGAGGGGCGAGGCATGTATCATCATGGGCTTTTTTTCTTTGGAGCCCACTATGATTGTCCATTTTGCATTATGGGAATAATATTAGTAAGAGAGTCAAAAGGAAAATAGTTGTATTGATGAAAAATATAATATTTGAAATGAAGAGGATTACTTGGAGCATCTACACCACTTAAAACTACAACTATTGGTAGCAAATGTTAGTGGTTCATTAGCAATGATGTTAATATCAGTAGACAATTTTTTTTTGTAACTATTTTAAAATGTTTACGTCTTTGTTTGTTCTTCTTCGTGTTCGTATTCGTATTCGTATTCGTACAATATAGCTAGCAATCAAACATAATTATTATTATTTTTCGAGTGCAGGCGTTGTTCAGATCGAGTACAACACCGACGCGGACAAAAAGGCTGTGAAGCAATCTTTGGTGTCGTCCTACAACAGAGAATTAGCCCCGAAAGTGAAGGCGTGCGCACTGGACTCGGTCAACGCTGCAGGGGAGGCCGCAGCCGTAGGTATAACACTACGGATACGTGACACGACACCGATTTTGGCGTGTCCTAATTGTAGTATTATGTTCTGTATCGGTAAACTGATTGCGATTGACGCATGAACTGACCAGGGAGCCAAAGATCCGGCAATGGCAGCAGGGAACTAGAGAGGAGCTACTACAGCAGCGTCAGCTGGTTCAGCCAGCTCGCGATCCTCCTTCAACGGGGCCTCAAGGAGCGGCGGCACGAGACCTTCAACTCGCTCCGCGTCCTCCAGGTGGTAGCCACCGCGCTGCTGGCGGGCTCCATGTGGTGGCGCTCCGACATCCGCAACGTGGGCGACCGCTGCGGCCTCCTCTTCTTCACCTCCATCTTCTGGGGGGTCTTCGCCTCGTTCAACGCCGTCTTCGCCTTCCCGCAGGAGCGGGCCATCTTCATCAAGGAGCGGGCGTCGGGGATGTACACCCTCTCCTCCTACTTCATGGCCCGGATGGCCGGCGACCTCCCGATGGAGCTGGCCCTCCCCGCGGCGTACATGACCATCCTGTACTGGATGTCCGGGCTCAGGCCGCACGCGTGGTCCTTCGCACTCACTCTGGTAGTCCTACTTGGCTACGTGCTCGTAGCCCAGGGGCTCGGGCTCATGCTCGGCGCGGCCATCATGGACGCGAAGAAGGCCTCCACGGTGGTCACGATCACGATGCTGGCGTTCCTCCTGACCGCCGGGTTCTACGTGCACAACGTGCCCAGGTGGCTGGCCTGGATGAAGTACACCTCCTTCACGTTCTACTGCTACAGGCTGCTGATCGCGATCCAGTACACGCGGAGCGAATTCTACTCGTATCTCGCCGTGTCCAACAGCGGACACACGAGCGAGGCCGACATCCTGAGGCAGGTGGGCGTCGGCACGAGCGTTATGGCGCTGTTCGCGATGCTGCTCGGATTCAGGATACTGGCCTACTTGTGTCTGAGGCGCATCAAAGCCTGAGAGAGGGACGTAACAAGATACATATAATTTTGAATTGAATTCCAGAGTCCCCTCTCTTGCAAAAGCGGGGGGACGAGAGGAGGAACTGTAAATGTTTGTAGAAATCGAGATTTCCGTAAGCCTAACATCAAATGCAAGTATGCAACGGTGGTGGATCGATGCGATTGGTAACGACTGACACGAGCTGATACTGCTAAGGATCGACACGACCTGTAAAATTTGAAGACTGTCATGATCTGCATACATATATATATATAGCTATTAGTAGTCTGTATTGATTTTCACTTGAAAGAAGTTGATATTTGACTGTACCAGATGCTTCTTCTTTTTCCCTTTACGTTTGCAACAAACAAAGGCTTTGTCAATGTACTAGTGTTGCGAATATTTATATATATATATATAATATAAATGAAGTAGAGTTCATATTTGACAGATCAATAAGCCACTTATTTTTACGAAAACATGTTCTTTCTTCGGAAAATTTCAATTTCCCATTTTATTCCAGAAGCAGTGCTGGTTACACAGTACAAAGTCTATGTCGTTTATGAATATACATATATCAACATGCTACATGTATGAATATCTTCCATTCCAGTTACTTCGAGCATTTTCTTCCTTCAGGAGAATGTTGTGAGCTATTCAACAAACAAAAGGAAGTTTTATATGTCCATTTATAATTAGTTGTAATTTCTATCAGAAATGTCAAATGACCATATAAAGATGTTATATGGGACTTCTTTTTTATATAATATTCGAACACGGGATCCGAGTACTTAGGCCTGTTTGGTAAACCGTATTTGGAGGTGGAATTTGTATTTTTATGGATTTGGAGAGAAATCCATAGAATCCTATGTTTGGTTGGAGATGGATTTGGATATGGAAAGTATGACAAAATCTAGAACTTGGATTTGGTTGGATTTGGGAGGAAAAAATTAGTTATTCTTTAATAATTTTGTTAAAATATTTATTCTTTAATAATTTTGTTAAAAATTAGTTACTGGAAATTGCTGTGAAATCCAATTTCGGGGTTGGGCTTTATGAAAAATCCACCCGCATGGGTGGATTTTATGAAATGCCCAGAATTATATATTTCCACGTTAAATATTATAAGATTCCATTTAGATGCTCTATTGTCATTTGTATAGTTCCAAAAATACCCCTTCGCGCAAATTTGTTCATATATTTATGATTCTGATTTCACAAACTCAGATTTGGATTGCGATTTTATTCTTCTTCTTCTTCACGAGAGATCTGAATTCTATTGTTCTCATCTTCAGCAGAGATCGCAAATATCGTTCATTGTTCACTGTGATTTTCTTCAGTCGAACTTCGCTCATCATCATCATCATCATCATTATCATCATCATCATCATCATCATCTTCTTCTTCGTGGAGTGATTTGAAGTTTTTCGGCGATTAGGTCAATTGTGGAGAGAAGATCATCTTCTTTTCTTTTTATAGATCTTAAAACAAGGTGAGAGTTTAGATATGTAGAAATTCATACATCATCTTCGTCCAGTCGCAAATTTTTTGCTGAATTTAAATTTATTATGAAGATTATTAACTGAGTAACGATTATAGAGAATGACCATTCTCCGTTAGAATTGGCCGGAGAATGACCATTTTCCATTCAGAATGATCATTCTCCGTCAGTTTTAGACGGAGAATGATCATTCTCCGTCACTTTTAGACGGAGAATGTCAGAAATATGTGTTGTCCTATTTTGTGATCTCTTCTGTTTTTATGTTATCAGGGGGGAATGGATTCAAGCTGTTTAGTTAATCTTTGTTTCAAGAGAGACATAGTTTCCTGCCGTGTCACACATGAAAGTACCATGGAATTTTTAAAGCATCAAGTGTGTGATCGATGGACTTCTTTGGATCCACTTTCCTTTCGTTTCAAGTTTTTGCATTCTGATGGGACTGAACTGTATGTTGACAGTAATTTTTGGCTTCGGTCCTTGGTTGGGGGTTTCAATGGTACCCATGACGTGAGCTTTGATCTATTTGTGAAGCAAGTATACCCTCCATGTTCTTCATCGACATCTTTTACTTGTCAAAGCATTCCTATGGGACCTTCGTCTTCCTCTTCTAGTTCCTTGAGTAGTAGATGTTCTCCTACTGTAAAGGATAAACGAGTAGTAGAATTTTATGAGGGCTCAATTGAGACAGTAAAGAAGAGAAAATCGGATATGTGGCCTGGATCAATTACAGGCGTTGGTCAGATTTTCCTAAATGGTGTTGAAGAAGTTAGGCACGCTGTTAGGAAGGTATGTTTTGAATCTCGTCATCCATTCCATATTCTAAAATCTGAGCCGGGAAGGTACGCCGTTTGCTGTAAGAATTACAAGACCCATGCTTGTTTGTGGAGCTTCCATGCTATATCCATTTCGAAAGATAATCAAATTTTTGAGATGAAGAGGTATGTGGGAGAACACAATTGTGGAGATGGTTATATGGATAAAGGTAATATAGTTGTTCCAGCAAAGTTTGTGAAAAGTTTGGTTAGTGACATTGTTCGGATGGATCCTAAAAAGTCGGCAAAATCAGTTGTTGATGAATTCAAGGTTGACTACGGTTTATCTCTTACCTACAGGCAGACATACCATGGCATTAGGTTGGTACACCAAGAAATGTATGGAGATGATGTTAGAGCTTACAACGACTTGTGTTGGTATGTCGAAAAGGCAAAGGAAACTAATAGTGGTTCCGTTATCGACTTTCAGAAAGATGATACGTCAATGAGGTTTCAGCGACTTTTTCTTTCATATGAGGCTTGTGTCGAAGGCTTTCAATATTGTCGCCCGATGCTATATTTGGATACGACTTTCCTTACAGGAAGGTTTAGAGGGTGTTTGATGTCTGCTACAGCGAAGAATGGTAACCAACAGTTCTACCCTATTGCCTACGGTATAGTCTCGGGCGAAGATGGTGACAATTGGGAATGGTTCCTTAAAAATCTCAAGAATGTTGTTGGATGTAGTAGGCGTATCGTTTTTCTTTCAGATCAAGGCACCGGTTTAGTTTTTGAAGTTCCCAAAGTGTTCCCTACTGCTTATCATAGCTATTGCTATTATCACATGAAGAATAAGATACCACTGAAGGAGAAAGGAAATGAAAGAGTGTATCCGCATGTACTTGAAGCTTGGAGGCAAGCAGTATATGCTCTAACTCCAGGTGTATAAATGAGACAGATATATACAGCTTTTCTGTACATTTTTCTTTATTTTAACAAGTAGAATGAACATTCTCCGTGTAAATAACACGGAGAATATCATTCTCCGTGTCGATTTAAAACGGAGAATGACATTATCTGTTTTAAATTATACACAGAATGTCATTATCCGTGTCATTTAGAACGGAGAATGTCATTCTCCGTTAGTTTAGAACGGATAGGGGTGCAACTCGGGCGGGTTGGGTCGGGTTTAAGGTCAACCCAAGCCCAACCCGATAGATCATAAACCTAGCCCAAGCCCAAGCCCGACCCGGCTTCGGTTTCAACATATGAAGCCCAAGACCAAGCCCGGAGGATTGGGTTGGGCTCGGGTTGGATCGGGTCCATCGGGTTTATCGGACTCTAATATGATATTTGAAATAATTTTAAACAAGAGTAATATTAAATGCATAATCAAATAGCAATCAAGCCTCAATCGTTACAAAATAAAACTGAAATGAGATTTAGGACAAGGAATTGAAGAGTTCGGGTGAAAAAAATTATAGTTTAGACTTTTTATTTAAGTAGTATGAAACAATATATATATAAATTATGTGTATGTCGGGTTTCGGGTTGTTCGGGTTACCCAACACATGAACCCAAACCCAACCCGATTTTTGATCGGGTTCAAATATTTTAACCCGAGCCCAAGTCCGAACCCGAATATCTTCAACCCTAACCCAACCCATTAATGGGTTTACCCGATCGGGTTCGGGTTTAGCCCGCCCGAGTTGCACCCCTAAGAACGGAGAATACAATCCTCATGCGTTCTAACAATAGGAATGACTATTCTCTGTGTTATTATCCGTTTAAAAATACACGGAGAATGACATTCTTCGTGTTAAATTAAACGGAGAATGACATTCTCCGTGGTTCCTGTTTTTCATGTACTTGTTCCTTGATTTTCATCTTTATTAATTAGTCTTTTTTCCCTGTATAAAGGTGGGTATAAACAAGCAATTAAGAAGATTTATGATCTGAATTGTGGTCATGTTGTGAAATGGATGGATAAACAAAAGTCTAAAAATTGGTCAAATGCATTCTTCCCGGGATGTAGATACGGCGAGGTTGCTTCTAGTTGTGCAGAGTCATTCAATTCATGGATAAAGGCTGAGAAGAAAATGCCTATTTCAGCACTTGTAAATGTCATCCGAGTGAAGATGATGAAGATGATCTCGGATCGCCACAAGGATGCAAGTGATTTCAATAACATATTGACTCCATACGCCGAGAATATGCTGAAGCAGCTTACAGATGACGGCATGTCTTATAAGGTATATCGGTCTGGTGATTTCGAGTTTGAGGTGATGGCAGATACTTCCTCTCACTTAGTGAATCTTCTTGATTGGTATTGTAGTTGTCGTATATGGAAGGTATATGGATTCCCATGCAGCCATGCAATCCAATGCATCAAATTTGGTTCAGACAAATCCGTCTACGATTTTGTGGAGCAGTATTGGACATCAGATTTCTACCAGAAGCTATATTCATGTGCTATTCGTCCAGTTCCAGATTCTGGAAAACAGTTTAAAAATAATTCAACTGATTCGGTCCTACCCCCTGTTCCGAAATGGGGTTCCGGCCGACCAAAGGTGGACCGTTATAAGAGCAATTATGAAAACAAGGGAAAAGAGAAGAGGAAGGTTAGGTGCCATAATTGTCTTGAATTAGGTAATCACAATCGCAGCACTTGCCCTCTCCCCCCACGTGCTTCTACGGTGGTCGAGGAGGCAGTGCCCCCTCGTTACTACATATACATATATCCTTCCTTTTAGAAAACTTTTTTTTTCCATACATACTTCTTACAATTTTGATATCAATGGTGCTATTTTGAAGTCTGTTATATCTAATGTTTCATAGTTTTTGAATGCATAATGACCATTATCCGTCATTCTGAGACGGAGAATGTCATTCTCCGTTTCAAATTACACGGAGAATAGCATTCTCATTTGCTCTAACAAGGACAATGTCATTCTCCGTGTAATTTCCATTCGTTTTAACACTTAGAATGACATTCTACGTGTTAGGTGACACGGAGAATGTCGTTCTGTGTGTTAGGTTACACAGATAATGTCATTCTCCGTGTTATTTGACACGGAGAATGACATTCTCCGTTTCAATTTAACACGGAGAATGACATTCTGTGTGTTAGGTGACACAGATAATTCCATTCTCTGTATTAATTCACACAGAGAATGACATTCTCTGTGTCGATTTAAAACGGAAAATGACATTTAAAACAAATAATGACATTCTCCGTATGGATTTAAAGGAGAATGCCATTCTACGTATAGATTTAAAACATTATGTACGACCATAGACATATATTTCGGGGAGAATGAAGCATAAAAACATGAAAAGCGCCAAATGTTAAGACAGTTACATAACAAAACTCAAATGGCCAGGAGTTAATAGAGTCCAATTTTTTATTTCATAATTAAAAAGAGGACAGACACTACAGACATAGGCGCTATAGGCCATTATGTAAAAAGACTCTTTCGAATCACATCACTTCTTCTTCCCGTCCTCAGTCTGATGCAAGGCAGCGCTCAGTCCCTCCATGTTACTGATTCTCGAACGATGCATTAAATGAAGGAATTCTTCCTTGCGTTCTAAGGTGCCACGCTCTTCGAAAGAAGACGACGGCCAACCTCCGGAATGAGCGAAGACTGTTGGGGTCAGGCCAAAACAGTCGAGGAAGTTCTTCGCCCTCAGGGACTGGTCAGCTTCCAGCAAAAACTCCGCAGGCGCAGAGTGTAACTTCTCATCAGAAGCTTTGCCGTTAATGTCACTGTTGTTCGCCCCCTTCTTCATGTTAGATGCCATGAGAATGAATAAAGACGAATGTGGAACTTCATGTTCATATATATACAACGGATATCGGTCCCCGCTAACTCTTCATCTTCCCAATAAATGGGCGCGTATAACTTAACGAGGGAGAAAGTAAAAAAGACGTTTTGAAAAAGAGCGCCCCATAAATAGGTTCATCGTTGGAAATGAACCGAGTATTTAATCCTTATCATGTGAAGTTTAACACGGAGAATGACCAGTGTAAATCGACACAGAGAATGTGCATTCTTCTTTATATTTAACACAGAATGACATTCTCTGTATATTATAAAACGGAGAATGACATTCTGTGTGTTAGGTGACACAAAGAATGTCATTCTCCGTGTCACATAACACGGAGAATGACATTCTGTGTGTTGGGTGACACAAAGAATGTCATTCTCCGTGTTATGTGACACGGAGAATGTTATTCTTCGTGCTAGGTGACACGGAGAATGACATTCTGTGTGTTAGGTGACACAAATAATGTCATTCTCCGTGTTATGTGACACGGAGAATGATATACTCCGTGTCAGGTGTCACGACCCGCTACCCAAATTGTTGGGCCAGGCCGAGGCATGCCCAGCCTACGCTGAGATAAAACGTAGTAAGCTGTTCTAAAGACAACAGGATAAGACTAAATGTGCTAACAGTTCTATAAGTGAAGAATAATCATAAATGCTCCAAACACAAAAGTCGTCGTATATAATAAGATGTCCAAGTACAAGTAAACTGAAATGTAAAACTGGATACATGTCCAGTTACAAAATGATATAGCCTAATACATGTCTCAAAAGTCTAAGTAAGCAAAAGACATCTAGGCGAGGTTTCCCGCAGGAACATCCTCGTAAAGCAGAGCCGGGTCCTCGGCAGTAACACCATAGTAAGAGTCGCAGAGTAACTCCTCCTCAGTAAGGACACCTACAACGTTATCCTGTCAGGACGGGAGCAAGTACTAAATCTAGCAAACTAGCATATGAAACATGGAAATGAACATGAGAATGAGCATGTGAGGAATAACTGGAAAGCATGGTATCACAGAGTCTATCATGGCAAGGACACATATGTCATAGAGACAGATGCATATGTAATGTTTAAAACTGTAGCAAGTACGTGATCGGTCAATAGATGTATAATATACCGAGGTACAAAATAAAATGTACATACGTACAAGTAAAACAAGCGATAAATGTACATACGTACAAATACAGCTGATGTGCCTACGACAAGGTATACATAAAATGTCAACCTTACTCGGTACGTACGTACGAGTAGGGGGGGCATGATCACGTACACTACTAACAGTTTCCCCCATAACCCATATTCTAATCATGTGAGAGATACATCAAGATGGTTCTAAACATAGTAGTAATGGAAAGTACAACATGTAACGTTTTAACTTGCTACCCCAAGGATCAGCATTTAACATGGTGAGTTTTGCAGTTCATTTATGTAACAACATGTAAAGTTCGTAGAAAGTACTTGCCTCTAGCAAAGCAAAACAAAACAAGCTGCGATAACGATGCTATGGATGTCCAGTAACTCGTCACTGTAGAAATAAATGCAATAACTTAGCTTTCACACTAAGCTAAACTACTAGAACACTAAACTGGTGTGACACGACTTGTGACTGGGCACCTAGCCAAAATGATGACTTGGACTAGGAGACCAATGTGGGGGGTGACACACTATGTTAACTAACATTCCAGGGTCTTTACACTAGTGAGGGATGGGGTTTAATACGGCTAAAACTCAAATATAGCACAAAAGCTACAAGTCGTAATAAATCAATAAATAAATCCAAAGACTATTGTGTTCTAACAATTTTTAAAGTAGACAAAAAGCCTAGTTTTTCTTAAAGTAAAGTACTAAGGTGATCCTTGTTAATCATAGAAATTTATTATAATTTTTCTGGAATTCATTATCCAGTACAAATATTTTATAAAAATCAGCTTTCCTAAGTATACAGAAAGTGAGTTTTGGTTTCATATGCCAAACTAGTGGCAAAATAGTAAATTAATTACTACAAAAATTATACTAAATTAGTCAACTTAACAAAGTATCTAAAAACTATTTTTCCACAATTTTAGCAATACTTTAAGTATTTTTAGAAAATCAAAAACAGCAATGTACATAATAATTAATTATCTGCGTATTGTGCCCATGTATATAATTTGAACCAAAGTTCAAATACAGGACCCAAGGCCATGAATCAAGTCCAATATGACTTGAACAGGTCTTGAATGTGTGAAAACACATTTGAGCCCAAATACCCATGCTAGGCTTGGACATCAAATGGTTGCAGTAATTTAAATACAATAAAATATAAGTTGGTAATAGTCAAAATAAATATTATTATTTTAATAAGGTAAAGTTTTACATAGTGAAAAATCTAAATATATGTGTTAAAAGTATATATATATTTTTGTAAGGAAAATACTTAATTTATAAAGTATATATATATATATATAATAATATATATACATACACAAGAAAATATATATATACATATACATATGTGTACATATATATATATATAAACACTAACATATATACATATAATTTACTGACCATAAAATATATACATATATACATACATACTGTTTAAAACAGTATATATATACCTATATACTAATATATACATATATATATATATATATATATATATATATATATATATATATATACATATATATATATATATAAAAACAGTAAAAGAAAAAGAAAAGAAAAAGAAAAAGAAAAAGAAAAAGAAACTGAAACAGGGGGGCTCGAACCCTGTCCAGAGAAGCGCGGGGGGGGGGGGGGGGGGGGCTTTAATTGTTCGGGCTGGCCAGTGGGTCAGCGCGCTAAGTCTGTTAGGGTTAGGTTTTAGTTAAAATTATTTAGTACAGAAATTAAATGGGTTTTTACCCGTTAATCAAAGCCCAACCCGTTAGTCTATTTCACAGTTCGTCTCGTGTCCATACAGTCCAGGACACGAGAAGTTGGAATCTGACACAGAGTCGACGTGTCCGTGCCCAGCACGACACGTACGACTCGGCTAACGCGTGTCCAACATCACAGTTGAGTCCCCCGTGTCTAGGCGAGTCTCGTGTCTCAGTTTGAGACACGTACGACACAGAGGGAAGAAAGTTACCCACGTGTCCGGCGGGGGGGGGGGTAGAAGTCGAGGAGGCGAACGGCGGCTGGGGGCATCGTTGTCGAGGCGCTCGGGTGGCGATCGGCCTAGCTCGGCGTGGCGAACTCGTTGAGGGTGGTGGTGGTCGATGACGTCGAGCGGTGGTCGTCGAACGGGGGTCGCCGGAGTAGAGCTAGGGTTTAGGTGTTCGTCGGGGAAGAAAGGGGGTCGTGGTCGGTTGTGGGGGAGTTTTAGGGTTTGGGTTTGGTTCAGGGGGATGAGGGGGTGTTTAAATAGGGGGGTCGAGGCGGTCGGGGGCTGTCGCGCTGGCCGGAAATGGCGGGGGCAGCGTAGGTCGGTCGTCGGGGCAGCCGGGGCAGTCGTCGGGGGGTGGGTAGGTAAAATTACAGGAAGACCCCTAGACTTTAGGAATTTACAGATAGGTCCCCGCTGTAACTAAATGCAAATTATAATTTGCATAAACAATTCATTAATTACAAATCAATATAAAAACAATTCTAATAATTGCAAAACCATATTAAAACAATTCTAATATTTGCAAAATGATATTAAAACATTTGAGTAAATTACAAATTGATATTTTTTATATATAAAACTCATTTAAAATTATTTAAAAATTCTAGAAAAATTCCTAAAAATTCCTAAAAATTATTGAAGGCTATAATTGACATTAAAAATTAATTAACACTAATTAAAATGGATTTGAAAAATCAGGGGCTTACAAGTCTTCCCTCCTTAAAAAATTTCGTCCTCGAAATTTACAGGGATTGAAGACCCGACAATATTCTAACATAGCAAGCAATGCAACAAAATAACTAAGGCTGCGATCGAAACTAACCTCTAAGGTATCAAGCGGGAACGGGTGGTTCCCTCGCAGCGGTTGGATCGAACAAGTAAGGGAATCTCTCCCTCATGTCCGACTCCCTCTCCCAAGTAGATTCACCTGGGGAGTGACGGCTCCAAGCTACTCGTACTAGGGGTATAACCTTGTTCCTCAGCCTCTTCTCTCTCCTGTCCAATATCTCCACTGGCTGCTCAGAAACTGTAAGGCTCGGTCCGACCTCCAACTCTGAATGATCTAGCACATGACTGGGGTCTGGTACATATCTCCTCAGCTGAGATACGTGAAAGACGTCGTGAACTCCTGCTAGGTTGGGTGGAAGTGCAACCCTGTAAGCTACCTCTCCGATCCTGCCAAGTATCTCGAACGGCCCGATGTATCTGGGGCTCAGCTTCCCTCCTCGTCCGAACCGGATCGTCCCTCGAGTAGATGATATCTTCACTAGCACCATATCACCGTCTGCGAACTCCATCGGCCTGCGACTAGCATCAGCCCAGTGTTTCTGCCTGTCCTGAGCTACTCTGAGCCTGTCTCTGATCATCCCGACTTTCTCTGCTGCATCCGTGATCATCTCTGGCCCAAGCATAACTCTGTCTCCGACATCATCCCAAAAGAGCGGTGTCCGGCATCGTCGTCCATATAGCGCCTCGAAAGGAGATATACCAATACTGGCCTGGTAGCTGTTGTTGTATGAAAACTCTACCAAGTGCAGATGGCTCTCCCATGATCCTCCGAAGTCCAGCACGCAAGTCCTCAGCATATCCTCCAGCGTCTGTATCGTCCTCTCGGACTGCCCATCTGTCTGCGGATGGTATGCCGTACTGAACTTGAGCCTACTGCCCAACTCCTCCTGTAAGCTCCTCCAGTAGTGGGATGTAAATCGGCTGTCTCTGTCTGACACGATGCTCACCGGCACTCCGTGTAGGCGAACTATCTGCTGCATGTATAGCTCCGCCAACTTCTCGGTGGAAAGCCCCACCTTGAAGGGTATGAAGTGCGCACACTTCGTCAGCCTGTCTACGATGACCCAGATGGCATCCTTCCCTCCTTGGGAACGAGGAAGCCCTGAAACGAAGTCCATCGTAATATGTTCCCACTTCCACTCGGGAATGGGTAATGGCTGCAACAAACCAGCTGGCCTCTGGCGCTCCGCCTTGACCTGCTGGCAATCTAGACATCTCGAAATGAAGCGTGATACATCCCTCTTCATCCCGTGCCACCAAAGATGTTCCCGCAAGTCACGGTACATCTTGTTAGCACCAGGGTGAATAGAATATCTCGATCGGTGCGCCTCCTGCAAAACTGCCTCTACTAGCTCTCCTCTCGGTACGCACAATCGGCTGCCACGCCTCAAGGATCCATCCTCCGCGATAGTGAAGTCATCCAGCAATCCAGCTAATGCCTGGGGTCGAAGTCTGCGAAGGCTCTCATCTGTAGACTGTGCCTCCCGGATCTGCTCCATCAAACTTGACTGAATGTCAAGCGCCATCATCTGCATCACTGATCCTGGTCGAACTAGCTCGATACCGAGCTTCTCCAGATCCTCCCGCAAATGTCGATCAATCATCAGATACCATGCCATCGGATGCCTGCTCAGCGCATCCGCCACTACATTTGCCTTCCCGGGATGATACTGTAAATCGATGTCGAAGTCCTTCATCAACTCCAACCATCGTCTTTGCCTCATGTTCAGCTCTTTCTGCGTGAACACATACTTCAAGCTTTTGTGGTCAGTAAAGATCTCCACATGCTCTCCGTATAAGTAATGTTTCCATAACTTGAGGGCAAAGATCACCGCAGCTAACTCGAGGTCATGGGTAGGATAATTCCTCTCATGAGTCCGTAATTGCCTAGATGCATAAGCAATCACTTTCCCATGCTGCTGTAGAACACGTCCTAGCCCCTTCCCAGAAGCATCACTGTATATGGTGAAGCCTCCAGAACCTGAAGGTAAAGTCAGAACTGGAGCGGTCGTCAGCCTCCTCTTTAGCTCCTCAAATGCCGCCTGGCAGTCCTCTGACCAGATGTACTCTGCGTCCTTCCGCGTCAGCTTCGTCATGGGTTCAGCTATCCTAGCAAAGTCCTGAACGAACTTTCTGTAATAGCCTGCTAAACCCAGAAAGCTCCTGATCTCTGAAACTGACGTCGGAGCCTTCCACGTCTCAACTGCAGCAATCTTCCTGGGATCCACCGAGATTCCATCTCCAGTGACCACATGGCCGAGAAACTCCACTCGGTCTAAAAAGAACTCGCACTTCGGCAGTTTGGCAAACAATCTCTCCTGCCTCAGAATCTCCAAAACTATCCGCAAGTGCTCTGCATGCTCCTCCGGCGTCTTCGAGTATATCAGGATGTCGTCGATAAATACCACGACGAACTTATCCAGATACTGGTGAAACGTCTTATTCATCAAGTTCATAAAGACAGCTGGCGCATTTGTGAGACCAAATGGCATCACCAAAAACTCGTACTGCCCGTACTTCGTGTTGAACGCCGTCTTCTGGATGTCTGCTGGCCTAACCTTCACCTGGTGGTACCCGGATCTCAAATCTATCCTGGAAAACACCTTCGCCCCGCTCAACTGGTCGAACAAATCATCTATCCTGGGCAGAGGATATTTGTTCTTGATAGTGATGGCATTCAAGGCCCGGTAATCGATACACAACCGGACTGTACCATCCTTTTCAGGCACAAAGAGCACTGGCGCTCCCCATGGAGAAGCACTGGATCGAATGAAACCCTTTTTCAACAGGTCATCAATCTGCTCTTTCATCTCTATGGCCTCCTTGGGATTCACTCTATAGCAAGCCCGGGATACTGGTGATGAACCCGGCACTAAATCTATAGTGAACTCCACATCTCTGTCAGGCGGAAGTCCTGGAAGATCCTCTGGGAATACATCCATAAACTCCCTAATGATAGGGTGTGGCGGTGCTGCGTCCCCGACTGTCGCACAACAGTTCGGCTCTAGGCTGATCTCCGGCCCTGTCCTACTGACACGAAATGGTACTGTGCCTGGAGGACTGAACAAAACACTACCCTCATGACAATCTATAGATGCATGGGCATAGCTAAGCCAGTCCATCCCCAATATGATATCATAACCGGGGAGCGGCATCACAAAGAATCGCCCCTCGAACTCTCTCCCGGCTATCAGAATAGAGCACCTATAGCTAGCTCTAATAGGCACTGGTCCTCCTCCCGTCATTACTCTACTAATCTCCGTCGTAGGTGTAGATACTAAGTGATGTTCTTGCATAAACTCTAATGATAGGAAGCTATGAGATGCACCAGAATCAAACAAACATAGAGCTAGAAAAGTATGCAAATAAACATGACCTGTAATGACGTCAGCTAAGTAATCCGGCTCCGAAACCTGCTCCGGCTCCGGCTCCACTTCTAGACTATAGACCCTCCCCTGAGGTCCCTTCTGCTGCTGCAGATGCTGCCCGAACCTCTGCTGCTGAGTCGGGAGCGGTCCTCTAGTCTTCGCTACTGGGCACTCCCGTATCATGTGGGTGGCAGACCCACAAAATAAGCACTGCTTCAACCTCTTCCTGCAGATGGAGTAATCGTGCCCTGGTCTTCCGCAGAAAGAACATATAGCTCCCTTCTGCTGCTGCTGACGGGGTCCCGGGGCTCGAACTGGCGGGGTCTGATGATGTGGTGTAGAGGGACGGTAAGTCTGCTGGGGTGGCGTCGGCGCTTTCTGCTGGAAAGCCTGACGCTTGGACGGTCCCTCATGATGTACAGGAGCCGGCCTCTTGCAAGACAGAAGACGCTCCTCAATGCTCCGGGCCAACTCTAGGCTCTGGTAGTAGTCAGTCGTGCCGTTCGCCACTATAAGAATGCCAATGTCTGGAACTAGACCATGGCAAAACCTACGGGTCATCTCCTCTGGATCAGCAACCAGGCTAGGAGCAAAACGGCTCAGGCGACTAAACTCTCCCGCATAGTCATCCACAGAACGGTTCCCCTGCTGGACGTTCTGGAATCGTAGCCCCATGGCTACTCTAGCAGCGGTCGAGAAGAACTTCTTCTTGAACTGGGTCTTGAACTGGTCCCAGGTGGCTCTACCTCTCGCGAACAACGGCTCATTCCTGAACCAAACTCCGGCTAAGTCTATCAGCAGAAATCCTGCTGCCTCGACCTGAAGGTCATCCGGCATCCTAACTCCCAGAAGCTTCCTCTCTACAGAATCTAGCCAGTCATCAGCTACTATGATGCCCTCAGTCCCTGAGAACTCCTTGGGATTCAGACCCATGAAGTCCTTGACCGTTCCCGCTCTCTGCCGCGGCTCTACATATGGTGGGGCCACGGGACGTCCCTCAGAACGCTCCATGCTCTGGCGGAGTAGGGTAGTCTGCTCCTGATGGGTTGTTAGGAACCCCTGGATCAGTGTGAGCAGCTGGTTCCCGTCGAGTGTGACGGAAGCCTGGGTGGGTATAGTGATAGGAGGTGGTGGAAGTATCGGGTCCTGCTGGGCCTGGGATGTGGAAGGTGGTATCTGGGCCTGTGGATCTGTGGAGTGGGGGAATATGGTAGGTGGAGGTGCATCAGTCAACTGGTCGGCTGACTGGATACGGAGGGCCCCATTCTCGGGGGTAACATGCTGGGACGAACGAGTAAGCACCATCTAAATTATACATAAAAGACTTATAAGGACTTATTTAAAGTAAGCAATCATATGCAAGAAAGTCTAATTATAATAGCAAACATGTGTTGTATTTCCTATGTTGCAATCCTAGCATTCCTCTAGGTGTACTAAGCGTCTTTCCTAATGTTGTCTAATTACCTTAAGTTCCTAATAGCAGGTATGCTTGGTACAATAACGTAATCCAAACAGTTTAGTCGGGACTTGCGTGGGCCACCACTAAAAACATGTCACGACCCGCTACCCAAATTGTTGGGCCAGGCCGAGGCATGCCCAGCCTACGCTGAGATAAAACGTAGTAAGCTGTTCTAAAGACAACAGGATAAGACTAAATGTGCTAACAGTTCTATAAGTGAAGAATAATCATAAATGCTCCAAACACAAAAGTCGTCGTATATAATAAGATGTCCAAGTACAAGTAAACTGAAATGTAAAACTGGATACATGTCCAGTTACAAAATGATATAGCCTAATACATGTCTCAAAAGTCTAAGTAAGCAAAAGACATCTAGGCGAGGTTTCCCGCAGGAACATCCTCGTAAAGCAGAGCCGGGTCCTCGGCAGTAACACCATAGTAAGAGTCGCAGAGTAACTCCTCCTCAGTAAGGACACCTACAACGTTATCCTGTCAGGACGGGAGCAAGTACTAAATCTAGCAAACTAGCATATGAAACATGGAAATGAACATGAGAATGAGCATGTGAGGAATAACTGGAAAGCATGGTATCACAGAGTCTATCATGGCAAGGACACATATGTCATAGAGACAGATGCATATGTAATGTTTAAAACTGTAGCAAGTACGTGATCGGTCAATAGATGTATAATGTACCGAGGTACAAAATAAAATGTACATACGTACAAGTAAAACAAGCGATAGATGTACATACGTACAAATACAGCTGATGTGCCTACGACAAGGTATACATAAAATGTCAACCTTGCTCGGTACGTACGTACGAGTAGGGGGGGCATGATCACGTACACTACTAACAGTTTCCCCCATAACCCATATTCTAATCATGTGAGAGATACATCAAGATGGTTCTAAACATAGTAGTAATGGAAAGTACAACATGTAACGTTTTAACTTGCTACCCCAAGGATCAGCATTTAACATGGTGAGTTTTGCAGTTCATTTATGTAACAACATGTAAAGTTCGTAGAAAGTACTTGCCTCTAGCAAAGCAAAACAAAACAAGCTGCGATAACGATGCTATGGATGTCCAGTAACTCGTCACTGTAAAAATAAATGCAATAACTTAGCTTTCACACTAAGCTAAACTACTAGAACACTAAACTGGTGTGACACGACTTGTGACTGGGCACCTAGCCAAAATGATGACTTGGACTAGGAGACCAATGTGGGGGGTGACACACTATGTTAACTAACATTCCAGGGTCTTTACACTAGTGAGGGATGGGGTTTAATAAGGCTAAAACTCAAATATAGCACAAAAGCTACAAGTCGTAATAAATCAATAAATAAATCCAAAGACTATTGTGTTCTAACAATTTTTAAAGTAGACAAAAAGCCTAGTTTTTCTTAAAGTAAAGTACTAAGGTGATCCTTGTTAATCATAGAAATTTATTATAATTTTTCTGGAATTCATTATCCAGTACAAATATTTTATAAAAATCAGCTTTCCTAAGTATACAGAAAGTGAGTTTTGGTTTCATATGCCAAACTAGTGGCAAAATAGTAAATTAATTACTACAAAAATTATACTAAATTAGTCAACTTAACAAAGTATCTAAAAACTATTTTTCCACAATTTTAGCAATACTTTAAGTATTTTTAGAAAATCAAAAACAGCAATGTACATAATAATTAATTATCTGCGTATTGTGCCCATGTATATAATTTGAACCAAAGTTCAAATACAGGACCCAAGGCCATGAATCAAGTCCAATATGACTTGAACAGGTCTTGAATGTGTGAAAACACATTTGAGCCCAAATACCCATGCTAGGCTTGGACATCAAATGGTTGTAGTAATTTAAATACAATAAAATATAAGTTGGTAATAGTCAAAATAAATATTATTATTTTAATAAGGTAAAGTTTTACATAGTGAAAAATCTAAATATATGTGTTAAAAGTATATATATATTTTTGTAAGGAAAATACTTAATTTATAAAGTATATATATATATATAATAATATATATACATACACAAGAAAATATATATATACATATACATATGTGTACATATATATATATATAAACACTAACATATATACATATAATTTACTAACCATAAAATATATACATATATACATACATACTGTTTAAAACAGTATATATATACCTATATACTAATATATACATATATATATATATATATATACATATATATATATATATATATATATAAAAACAGTAAAAGAAAAAGAAAAGAAAAAGAAAAAGAAAAGAAACTGAAACAGGGGGGCTCGAACCCTGTCCAGAGAAGCGCGGGGGGGGGGGGGGGGGGGGGGCTTTAATTGTTCGGGCTGGCCAGTGGGTCAGCCCGCTAAGTCTGTTAGGGTTAGGTTTTAGTTAAAATTATTTAGTACAGAAATTAAATGGGTTTTTACCCGTTAATCAAAGCCCAACCCGTTAGTCTATTTCACAGTTCGTCTCGTGTCCATACAGTCCAGGACACGAGAAGTTGGAATCTGACACAGAGTCGACGTGTCCGTGCCCAGCACGACACGTACGACTCGGCTAACGCGTGTCCAGCATCACAGTTGAGTCCCCCGTGTCTAGGCGAGTCTCGTGTCTCAGTTTGAGACACGTACGACACAGAGGGAAGAAAGTTACCCACGTGTCCGGCGGGGGGGGGGGGGGGTGGAAGTCGAGGAGGCGAACGGCGGCTGGGGGCGTCGTTGTCGAGGCGCTCGGGTGGCGATCGGCCTAGCTCGGCGTGGCGAACTCGTTGAGGGTGGTGGTGGTCGATGACGTCGAGCGGTGGTCGTCGAACAGGGGTCGCCGGAGTAGAGCTAGGGTTTAGGTGTTCGTCGGGGAAGAAAGGGGGTCGTGGTCGGTTGTGGGGGAGTTTTAGGGTTTGGGTTTGGTTCAGGGGGATGAGGGGGTGTTTAAATAGGGGGGTCGAGGCGGTCGGGGGCTGTCGCGCTGGCCGGAAATGGCGGGGGCAGCGTAGGTCGGTCGTCGGGGCAGCCGGGGCAGTCGTCGGGGGGTGGGTAGGTAAAATTACAGGAAGACCCCTAGACTTTAGGAATTTACAGATAGGTCCCCGCTGTAACTAAATGCAAATTATAATTTGCATAAACAATTCATTAATTACAAATCAATATAAAAACAATTCTAATAATTGCAAAACCATATTAAAACAATTCTAATATTTGCAAAATGATATTAAAACATTTGAGTAAATTACAAATTGATATTTTTTATATATAAAACTCATTTAAAATTATTTAAAAATTCTAGAAAAATTCCTAAAAATTCCTAAAAATTATTTAAGGCTATAATTGACATTAAAAATTAATTAACACTAATTAAAATGGATTTGAAAAATCAGGGGCTTACATCAGGTGACACGGAGAATGACATTCTGTGTGTTAGGTGACACACAGAATGACATTCTACGTGTTAAATCTCATTCTACGTGTTAATCTAGGACGGAGAATGGCATTTTAAGTGTTAAAATGAATGGAAATGTTCATTCTCCGTGCCATTCTCCGTGTAATTCAGGACGGAGAATGATATTCTCCGTTTCGAGTAACACGGAGAATGGAATTCTCATTCGTTTTAATACTGGGAAATCCATTCTCCGTTTTAACTTACATGGAGCATGCACATTCTCATGCGTTATAACACTGTAAATTCCATTCTCTGTTTAATTCAACACGGAGAATGTCATTCTCCGTGTTGAATTAAACGGAGAATGGCATTATCATTTTAATTAAAACAAAAAATGTCATATTCTAATGTGTACTTTAATTTAACACGGAGAATGAACATTCTCATTTGTACTGTGAATGTCATATTATCCGTGATTTTATTATAGAATGCACCGATGATGTTACAAAGTATACAGACAAAGAAAAATGAAATTGAAACATAAATTATAGAAAGAAGTTCTTTTATTAATATGTGTTCAAAGGATCTATTACAGATTCAGAAAGACTTTAATATGTGTTCAAATGATCTATTACAGATTCAGAAAGACTCATACTGTTCTTCTACAAAGGATCTATTACAAAGACTCATATTGTTCTTAAATAAAGCATCTATTACAAATTCAGAAAGGCCTAAAGAAACATACAAGGGGGTTTATCTTCACAGAAGTGCAACCCTTATTCCTCCTTTCCTGTACCCGCAACCCCGAATACCGGAATGAGCAGGACAAAACACAACTTGTGCCTCTTCCGGCATAACGGGTGGCTCTGCCAAGGGAATGCTAGAACGTTTCTGAGAAGGGCATAGCATGACACCCCAACTTTTTGACAAAGCACGAGGACTGCCAAGATGTTGTTCAGGTTCGAACAAGGTCTTCCAATGCATCTCGAGATTCACTACTACGTGTTCTTCTACAAGGATATAACTACTTTGAACGAAGAGATCCACAGCCAACAGCCAACTGATGCCAGGCCATTCTCCTCTCAAAACTAAGTCAGGGTCGTGCATGATGGGAAGGGGAAATTTATGAAAGGCCCAAAAATTAGGTTTCACCGCAATTTCCAGTAATGGAAATACTATGAAGATGATGGAGTTTGCTCCTCAAGAAAGCCCTTTATATAGGACATACTGTCCAATAAATGCAGATGAACTTAATAGTTAGCATAATGAATCTCATTTAATAGGTTCATTCCGCAAACTACTCAACTTTCCACCCCCACAAATAAAGAAGGTGGCATTTAATAGTTGTTACAAGTGTAATTTAAAACAAACAATGGTCTATCATGCATTGAATGATCATTCTCCGTATTAAATGATAGGGAGAATGACATTCTCCGTGGTAAATAACACGGAGAATGACCATTCTCAGTGTTTTAAAACTAAAATGACCATTCTCCGTTTAAAAACACGAAGAATGGCATTCTCCGTCATACTTAACACGGAGAATCCATTCTCCGTTTTAAGTAAGACGGAGAAAGCCATTCTCCGTGTTTTTAAACGGAGAATGTCCATCCTTATACATTTTTAACACGGAGAATGCCATTCTCCGTGTTATTTAACACGGAGAATGTCTATCCTCATGCGTTTTAAAACTGGAATGACCATTCTCCGTGTTATTTAGCATGGAGAATATTCATTCTCCTATAAGTACAACAGAGAAAGAACATTCTCCGTGTTCATTAACACGGAGAATGGCACAGAATGGTCATTCCTCATTGTGAACTTGACACAGAATGGTCATTCAAAAATGATATATATATATATATATATATATATATATATATATATATATAGAACAATGTAATACAAGACAGTAGATGTAACAAAAAGACGCAGACACAGAAGAATATAACTGCATTTTCATATATACAGAATAATGTAATATAAGACAGAGCAGATGTAACAAAATGACACAGACACAGAAGAATATAACTGCATTTTCATATATACAGAACAATGTAATATAAAGTTCTTTCTTAGTACATTGTTATTTTCATAATGTGTTCATCATCTGTATTTGGACTTTTAAGCAACCTCTTAAGCCATTGCAACCTAAGTTTTGTAATCCTATTGTAAATTATGTCATCGTCTTTTCCTCTTGCTGGTATTGTAAAGGGATGAATCATCAAGCACTTCATAAAATATGCTGTGTACAAGAGGCAGTTGGGTGCTTTTTGTTGTGGGCAGTTTGAACGAAACTCCGTATTTGTGCTTTCATACTCCATCATCGCCTTGCATTTTTGCCTCATCATCTCAATTTTTCTCCTTATGATAGGCTCTAAGACCTCCCTCATATATTCTGCATCTGCCTTGCCCGATTCGTACGTGTTTTGCACCAAGGAGTTGTAGTGTGCCCACTTGTACGAGCTGAAGTTGAATGTCAGGAGCGTATAGTGTTTTATTTCTTCATTAAAGACAGGCATGAATAGCCACTCTATGTCGTCCTGTAAACCCATGATTAGGTCTTCGACATCTGTTTTGAAATTTTAATGGCACCCTGTTTTACAGCTTCTCCATGAGATTGGCGAACGATGGACTGTTTCCCAAAAAACAAAGACAGAATATCATTAGTTAGTTTCATTGTTGTACACATGAATATGAGGGATGTTTCAGTTTTGATTCTTACCAATGTGTGGGACAATATAAATGCAGACCACTTATGTTGCACCTCTTGTGAACTTGTGTCACGACCCGATCCCAATTTAATGGGTCGAACCGAACCATGCCCAGCCTGCACCGTGGTGAGACGGCGGCAGTAAGCTGTTCCATTGCAGGTATTCACAACAACACAAGTACATTTGCCACAACTGTTCTATTCGGAATTGAAACTTTATTTGATAAAAATATTCAGAGATACAACTGGAAGGGAAATGCTGAAAATAAAACTACAAACTCCAAATAAAAGAAAGATGCAGGAAAGGAAAACTATCTAAGCATCAGATTCAGCAGTCCCAGGATCAGCGTCCTCCAGAGACGGCTCCGGTACCGTCGCAGGGTAGAGGACCGGATCATAGTAGCTATTATAGTATAGCTCGTCATCCTCAGTGTTACCTAAAATGTTGTCTCCAGTCAGGAGGGAGCAAAGTACAATTCATGCTAATTAAACAGTTAAATAAGAAATAGAATCATGCAGTTCTAAACAGTTTTAAAACAGGTTTGTTACAGTAGAAATCAGTGATTTGAATAGGTAATGACATATGACCGGCTTGGGTTTGTTACAGTAATGGATAAGGGGTTTTGTTACAGTATGGTCATAATCATTACGCTATTCTCCAATCCCCCGCTATTCCCCAGTCCCCAATAGTTACAGTAGTTACAGTACAGTACTCTCGGTGAGAGTTTCGTGTTTGAGACGTGGTTTAGACATGCAGTAAAACGATTAAATAAATAACTGTAAACTAACACAAACTATACTTGCCTCAATTGAATGACTGGAGAGACGGGTTGATACCGAGGAGGAACGTCAGGTGAATCTTCGAATTCCTACAGTTGAGAACTCGACTTAGATTTCTGAATAACCAGACTAAGTGTGCTAGTTGCAATCTCTAGTAGTCATGTCCTAGTCAGGTTTTAAGTTGTATTAATCTACAGCTAACGTTTACGTCGCAACTACGTGCGTTGATTAAGCCGGTTAATTGGATTATTTGGAAATACACGAGAATCAATTACAATTTGGAAAACTTTGTATTTTGTAATATATTTATAAAAATATAATTTCTTTTAGTGATAAACCGTGAACTAGTTATTTAATAATATTCTATTCATTTTAATTAAATTCGTAACTAATCAGTAATTCGCGCTCTAATTTACGATTACGCGACTAATCAAAACCACCCAAATCACATCCACCAGAAAAGAAAAATAAAATAAAACTATGCTACACAAAACATTGGCACAGCTAATGGTCCTAGGATGGGCTTATGCCCGGTACAATTTCCTTTTACATCAAATAAGATAAAAAGACTCAATTAAATAATTAAAGTGCAGGAATTTAAATATCTAATAATAAATAACCTAATATTAATTAAAATAATTAAAAGAAAGCTAAGATTCTCAGACTCGGTCCATTCCTCAAAATTCGGCTAATACCACAACGTCCGGTCGGACCGGTGCGTTTGCATTTCGCCGGGGCCCACAGACCGGTACGGTCGTCGCCCGAAAAATTAGTTTAAAAATTTATTTTCGAAAGCCAGTTTTGAAATCAATATAAGTATAGTTTTGTAAAAATTTGGGCAGCACTTCCTCTATTTCGGGACAAATCCAAAACTGGAAAATGCGCCACGGAAAACCTGCAAATATTTTCAACCCAAAATAATCCACAGAATATATCCACCAAAATAATCCCAAGCCACAGAAAATAATTCCAACTCCACCGAATAATTCCCGAAAAGTCCGGGAATCTCGTAATCCAACCAAATCACACCAAAGCAACACAGGAAAATAATCTAACGCAGCTAAACGATAATATACGCAGCTAACCAGATTCACGAGGGAACCGGGGGACCGATCTATCATCATCGACTCTACGGGGAACGAACTACTGTGATTATCCAGAAATTACCAGATTCCGTTGGCGGGGAGCCGCGGGAAAAATCTCGGAAAAAATCCGAAACTAAGTTCGGCAGCAGGTCGAAGATCCCGGACAGCAACTTCCTTGCGGATCCAGACAGCAAGAGCTCCACGAAGCACTGTACAGTGGAATGAAATCCACAGAGCGCTGCCGAGAAGGCTCGGACACGAGCGGGGACTTCGCCGGAAAGGGTCTGCCGCGGGGAGAAGTGCGGCCGAGGGGGAAAAGCCGGTCGGCTGCGCTAGGGCACGCCTCGTCGGACGGAAAGGGCGCGGACAGCGCAGCGGGGCACCGACGGCGCGGGGTGCGGTCGGCCGGGGGTGCGCTGACGCGACGGGGGAGCCGCGCGGCTGGACGGCGCCGGTCGGGCGGCGCGGGGCTCGGGTCCGGCCGGTGAGGGTCGGACGGCAGCGGCGGGGAAACTCCGCGCGGAGGGTGGCGTCGGCACGGGTGGCGGACGGCGGCGGATGCCGCGGAGGGGAGCGCTCGGGTACGGGCCGGAGAGGGCGGTGCGAGCTCGAGATTGGGCGAGCTCGGGGAGATCTCTCCGGAGAAGGGGCTCGGACGAAGGGGCTCGGAAGCTAGGGTTTGGGTTTGGGGTTGGTTTTCTCCAGTAGTGGAGAGAAATGGGGAAGTGAGAGAGAGAGAGAGAGAGAGTTTTGGGAGCTTTTGAGTGCTGTGAGAGAGAATAAAATGTTCTGTGAAAGGGAGATGTGGGTGAGAGGAGAGTTATAGGGGAGTGGGGGTGGTTTTGTGGTGAGCGTGGAGAAGAGTTCGGGATGGGAGTTTACCAATTCCCACAAAAAAATGAACACTGGTCCTTCGGGACCAGTTCACAACGTATATATATATATATATATATATATATATATATATATATATATATATATATATATATATATATATATATATATATATATATATATATATATATATTAAACCAAGTCAAATAGAAAAAGAACTTGGGAAAGAAAAGGTTGGGCTCAGGCTCGAACTCGGGTCTGGGTCGAGAATCCCAAAAATCCTTGTTATAAATAATTTTCGAAATCATTTCATCCAAAAATAAATAATAATATTTAATAATAATAATAATAATAATTTGGAAACGTTTTATTTAATTACACCAAAAATTCTATTTAATAATTCTACGAAAACTGGGTTTCACAACTTGATTGTGGTTCACTTCTTGATTTTTCTTGTTCTTGTTTCATATTGCTTATTATTATGTTTAGTATACCAGCCTCCATGTCTTGATAGTTGAATATGTCTTGCATGTCTATTGCTGTCAGGATAATTCCAACTTCATTTTGACTTGCAGCAGAACAATATACAAGATTACTGCACATAAATTTAGTTCAGTTAGATTAAATCAATAGAAATGGACAAAAATAATTGTGAAAAAAGACGAAAGGAATATAGAAGAATACATATCCTGGATTCATCTTGTTTTTGAATACGAGGTCCTTGTAAAGCTTCTGCAGCTCTTTATCTGCCTCATTCCAAAGTCTGAGGTCCTCGCATTCCCTGAGTATTTTGCCATTTTTTACCAGTTCTGTAATTCTGGCTTCTTCTTTGGATGCTGAATCATCCTTCTTATTGTTTTTTTTTTTGCTCTGGGTTTGGGTTGAGGTTTTGGCTTCGGATCGTCCTTAATCTTCTGTCTTTTTGTTGTATTCTTCCCCAAGGGAGTAAAATTATCATTAGTTATTACATCTGATGGTTTTGGCCTCCTATTTCCCCCCTTCCTAATCCTCTTTTGAATACTTCTGGTTCATCAGGTTTGTCAGGTTGTTGTTGAGGAATTTGTTGAGGCTCTGTAAGCTGCAATGCATCAATTATGGCTTTCTGATTATTGATTTCAGCATCCTTTTCAATGGCTTCTTTACTCAATAATTTAACTTCCCTTGAAGCTTGTTTTTCTCATCAGCGAGCCTTTTATTTGTTCGTCTCAGCTGCTCTGTTATTTGCACAGATATAAAACAAACATCAATGAAAGGTACGATGTCAATGAAAAAAATAGAAAAAGTAAAGAACATTCTCAGTTTTAACAATGGAAAAGACATTCTCCGTGTCATTAGTACACGGAGAATGACATTCTCCGTTTAAATTAAAACGGAGAATGTCATTCTCCGTGTTAATTAAAACGGAGAATGTCATTCTCCCTGTACTAATGACACGGAGAATGTAGAATCTTATGTGTAATTAATACGGAGAATGATCATGCCCATGTGACAATAGGATTTAACATTTTCCGTTTAATCTAAAACGGAGAATGAACATTCTCCGTGTAATTATACACGGAGAATTGTTCATTCTCCTACATGTAACAAGGAGAATGACATTCTCCGTGTAAGTTCAAACGGAGAATGTCATTCTCCGTGTAGATTTAAAACGGAGAATGAACAATCTCCTGCAACATAAAACGGAGAATGTCCATTTAACTGCAATAAAACATGGAGAATTACAAATCACAAATTTTAAAAAGAGAAGATTTTACCTTGTGCCGCATCCTTTTCAATCGCTTCTTTATTCAACAATTCAACCTTCTCTTGAAGCTCTTTTTTCTCATCAACAAGCCTGTTATTTGCTTTTCTAAGCTGCTCTGTTATTTGCACTGTTATAAAACAAACAAGAATGAAAGGTACGATGTCAATTAAAATAACAAAGTAAAGAATTCTCAGTTTAATAATAGAAAAGACCATTCTCCGTGTTAATTTAACACGAAGAATATCATTCCCGTATTAAATGACACGGAGAATGGGCATTCTCCGTGCTATATTGAAATGGAGAATGGCATTTTACTGCAATAAAATATGTAGAATTACAAATCACAAATTTAAAAAAGAGAAATTTTTACCTTGTGCATTTAGCTCTTTAACTCTGTCGCTGAGCATTGAATTATGATCTAAAAGTTCAAGGTTCTGTGATCTCAAATCCTCCAATTGCTTCACTGAATCCTCCATTGCGCTTTTGATTGTACGTTGATGGGCTTCTTGTGCGTTTAGCTTTTGAAGCTTTTCCGTGAGTCTACAGTTCTGTGCAAGCAGATCAGAATTCTGTCTTTTGATTTTCTCTAATTCATGTGCCGAGCTCTCCATATCAGATTTGACTGCACGGAGTTGTGCCTCTAGCTCTTTAATCTTTTCGAGGAGCTTCTCGTTCTGCGCCTGAATATCAGAATTCTGTCTTCTTAATTCCTCCAATTCCAATGCCAACCCACCAATCGTGTCGCTGATTTCGACTTGTTCGGCAGCAACCTCAGCCCCAGGAAACCCTTCTTTCCCTGTCTCTCCCCTTTCCTCTTGTGGAACATCTTCTTGTAGAGGTTGCTCACCTTCCAGGTGTCCTCCTTCTTGGCCAACAGATATGACCAAGTTTTTGAATATGTACGGAGAATTCATTTCCTGGGGGTATTCGGTCCTGAGGAAGGTTGAGATTCTGTACCCATCCCATGTGAAAAATCTTAGGTAATTTGGAATTGGTTCAAACTTCCTTTCCACAAGGGTAGTATGTTCTACAAACCAATATAGGAAGTATATTGTACAACCTTCCATTTTGGAGTAAACATCGGAGTAATCCCCTCCCACACATTTACTTGTACTCCTCTTTATGCTATCCATGACATATTCCAATATTAACCTTGGCCAGCATATACTGTTGATAACTTCTATGCTGTCGAACAAGGTGAAGAATTTGTACGGCAAACTTGAACCGTCAGATTTAGTGAAGAATACAGTTTGGCACAAGTGGAAGATCAACAACTTGACCAACTCATCTGGATTAGCAGTCTTATCTCCACTACGAAGCTGCTGTAATACTTGGAAGAACTTATTTTTCACTTTCTGGTTAGTACTTTTGCTTGTGTGCCTTTGAAATTAGTCAGCAACCTTGTAAAATGCGTTGTACACAGGCTATAAGATCCTGATGCTGGTGGCTGTTTCTGTGTCTCCATTATCAATTTTCTGCAGTTAAAATCAGTCTCGCTCTCTTCCCTAAGCGGTAGACCAAAGATGGTTGCCACATCATCGACGCTTGGCACTATTTGGACAGTGTTGCTCAACTGAAAGTAACCCACATCTTTTTTGTCTTCCCTGTAGGTTCCTATCAAGTTCTCAAGGCCTTCTGTTGCCTTCGCCAATTTCTTTGTCTCAACTCTGCTTTTGTAGAATACCTCAATTAAATTTCAGAAACCGGTATTCTTTAAAGATTCAATGACTGGCACGGGTAAACAGCCGCCATTTACAGTGACAACCTCCATAAGTTCTAGAGTTGTTTTGAAAGTAGCACGAAAAACTCTAGAATCCTTATTCCTGATAGTGGTTTTTTCTACAAAACAAGAAAAAAACAAAAACAAAACGTAAACAATAAATTAGGTTTATGATAACTGTTATCCATTGATATAAGAAGAAAATGGTCATTCTCCGTTTACTTTTAAACGGAGAATGATATTCTCTGTGTAAGTTATGAAGGAGAATGTAGAATGTCATTCTCCGTTTTAAATTACACGGAGAATGTCATTCTCCGTGTCGGGAGAATGACATTCTCCGTTTTAATTCGACACGGAGAATGACATTCTCCCTATAAATTTACACAAAGAATGTCATTCTCCGTTTAAATCGAAACGGAGAATATCATTCTCCCTGTAAATTTACAAGGAGAATGTCATTCTCCTTGTAAATTTACAGGGAGAATGTCATTCTTTGTGTAAATTTACACGGAGAATGTCATTCTCCGTTTAAATCGACACGGAGAATGTCATTCTCCGTGTTAAATCGACACGGAGAATGACATTCTTCCTGTAAATTTACAGAAAGAATGTCATTCTCCGTGTCAATTTACAAGGAGAATGACATTCTCCGTTTTAATTTGACACGGAGAATGACATTCTCCCTGTAAATTTACACAGAGAATGTCATTCTTCCTGTAAATTTATAAGGAGAATGTCATTCTCCGTGTTAAATAAAACGGAGAATGACATTCTCTGTGTAATTTAAAACAGAGAATAACATTCTTCCTGTAATTCGACACGAAGAATGTCATTCTCCGTTTTAAATTACACGGAGAATGTCATTCTCCCTATAAATTTACACGGAGAATGTCATTCTCCGTGTTAAATCGATACGAAGAATGACATTCTCTGTTTAATTTAAAACGAAGAATGACATTCTCCCTATAAATTTACAAGGAAAATGTCATTCTCCGTGTTAAATAAAACGGAGAATGACATTCTCTGTGTAATTTAAAACGGAGAATGACATTCTCCCTGTAATTCGACACGGAGAATGTCATTCTCCCTGTAAGTTTACAAGGAGAATGTCATTCTCCGTGTTAAATCGACACGGAGAATGACATTCTCTGTGTAATTTAAAACGAAGAATATCATTCTTCCTGTAAATTTACAGGGAGAATGTCATTCTCCGTGTCAATCGACACGGAGAATGACATTCTCCGTTTTAATTTACAGGAAGAATGACATTCCCCTCTGATAAATTAGAAGGGAGAATGTCATTCTCCGTTTTAAATTACACAGAAAATGTCATTCTCCGTGTAAATCGACAAGGAGAATGTCATTCTCCGTGTTAAATCGACACGGAGAATGATATTCCTCCCTGATAAATTAGAAGGGAGAATGTCATTCTCCGTTTTAAATTACACAGAGAATGTCATTCTCCCTGTAAATTTACAAGGAGAATGTCATTCTCCGTTTTAAATTACACAGAGAATGTCATTCTCCCTGTAAATCGACAAGGAGAATGTCATTCTCCGTTTTAAATCGACACAGAGAATGTCATTCTTCCTGTAAATTTACAAGGGAGAATGATCAAGACCATTCTTAGTGAAATTTAACACGGAGAATGATCAACGAATCATAAAAATAAGTTTAAGTTATACCTTCTTTTTGGGTAGCAGGCTTCTTCTCCCTATATGCAATTTTTTTACTTATCCGTTTCTTTGATCCTCCGTCATTCTTTTTTGGATTTGATGATGGTGATTCTCCGTCACTCCCTTTTTGATTATCTGCTTCTTGATTTGATAATGTTTTCGCTGGTGACGACATTGTGCGAATATCTTGAATGAGAGGAACGTTTGAAAATTTTTGGAGGAGAAACCCTAGATCTTGGAGGAACGTTTGAAGATTTTTGGAGAAACCCTAGACTTTGGAGGAGAAACTGATCGGCTTATCGAAGAAGAGAGAGTACGAAACGTTTTTTTTGCTTTTTGTTTTTGAATGGCATGGTTCGAGTTTTTTTGGAAAAAAATAAGAAGGAAGGGCAAAAAGGTCATTCAGAACCCGCTTTTATATATTAATAGATAATTCTGGGCACGCGATGAAATGTTATTTTGCTGTGGGTTTTACATAAAACTTTTACAATTTTTGGACATTTCATAAATTTCCCCAATTAGTTATTCTTTACTAATTTTGTTAAAATATTTATTCTTTAATAATTTCGTTAATTATTAATCGTTAATTAAAATTTATTAATCGTTAATTACTAATCGTTAATTTATAATTATTAATCCTTAATTAAAAATTATTAATCGTTAATTATTAATCATTAATTATAATTTATAATTATTAATCGTTATTTATTAATCGTTATTTATTTAAAAATTAACTAATCGTTAATTATTAATTTTATAATTACTAATCATTAATTATTAATTTTATAATTACTAATCATTAATTATAATTTATAATTATTAATCGTTAATTAAAAATTATTAATCGTTAATTATTAATTATTAATCGTTAATTATAATTTATAATTTATAATTATTAGTCATTAATTATTAATCGTTATTTATTTAAAAATTAACTAATTGTTAAATATTAATTTTATAGTAATTATTAATTATTAATTTTATAATTAATAGTAACTATAATTAATCATAATTAATTAATAGCTTAATTATTGATCATGACTACAATTTAGTTATTAATCATAAATCTAAATCCTATGTTTTGATGGAGTTGGATTTGGACTCGGATTTTGAAATCCATGATTTGGATTTGAATTTGAAATTTGGATTTCCAAATCCAAATCCAAAATCCAAATTCATTTACCAAACAAGTCCAGTAAAACTACTCGTAAGCAAGATCAACATACAAAAAATAGGTGCTGGTGCAAATAGTGGCATGGGCAGCATACGAATCCTTCACTTAGATGGGATTAATTGTTTTCAAACATAACCTGGCTGGTTACAGTGACCTGATTGACAAACCCTACGTCGCGGTGACCGGTGGCCAGGGAGGTGAGAGGGTTGTATCTGCCTAGGCCGAGTGCGCCTTGGTTATGGCCTGACAGTATCCAATATCTAGTCAACAGGCCGGCCTAGCGGTAGGTTGCCATAGTCGGGGCTAAATTTAGTTGCCCCTTGACTCCAAAAATATATAAAAAGAACTACATCAAGCTAAAAGCTATAAATGTCTTGGCAAGGAAAATAAGGCCAATGATTTTGACAAAAACAAGTCAGTTGTCTCTGGTTCTGACGGCAGCGTGAAGATCGAATTTCAAGTCCTCTTCCGACTCTTGAGATACTCGAGACATTTCCAGTGGAATCTCAAAGTATGGACATGGGGGATTGCCCGTTCAACTGACAAGGAGAAGTTGGGTGGATCGCAAAGGCTTGACGGAGAGCTGGTGACTGCGGGCTCTGGAAGGGGGGGAAGTGTTGTTGCCAAAATCAGAGGGGTTGTCCAAGTCCGTTGACTTGTCTGGCTTACTCCAGGACCGGCCCTTAATCTAGATTGCTCGTAGAATTTGTTTATTGATATAAATAAAGTTGTAGAAAAGATTTTAATGTGGCTTTGTCTGACTAGAAGATATGATACTTATTTTGTGGTGATCTTCGTGGTAATCTACTATAAACCGAGGTATTATGAAGATCCCTAGTTCATGCTTTTTTTACTACAATAAACCTTTAGTCAATATTTGACTACAACAAGTTATGAGCATGTTGTATCTCCTTCTTTAAAATAATTTATTGAAAACCCGCCGTCAAGTAAGTCTATCATTATGCTTCTCTTGAGTATGTCCCTGTTTTTGCATTATATGCTGTAAAATCTCATTGTTTTTTATTGGAGTGTCCCTATTTTGCATTATATGATAGAAATCTCATGTTCTTTATTGGAGTTAGGCATTCATTTCCAAACCTAGATTTCTCTCTATTCTCTGCTCCAGAGTCAAATACTCTATAAAGGCCCTCATATAGTAACTGCCTGCCGCCGCAGCTACCATGACGCTACCATAGACGTCAACTCTTCATCCGATGCGAACATACGAAGTGCGCCATCAAAGTATCACTTTGCGTCTTTTGGCCTCCCCATGAGTCGACGTTCCTTTGGGCCTTATCTTCAAGAAATGGTGATTAAAACAATTGTATGACGGGAGATTCGATCTTGTCCATTTGCAAACCTCCCACCACACATACTGTTTCAGAATTCTGATACCTTTTCTACGGATGATACCTTTGCACATCGAGATGATGAAAGTAGTCAAAAATGCAGAACCTGTGTCTAGGCTTATGTGTCTAGAACCTTGATATGATGTTTGTGTCTCTTGACTCTAGATGTAGCCCCTCATCTAAGCTTCCCTTAGTCATGAATTCATAGACAAGAGCTTCTAAATCATGAGTTAAGATCTTGTTGTTCTAGTGTCCCTTAATGCCTCACACTTGGCTATGAAACTGTTTGGAAGCTCCAGCAGGTTTTAAGGTTTTAAGACCTTAACAGAAACATCTGTTTCATTCCCATTGATTTTGAATGTTTCTCTATATACATCAAACTCATTGGAGAGAACCATTGGTCTAAGAAACCATTTGTATGTGGACTTTTGAAGGGAGAATTTTGGCATGTTTTCTAATGGGGGTTTTCTTTGATGATAAAAGAGTAGTAAACAAGCACAAACAAATTAGGATTATCGTTCCTTCCATCTGTCAAATTCAATTTATTGGTGAGAACAATTAGGATTATCGTTCTTTTTTCTGTACATTCCTTCCTGGAATCTTCATTCAGGCATGAAGGCAACACTACATGAAACTTGCTTCTTTGAGAATGTGGATGTTCATGCTTTTAAACACCAAATTCTCATGGTATTTTACCTGATAATCTGTTATCTGTGTCGGAGATGCCCGATTCTCTTAGATTTGTAAGTCACCGATCTGTCGATTGGAGGATCAACCCTTTGTAGACTGTCGAGGAGGAAAAACCGATGACTTTGTGCAGGTATTCTGCACTCTGCACTTTAGTTTTTTGGTAGAAAGAGTCGGTAATTCTGAGTTCTGTACTCAGCAGCATTGTGGCCTAAACGGAGGTAATTTAATTGAGTACATTTGTACATTTTTCTTGGGTGGTTAGATTGTCTATTTCTAGATATCTTCAGTTCCTGATCTTGAAGTCTCCCTAAAGAAACTGGATTGCTACCCGTCATGAAATTCTTTTCTAGATTCGACACGATCAAGCTAGGTAGAGCCTGTCAATCTTCTCAGGAATGCCATGACCAAACATGAGAGCTGGTTTGAAAGGTTGGGCACGGAACTATCTAGCAAACCTAAGTTTATTGATAGCTACATCCAGTACCTGCAGATCGATACTAGTTGCTTAAAGAGACGATCCTCAAATTCGTGTCATTGCTATTGCCTGTTGGAAGATGATTTGTTTCGGACTTCAGACATTGAAGACGTCGCCTGACTCCAATACTTTCAGGCATGGACCACAGAGTTGTAGGCTGGTCCGCATGGACCCAAAAGTAAGAGTTTCCGAGGAATCATATTCTTATCAGAGTTTGGTTTTTATTGGCAAATTGAAGGAAATCTAGCTTAGCGAGAAGGCTGATTGACTCTACTTCCTCGCTGGCAGGAATTAGGCGCGGCTAGATTGAGTTCTTTGAGCAAGGTTGGATTTCCTGATGATTCCAGCCAAACTTTGAAATTGAAGGTTCAACAACACGATTACGATTATCCTTCCACAGCTCTGCTGTGTCGTGCCAAGAACTCAAAGGGCCCCGGAGGACCGTCAGTGATGAGATGAGGCCCATTAGCATCTGCTTGCATGGGCCAAAGTTTGAAGGGCATAAATCTCCCCCCCTCCCCTAACTTGTACTGTTCAGCCTTTGGCTGATGATGTTTCTATTTTAAATCCTTCTGATTAATGAATAAAGCCTGCCACTATTTGAAGAAAAAAAGAGAGTACATATCCATTAGATTGTTCGACTTCCTAAGGAGCTTTTAACCAGACACCTACGTTGGGATGGTCATACCTCTATATATTTGTCCAAAAGACGTATCGACATTGACTCACTTTTTCCTCTTCAATTACGATTTTTCCATTGTATTTTCCAAGCTAAGGTTTTAATGTATTACATTTCTATAAATTTACGTTCTTATCAAGTGCATGACATGAAGATTTCATGAATAGCCTGAAGACTAATGCTGATCACTTCTTGAGTTACATGTAGACAGTCATGAAAAAGTGTTGCAGTTAGAAAAGATTGTAATGTGATTGTGTGAGCAAGAAGATCATGATCCTCATCTTGTTGTTTATGATCTTTGTTGTAATTTTCTTAAGAGCACTATTGTAAATGGAGGGGTTATGGAGATCCCATAATACACAGTTCATCCCCAAATATTTCTCTCTCGTTACTCTTCGTCTGACTACAATAAATATTTAGTCAATATTTTACAACAACAAGTCCAACATTAATTTTATTTTGCTAGGCAATTTTTAAACATGGGTCTTATGCTGTTGTTGGGCTTAGCTAAGATCTTCGTTGGCCCAGCTTAGATTTTTCAAAATGAAATAATCGCATGGAAGAATATTTTTTTTTATAGTACACTCAAATCAATTAATTAAGATGCTTCACATGTACATCAAATCAGTTGCATCATGCTTTGTATGTAAAAGATGACACAATAAGAGTCCATCTTTGTTCACCCCTCAAACCTATGGTGTTTGTTCACACCCAATCATATGGTAACAACTGACATGTGGCAACTAAAACCATTTTGAGAGTGATTTTGTACACTCCCAAGATAGGTTTGACTTAAGATTTTTACCACATGTCATCATGTGATTGGGGGTGAACAAATACCATAGTTTTGGAGGGTAAACAAAAATGGACTCGACACAATAATAGCTACTTTTCTTCCGGGAGTACTCTTTGTAATGGCTTCATACCAAATGGTGGGACTATCACTCTCTTGAAGAAGTGTTTGGTTGCATGTAAGTAGAATTATCACAACATTCATTGATGTAGTTGGCACATTTATGGTGATCGAATGCTGTAAATAAATCCAACTAGGAAGTAAAATGTTGCAACATTCTTCCTAGAGTTCGACTACAAGAACTCAAATAGAAACTTGTAATATGACTATTACATGTGATATAATTTTTGCATGCCCTTAATTTTTTTTGCTTAGGTGGAAAAAAAAAAAAATCTAAGAATGAGATGTTTGTAATCAAATGGCTATTAATGGATGATTTTTTAAAATTAAGAACTCATGAGCTCTAGAATTTTTGTTCTTCCTAGTTATGTTAATATATGACCTGCTTAAAATTTGTTGCAAAAGTCGACGGAGAGTTGATTCATTTCGTCGCAATCTACAGGAAATATTATGTGAATCTAAGCTTCACAATCGGAAGCTCTTTTTTCGCTAACATGAGTGATTCTGAAATTGGATTAGCAAAGAAAGGAGGCTTGATCAAAGCTATTTCTGACTCCTTTCGGCAACGTGTAAACTATAGTATCTTAATCTTCATCATCAACTTGTAACATACAGTGTATTTTCTTTATGTTATTAAAAGTTACAACCAAACGAAAATATTTATAGTTAACACACAATTAACTACAAAGTGTTCCAATTGTTGTTTTCAAATGAGGTCTAAATTTTATCTTCAGTAGCAACAAACCAAATATTTGACTTGGACACCCCAAAATTTTTGGTTTGAAAGAAAATCTTTGCTAGGCCCAACATGCTTTGAATTGTCTCGACTCACACAGTTGAAGCTAACAGTGTACTAATTTGAGACCCCACAACATGAGCCAACTTAACAAAAAAAAGGTTGATGTTGTGAGACTATAATATATTGGAATGTATATAACTACGCACAAATTGACTTTCTAAGAGTTTCCTGCATACTAAAGCAACTTAAACAGTGTCTTTTAAAGATGCCATGACTTTTAAAATATGATGTTTTAAGAGTTCCAATTGATGTTTAAAAACAAATTTATGTTTGTTTGACATTGTTCTCAGTATCATATATGATATATACCATGTTTTTGTAGTAGGCACTCCTCTTAATCACCACTATTTTTAATTCAGGTAGAGTAGATAATCGGTAAGATTTCGAAGACAGGTTATAACTAGATTACTTCACTATTAGTTAACACAAGAACCTCATGCGTGCAGATTACTTGGTTTTTACTTAACACAAGAACATCATATATACATATACAGCTCCTACAATTATTCATCTTAAAAGTGACAAAAACGTAGGAACATATACTTCTTCAACTCTAAGCCGGACCGTGGCCGAAAGCCACCCAGCCGCCCAAGGACATGTCGCCCGGACGACCCTCCGCACTACCACTGGACTAGTGCCTTAGGAATTTTTATTTATTTTTACTTATCTACACTACCATATCTATATCTATATCTATATAACTATATATTATTATATAATAATAAGAAATTGTGAAATTTTTCTTTCCATATATACCTTTACATATATTTACTAATTAAAATTATTCATCATGACTACTATATAATGAGAAAAGTTCGACCTCACTGTGATTTTTTTCCATACATACTCTTATATATGTTTACTAATTAAAATTATTTATTAAAGCGAATAGCAACGGTTCGATTATTTCGGAGGCTGTATTTTGGTGTTCCTAAATAGCCTTACATGCACTTACAAAATAATATTTATATAATAATAAAATTAGAATAATTAAGATAACTATTTTTTAGTCTTAAAGAGTAGTCTTGATAAAAACTAGAATAATTACAGCAGCTGTTTTTTAATCTTTCTAATAATAATCTATGAAATACTTGGGTTATGTAATATGGAGATAAATTAATAAAATCGGTGTGCAATTGAAAGAGAAGTCTTGTTTGAACTTTGTTATTGCATGCTAATTGGCAAGTAAAATGGATTGTCAGGAAAGCGGGTAAAGATTTCTTTAAGTTCACTTGAAAAAAAAAATGGCATGCACACACCTACCTACACACCATGAACCTCATAACTCATAAGCAACAAAAGTGGAACGTTTTTTTTTTTTTTTTAAATTTATTAATTACTTTTATTTAATTACTAGAATGCAAATCATTGTCAAACAAAGCAAAACTTGTGCACTATCAAAAAGTAGCTTTATCAATTAAGACAGCGACCAATGACAATTATATATATTCTTGCTTTTGCTGTTGCTGTTGCTGTTCTGGTATCAATATGTACTCATATCTAGATGAAGGTGGTATTTATGAATAAACCATAATGATATCTAGATGTCGACGTGACAAATAAATGACTGTTTCTTCAATAATTAACAACATATTAGTGTGCGACAAATCGCGCAACTGAGGAAATAAATCTCCCAGCACAAATTAATTAGCCAAACTTTCAAGAGGGGGGGGATATATGAACAGTACCAAATGGTCATGTCGTCAGCAGCGCCACAACCACCGCCACCATAACTACCACCGACGAGCAGCTGTCGCGGCGACGACGGTGGGAATGGATCATGCGGAAATTTTTGTGTCCGGCCTATGAGGGACAAAGGAATCGATACCAAGATCTTTCTGAAAACACAAGCGGATCCCAAGCATATTATTATATTTTAGCCAGTGTTTATGATGCCGACACTTACACACCATTAGATTAAGTATCCCTTCTATAAAGCTATATATATAATATATGTACTAGTAAATGCACGTGCTTTGTACGTATAATAAAAATATTATTCAATTATATTCAAATATTTTTTCTAACTCATGTGGTTAAGTTGAAGGTATTCTTCTTGTCTGGTTCAGTTCAATTCCCCATGTGTTAATTATATATATGACAAATTTAAACTTTTTTTCAACAATTTTTTATATAATTTATTTTTTTAATTAAATGGTTGATGATATACACACGGCTTATGTTATTCCCGGGACTTGATCAAAAATGGTAGACTCGATGTCGAGCTCAGAGGTTCAACAAACGTTCACCTTCTGATTATTCTCGAGATCCAAGAAGAACACTGTAATATGAATCTAATTACAAAAGCAACAATAATCAGAAAGTAAATCTCACGTTCTTCCTCGCAATCGCAGTTGCTGACGGACAGAACTGAGTTCAGAAAATAAATCTCACGTTCTTCCTTGCAATAGCAGTTGCAGACGGACAGAACTGAGTTACAACTCAGATGAAAGAGAAGAAAGAAGAAAGAAGAAAGAAAAAAGAAGAAGAGGAAAGGTTCTTGCTGGGGTGATTAAGATCACCGTTGCTCAAAGCAAGATTCACCCCACCACGATCTGCTTCCAGGAACCAGCAAGTTCACGAAGAACTTCTGGAACGCTCGTAAGTCAAAATTTGAGACTTGAACGGGTTTCCTAGACTTTACAGACTCCCTTAACTATCTTCTTGGTGCATCTTTCAAAGGAGGCCAAGGGGCTCTATTTATAGAGTGGAGTTGAGACTTCACCTCTTCTCCTATCCGATGTGGGACTAAAATACCAATACTCAAAAATAGAGTTTGATATTTTAGATCATCCTACAATCAGCATAGAAGTGTGCCAGTCCACGCCTACCCCCCGAACACTCCCGTGCATGCACGAGATATCCTGGAGTCCGTGTCCGAGTCCGAGTCCGCACAACAAAAATCAACTTGCATCCTTGTTGGAATTAATCATTTTTCCTTCTAGAAAAATACTCCCACATGGCACACACTTGTCCCCCACCACACCTCATGTGCACGCCTCAACACAAGCAATGCATTATATTGAGATACTCACCATTTGGTGTAGCCGATGTGGGACTATCTTTCCTAGTCCAAAGGAAAAAAACACCAACAGCTTAAACGGTTCAATATTGAACCGTTTTGAAGCCCCTTTACACTAGTAGAGATATGTATGTATCCATATATTATACAAGTTTGAAAATATTTGTATCAATATCGTGTTTTATCCCTATATTGATGTTCATATTCCTGCAACCTAAAAGTAAAGAGTAAGAGCTAGTGTGTGTATATATTTTTCAGGGCTAATTAGAGTTTAGACCATGAATTTTATACCAGTTCAGAGTTTGAGCACTAATATGTCCAATTGAAATTCTAGATCCTGAATTTTTGTTATTTGTTCTATTTTTTCCATTATACCTCTCTAGTCTATATATGAAAGTTTCATTGTCAAGCAAGGGAGGAAGAGTATAATGAAAAAACTGAAACAAATAATAAAAATTTTAGGATTTGAAAATCCAGAGTCTAAACTCTAATTAGCCCTATTTTTTATCCCAACCATATCTTTACTGTATAATTATGAGTTGTCTGTTTCTCTTGTTTATTGTTCAAAGATTTGGCAGAGAATTCATAATGTTATATATATCATGTGAACACACACACACTAGATAAATGGGATACGTACAAGTTAAGGTGGGTGAAAAAATTTGTCGCTTTGCAACTTGCAAGTAGAATATACAGTGTACTTTTTTTTTTTTTTTTATAATTTCGGCAAAGTACATCTACTTTCGTATTTATGCTTTACCTGGCTAAAATACAGGTTGGTACATTACAGTATTTTTGAATAGTGTACGGAATAAAAATTAACAACAAAGATGCATTAATTTCGCTACAAGTGAGTCCCGTGCGTTTAATAGCAAAAGGCAAACATTTCAGGGATACATATGTCAACAATGGTTGAAAGTTTCGAAGGAATAAGTGAGTTCCACACTTGCATGGGAACGGTGAAGTTAAGTTTCTCTCTATCAGCCAACTATATATTTACATCTTCCTTTTTTTGGGTTAAATAGGAGTTTGGACCTCCATTTTATATCAGATATTAGAGTCTAATTTATGGCATGTCCAATTAAAAAGTTTGGACCCCGAATTTTTATTGTTGACTTTCTTTTTTGATCTACTATATCCCTTTTTCCATCGTGTGTTGGTTGTTGTCCTTGTATTCATGTTCAGAATATATATAACAAAAGAAAAATAAACCAAAAAAAAAAATTTTAAGGTTCAAATTTTCTAGTTGAACATGTTTGAGCTTAAACTCTACATTGATATGAAATAGATCCAAGGTCTAATTAACGATAATTAGCCATTTTTTTAATACACTGATAAGACTGTCTTTATTTGCATTCTTGTAACAAACCAACCAACTTGTAGACTCTAGTTTTATTAATATAGGATAAAATGTAAAGAATACATAGTGCAATAATTTCAATGGTATAGTATTACAATTAAAGTTCAAACCAACTAGAGATAAAGGTAAAGAAACTTGCATGATAATTAAATATAGGCTCAAAAGTCACGATCCCACTCTTGACGTTTTTATGCAGTGATAGTTATCATTTTCTCCGAATAAGCATTTATCATGTGTATCATCTGTTAAACCACGAACTATGTTGTAGGAATACAAATATAAGATAAAGACACGAGACATACATTTAACTAGGTACAGTAACATCACCTATGTTGCACAAGCATAAACCTTGATAGAGGTACGAAAACGATAGAGAGAAATGATACGAGTTAATTTTCTGTGTCCGTACAACACAGCTCACAATACTCTTTTTAGAGAAAAGTGGAAGGCGAAAAATGTTATGTATATTTATGTAGAGTTGTACAGCGACAGTACAACTACATACTTCGTCGAGAAGTGTAATTTTGGGAGCAAATTGACATATATCCAACTATGGCATTGGATATATCAAGGTGACAGACTACCCAAGCGAGAATCTATCTACTAAGGGAGTGATTAGGTATGTATGCTAGTAGCATCCGGGTGTATGAAAAGTTGTCCGGTGGAATATTTTTCGTGAAAAATTGAACGTTTTTCGTGTCCACCACCACAATACTATATTGTTGTAAATAGATTATGTTGTTGGGGGTGTGGCTCAAAATAGTGAGAAGGATGTTGAGATACAAGCAAATATGTAATTGCCCAACTAATGATGACAACCCCATCGTCCATGGCTGTCATCATCTCGCTCTCGCACGCCGGCGATATTCCCAGGTCCACATGATCTCTCTCTCTCTCTCTCTCTCTCTCTCTCAACATAAACTTACATGTTTAATTAGAGTTAATTAGTTGTACCCTCATATTGTTTGTACACATTTTGGTAACTATTTTTGTTGTTTTAAAAATAAAGAACATCCTCCTGATTTATAGAATTAATTAGTTGCACCCCTGGATGCATAGAAGAAAATAAGTAAAAAAATTAAACAGCCAGGAAGATGTTCTTTATTTTCAAAACAACGAAAACAGTTACTAAAATATGTACAAACTATTTTTTTTTTTTTTTGAAGCAATGTACAAACTATAAGGGGCCATCTTCTCAGCCGACTTGTATATATAGATACAACCTGTTGTGAGTCATTTGGTTCATTATCAGTTAGTCGTGCTATCAAGCAAGGGAATAATCATCCATGTATGTATGACACAATTACGTACATTTGCACCCATCGTCAACTAACCGTAGGTTACATCTGTACCGAGTCAAATAGCACGTTTGAATTCCACGAGTTAGACGTACTGCAGGACCACATTCGGATTGGAGATCGATTCATGTGGACTCCTATAACTTTAAGATATGTGACATATATGTGTTTAATTAGTATGATAGTACTTTGTGGGGTGTGTGCCTTGCTATCCCGATGCTTCATTGCTTTCCCCGAAAATCTGTCAAAATCCCAAACTATAGAATCTTACTTTTCGTGTCTGAGTCAGATACAGATACTCTGATACTGATAGATGTTGTCCAAGACCTAACAGTGTTAGCTGTACCTAACAATCTGACACGGTTTATCTCTCTCGAACAGTGCAGCCCAAATCAAAACAACAGAAAATATAAATGTCGTTATAAAACAAAAAACAAAAAAACAAACACACACACACACACACACACACACACACTAAGGCACCGTTTGGTTCACGGGAAGGAAATAAATTTTCTTGTATTTTTCATGGGAATAGGAAAGTAGAATTTCTGTCACATTTTCTTTCCGTTGTTTGGTAAAACAAGAAAATTACCTAGGAAACGAAAGCAAAATATAACAATGTTCCAATAATATCCTTACCTTTTAAAATAAAAATAATATCTGAAAATTGCTTAGAAACCCAATTTCGGGGTTGGTTTTTATGAAAAACCCACCCGCAGGATGGGTTTTATGAAATGTCCAAAATTATATATTTCCACGTTAAGTATTCCAAGATTTCCTTTAGATGCTCTGTATTTACAAAATTAATACCATAACTACCCCTCCGCACAAACTCAGATTTGGATTGCGATTCTCGTCTTCTTCTTCTTCTTCTTCTTCTTCTTCTTCTTCTTCTTCACGAGAGATCTGAATTTCATTGCTCTCATCTTCAGCAGAGATCGCAAAGATCGTTCGTAGTTCACCGTGCTTTTTCCAGTCGAACTCCGATCATCGCTCATCTTCTTATTCTTTTCCATAAGAGTTAGCATCATTTTGAAAGAAGAACGAAAACTCTTGAATCTTTATTCATGTCAAATTTCTTTCCACAAAACAAAAAAAAATAAAAAATTAGGTTTCTGTCAACTGTTCTCCGTCGATATAACACGAAGAATTGTCATTCTCCTGCATTTTAACAAGGAGAATGCCATTCTCCGTGTTAGTAGTGTCACTACTAAAATCTGACAAATCAGCGACGCCTCAGGACGTCGCTAAATAGGAAAAAATACGTCGCTAATTTCAATTAGCGACATCTTTAGCGACATTTGGACGTTGTCGCGATTAACCTAGTCGGTAAACAACACGACGTCGCAATACGTCGCTATTGCGACGACACTTAGCGACGCATACACGTCGCTAATTCAGCGAATACCAGCGATGTAAAACGACAGCAGTTACCGACGTAACCGAGCGACTTGACATGCATCGATCCTGACCTGGCTTGAGAGCCAAAAGGCGACGTTCTGCGACTTTTGTTACGTCGCCATAGTACCGACATATAGCGACGTTTAGCGACGTGGTACGTAGCGACGTTTAGTGACAATCAGCGACGGTATTCATCACAGTTAGCGATGTTTTGATACTTACTTAGCGACGTAATCTTTCGTCGCTGAACGTCGCTGAACGTCGCTAATGTTGAAAAAAATACAGCATTTGCAGCATCCCCAACAGCATTTACAGTATTTGCAGTATTTGCAGCATTTGCAGCATCCCCTACAACATTTGTTACAACAGCGACGGTGTGTATCACGAACACAGTATCAAACAACACAGATACACATAATCACGAACACGTTTGAAACACAATCTCATCAATCAACACAGATATATAAAAAATTGTAAAAAACATTGTCAAACATAATGCTCCACATAAGAATAATGTATGTATAACCACATAAAAGACCCAACAATGGGCCATCGCACAACAATATATATATATATATATATATATATATATATATATATATATATATATATATATATATATATATATATATATATATATATATATATATATATATATATGTCGACTACGGCTGATCAGGAGGAGCATCACTGCTCCTGGAAAGAAGGTAAGCATACTGCTCCAGTGTAAGAACCACCGACGACGATGAAGGAGGAGCCAATGCAACCGCTGGAGAAGGAGGCAGTGTAACCGCTGGAGAAGGAGGCAGTGTAACCGCTGGAGATGGGTGCGTCCGCGTCTCCTCTAGGGCTAGCAGTCTGGCGCTGCATTGCTCCATGCAAGCCGCTATCCTAGTAACGGTGTCGTGAATGGACTCCTGCGTCCCCTGTACGTGCCGCACGGTGCGCTCGAGCTCGTCAAAGCGTGCGGTGACCGGCGCAGCGTCCCCTTGCGCTTGAGACCCTGGCTGCTCAGAAATCCTCCTCAGCATATCGTCGCGCAGCTCAGCAATCTGGCGGGCAATGGTACCCTCGACTCGGGATGACTCGGCCTGTGACGGCTGTGAATGCACACTGGTAGAGGGAGCCCTGGATGCCTGCGTCGCAACAAATGTGCCGTAGGACCCCGTACCGTAGTACGTATCCCTCTGAAGACCACCAACAGCGGTCTTCCAGAGCTCGTCCTCCGACTGAGGCGGAAAGGGCTGTGATGTACCAACCCCTCCCTCTACCGGTACACTAGCACTCGCACGCTCATCACGTAGCCTAACAAACTCTTCCTAGAAATCATTGTGCATCTCTATAAATCAGTACTTACCTAAATTAGCCTAATAAACGTCAAAAATATTTAATTATTATTAACTATATGGTTATCTGTATATTCTTCAAGTTGTGTTAAAAATTAACGAAATCTAAATTAGTACTTACATAGCTTTGAGTAGCCCGGTCGTCGATGAGCTTCCCGTCCTTCCGATGGGTGGCCAGAAAGACGGTCACCATGTTTGCGTCCTCACCCCTCTTTACCTGCGTGTTTGTTATATTTTATTCTTTAGTAAAATAGAAAATTATATACTCCTACTATCAACAATATTTTGCAATAAATTACATACCAGACTACGAAAATGCTCCGTCATAGGAATCGATCCACCACACCACTTTTCGGCCCTCGTCCTAGCCGCCTTCGCCTTCTCCGACCGCTCTCTGTACCGGGGCTCCTCAAATCGAGCCCTCATCGTGGTCCACTGGTCAGGTGTGATCCAACCAGAAATCGTCTTTCCGGTGCGCTGACGAGCTTTCTGATCGTCAATTGCATCACGGATCAACTTGACGGCGACGACAAAAAACTGCCTCTCAATCTGCTCGACCCGGTGTGGTGGATAATAATTCATCAGGATGACGATTGTACATCTACAAACAGTTCCGCAGATAGTAATTCATATCCATTTTAAGATAATTACTGCAGAAAGTGAAGACCGACATGAACTGATGCACGAAAGTGATGATTGTACGACCACAAGTTTTATGTTCTTCAACGATATATTTCACATGCTTAATTGCCAAGTGTAGGGACGAATGGCTCAGAACACAACCCAAAATTCATTCTAGCATATATTAGTGTGAATCATCTATGTTCTGTACATATGGTGTATTATATGTTCTTAACGAATATAGTATCTGAAGGATGTAACAGAATCAATAAGATGAACCCACAAAATGTAATAATAAGACATTATCTACTACTAGTAGATGTAGTGATAGGTTGTCGTATCATCATTGCCGATGGATGGGGGTCGGAGGTCAATCAACTTTATCTACAGCTACATAGTTTCTGCTTCGCCAGTCGAATGGCTGCAGGGACTATGTCTTGATCACGATGTTGTACCGTAGATTAATGCAAATTCCATATAGCAAATATCGTACATAGATTTCTGTCTCGTCAGTCGAATGGCTGCAAGGACAGTGTCTGGCTGGTATATGTAATTCAAAATCAGATTATGGGACAGTTACTTCCAAACCAAGACACACCCCTCACATTAGAAACATGTAATTCAAAATCAGACCCCAATGGAGATGGCCTACTGTCCTTACACAGCTTATGACACACTCAAACTCACTGGACTGAATAAATCTATTGGTTTGCCGACTGAACAATATGTTAGTATAGGATTTCTATGACTGATACATATATAAATACACTATGGCTTAATGTTACCACCAGACCACCGACTTTTGGTGATACATGCGGACTTAACAGTATAACTTACAGGGGATATCTATCCATCTCCTTGTTTTCTTCTGATAGTTTAAACTGATCCATAATACTTGAACCGAAAATTGGGATCTCATTCTCATAAGTACTAGAGTGATGGTTATCATCTCTTTTTGGGTTCTGTTGCAGTTATTAAAATCAATTTGACCACTCCCTTGGTGTGGCTCTGAATTAATCTTCATCAATTATATAACAAGTCCATTTCCAACTTCCAAGGTTCTGACATTTGAATATTATCATTCCAATATTATTTACTCACTCTTTCATTCGTTTACGTAGCAAAATTGAAACGTTTGACATTTAAAAAAATTCTCTATAGGAGACTAGCTAGTTTATTAGCTCTTACAGTTCCATTCTTGCTACTCTTAAGTTTCTCGCAGACAAAGACGATACTCTACTCTAGCAAGAATAGTAAGTATCAAGAGATCAATAATGCTGATTTGAGTGACCACCCAAATTAAAAACCTACTCATTTGTTAAATTTAAAATTTATCAGCAGTTCTTTTATTGCTATTGTACATTCCCAAGAAAACAATTTGTATGTGCTATTGTCACTGAATTTATAAAGGATGAAGGATAGAAAGGCAAATCATCAGAGATCAATTATTCCTCACCAAAATTAGACATAATTTTGCTAATTCATTATAATAAGGCAAATCATCAGAGATCAATCCTCACCAAAATTAGGCTCAACAGACCATATTTCGATACTGTATGCCTAAGAAAGCATAAAAGATAGAAAAATGCAGGCTTCTCCCAATTCAGTTTTAATTCCCAGGGATGGTTTTTTTTGACACTGAAAAACAAATTTGGAAGTAAAAAGAGCTACCAGAGGAGAAGGGGGGCTACCTGAGGATGGTGCGATGAGGAGGAGAGAGAGGGAGGCTACCCAAAATAGTCCCAAAGCAGTGCCCTAGAGAGAGAGAGAAGGAGAAAGAGTGGGGGGGCTACCTGAGGAGAAGGCCGGAGGAGGGTGTGTCACGCCCCAGAACCAGAATACTGGAGAGCGGGGGCGAACATAGCCAGCTACGTATATTGAAATGGAAACCACCTCGCTATACGGTCACGGCTTTCTAGATATGAGGGTTTACTACAAGCCAACGGTCTCTTAAGGTCAAGCCTATTGTCTCAATCTCAAGCAAGTAATATAATTACAAGATGTTAGACCATAAAATATACAATAAAAGGCGCCCCAAATATTACATATTCAGCTGATCATGAAGCTAGTCATACAAAATGCGAGGACTAGCAAGAGTTAAGTCATACATGATTAACCCTAGGATATGTTAATCATGTTTACAGCCCGTAGGAAGACAGTAAGTAAATGTGCATCGAGCTAACAGGTGCTCGTCGGCTAAACGCCCCAAAAGAATAATTTTACAATAGAGTGAGTGAAACAAAATAAGAAACCCACTCGTAGCCCGGATTCCTTCTAGTTGCCACCATCGGGCTGGAGGTTCGGTAGATCCTCGGAAGCTGCTCCGAAATCTGGCCACACAAAACCAGCTGGGTCAAACCCCAGAAAGAGCAAGTGCCACTAGGAAGACCACGAAATAAGAACAAAACCAGCATATCAGAACATAAGAAAATAGAAGGAAAGTACAGGTAATAAAAGTACAGCAGGACAATAAGCGACTAGGGACATGGAACCATTCCGGGAGCCAGATTACAACCCGTAACCAAACAAGGACCGGGGTTGTAACCCTTCGCCTGAATAGCACTTGTCCCTATCCATTTATTGTTTAAGATAAGTAAAACAATCATGTACAGGTGTTCCAGGTATAGGGACTTAGACGAGACTTAGACCAGGCTGGACACCATCCATTCACAAGCGGCCAAGCAATTACTACGGCTTACTACTTTAACTAACTAGGGTTATCACAAGCCTAATTACTAACAAGATGAAATGAAAATTTTCCAGTCCCAAGCCCGGCAGACTATCCAGTTATCCTTCCGCGGGTTGAGAGTATGGTTGGGTACATCGCCCAGGAGACGATATACCCTTAGGTGACTTAGAGGTGCAACACATGACAGTGTGCTGGAAATGTGCTCTACTCGTCGGCAAGCTACAAGTCCAATTAAGGTACCCAAATAACGAGATTGCCTGTGACTGGAAATTCTCCATGTTCTAGTTTGATCTAATCATTAGCCTAATCCATATTAGCGCAAATCCCTGGCCGTGGTACCCAGGAAGTCACGTCCTAGACATGATGCAAGACAAGACAAGTGGATTGCACAAGCAAGCAAGCAGGAACACCCACGGTGTCAGAGTTAGTTACAAGAGTCAAGTTAGCCATCGCAACGGCATCAAGTCAAGTCAAGTTACGAGTCAAGAGTGCGCCGCCATGGGCCACTATCAAGTTATCTGGTTACCAAAATAAATCATGAATCACAGGTTACAAGTCAAGTGTGTACCCCATCAGGTCACTATCAAGAAGATCAGAGGTACTAAAATCATACTTCACAGAATCAGGAAAACTGCATTAGTCATAAGCAAAATTATCGAAAACCGTGCCAGGTCGCGTTGGGTCAATATAGTCGTGCTGTGTGGAACAAGATCTCAAAATTCAACCCACAAAAGAAAAGCCAAGTCCAAGAAATAAACCAAACCATCATGGGTAAGTGGGTTGCGCAGAGGGTGGATGGCGCAGGGGTCAAGTGCGCCGGAGATGGATGGCGCAGGGGTCAAGTGCGCCGGGGATGGATGGCGCAGGGGTCAAGTACGCCAGGGATGGATGGCGCAGGGGTCAAGTGCGCCGGGGGCAGATGGCGCAGGGCCAAGGGCGTATGGGCCGATGGCGCACGGCCGAGGGCGTAGTTCGCCAAGGGTCAAGCTGCGCTGGTCAGCACTGCGCTAAAGAGCGCTGGCCGAGGGGGATGCGTGGTTTAGCACTGCGCTAAAGAGCGCAGACTGAAGTCTTCTTCTCCAGGCCGAGAGGAAGCCTCAAGAACACCAAAAGTTCAATTCTTCATATCTTGGCCAAATCAAAACAAAATCTGGATTTTCAATATTCTAACTTGTGTAAAATTGAATTCTCTTCCACATAGAAGCATCAAAACAAGCAAAAATCAAAGTTTGATAGATCAAAACCAAGAATTTCTAAAAATATTTAAAAATTAGATCTAGAACAATGGAGACTCCAAATCACAAAATGCCAAGTTCTAATATTGCTCTCCATGGCCTAATCTAGCTAATGGACAAATAAAATGTGGTACTTATTTAGTGGCAAGGTGCACTTGCCTATGGGTGGAGTGTTGTGTGGAAGAAGGAAGAAGAAGATGGAGAAATTAATGGAGAGTAAAGAAGAGAGAGAAAAGTTAGGTGGGATTTAATTGGGGTGGTTGTGGTAGAATGAGGGTGGAGAATAGGTTAAGGTATTCCATGGGGTTTTAAAAATCAAACCAACTCAAACCAAACCAATTAAAACCGAGCCGAACCGAAACCCAAAATACGAGAAAACTCAAAATTCCACAAGTCGGAAAAAATAAAATACATGCCAAAATTCGATTACGAGTATTAATACGAAATACGGGAAACGGGGGTAACAGGGTGCGAGGAGGAGGAGGCCGGAGGTGGAGGAGGGTACGAGCGCCGGAGGAGGGTGCGAGCGCCGGAGGAGGAAGAGCAGGAAATTTGGGAGGAAAAAATTTCGACCGGGAATTGTTTTCCATAAATAAATTCCTTTATTTATTGTGTTTTTGGGAAAATTATAACTGTGGGAATCTGATCTAGAAGACGATCACTTTATCCCTTGGACTATGCGAAGAAGAAAAGCTCTCAAAATTTTGACAGTAGATAACTATGTATCTGTACAATGAATAAGAAAAAGAACTCTATTTGTAGAGTCGAAAATAAAACTGAAAAGATAACTGTCTTCACAGCCTGTGCTTAGTTGAAAATCACGCATAATTTAACATACGCAAGGCTGTGAGCAGTTACTGGACGTGGCCTGTAACTGTTGGACACATGGCGATCATGCATGAGTCGTGTGCATGTTACAGGACACGCAGGCGAGAGATCAGTGGCATGGCTGCCACGTACTCTAATTTGATGAAATCTACGCAGACTTGTTGAAGACGAAATCTACGCAAATTCGGTATAGAAAGCTTCAAAATCCACGCAAACTTGGGGCAAGAAGCTTCAGGATCCACGCAGACTCGAGGCAAAAAGCTTCAAAATCCACGCAGACTTGAGGAAGAAAACTTTCGAATCCACGCAAACTTGAGGTGAAGAACTCAAAAATACACGCAGACTTGAGATAGGACTGCCAGCTGTCTTGATTTGGCGTGTCTTGACTGACACAAAATCTCTGACAGTGATTGCTTTGTCAGTCGCATTAAATGACAAGAAACCCTTTTTGGTACGCCAACTCGATGAAGGCTGAGTCTTGCTGAAGAAGATTTCGAAAGTCACGCAATAGACGGCGGTGATCTCTCGAGTTCCGTGCATACGTGGCATACGAAAAGACATTCTTCGACTGTCGTGCTGTCAGTCATAATGACTCTCTGACAAATCATGATCTATCTTCCAGCGTGATTTGTAAAATTTGTCTGGATCAACTGAGCGTGATTTTTGACTCTGTCCTGATCAACTCAGCGTGACTGCTGGACTTGTTCTGATCAACTCAGCATGACTGTCATTTTTAAAGGCCTACAAAACTCCCTTCAAAGTTTTCGAAAATTGAAAAGACTTCAAAATTTTCGAAATACTTTGAATTTAGTCACGCTGAGATGTCTTTAAATTTTTTGGAAGTCGAAAAGACTTCGAAGTTCTTTGAAAACATCCAAATGAACTTATTAAATGTCATGATGACTCTTCATTTTTTGAGACTGATTGCATCCAATTTATGGTGGAATATGAACCGCCGGCGAACTCTGTTATATAAACAGGAAGAAGATTCATTTTTAATCTTCATCTTACGTCAACATGACACCAAAAGAAGAAGCTGAGGAAGAAGCACGTAAGTTGGGCTTTTGTTCCCATGGTGACCCCACTTTTGGGGATGAAGAGCCAGAGCCCCTTGTCTTCGAGCTCAAAGATGATCCCTTGCAACTAGCCAAGAATTTCTTGAGCTATTTTGGGTTGGATGGCTCGTCCTCTTCTGATGGGCGCAGCCTCATAGAGCAGCGTGAAATGTTTAAGGCTCTGTTGCACCGCATGGGGGTCAAGAGCGTAGAAGAACTGGGCACCAAGCTCAGCCGTTCTTGGAAATAGAGCGTGTCTTTCATGTTAATTAGCACTCTTTGACTGTTTCCAATGTTGCGCGGTCTTCCAAAGCACACGTGTCATTCATTCCATGGTTTACGAGCGCTATTTACGCGGATCTTTTCTAAGAATAGACTTGTACTTTGTCCTTTAAATAGGCAGCTGAGTTTCAAAGATACTCATCTCTCATTCTTCTTCTTCTTCTCTGAGAACGAAATTTTTGAGAGATTTTATTCTCAAACAGGAAAGCAATGCCTTCTAATGTTCGATTTTTGCATACTGTATCAAACATGAGTTTGCCAATCCTTAGCACCAAACTTGAAGGTAAGTCCAGTATAGTATGCGTACTATTTTTGCTGTTGAAGATAGGCTTTATGTTTCTGATTGAACAATGCACGCTTGACCAGCCAGTGCGTGTCAAATGATATTTCTGTTGATTAATTCTCTTTTTCCTTGCTGTTTTCTGCAGAAGCTCGGCTAAAGATTTTCTTCAGAACTGGCATTGGTGATGTGGATGCTGTGGAGAATATCCTGCTGACACCTACATCAGGGAGCTCATGCGCTTTTGACGCGCAAATCAGACAACTCAGAACTCTTCGTGGGATAGAAGGGTCTTCCTCAGATGGTAGGAAGAGCCTTTATACACGAGAGTTAGATGGTGGAGTCAACTCTACCCCGAGAAATCGGGTAGTAGAGTTCCTTTCACGGCAGAACTAGGAATTGTTTCCCAAGGTTGGATACATTCATGTCTCCTCTGAAAGGCCGCTCCCAATCCACCAGTTGTATTGGCAGCACCACGACTTCAGGCTGCCATACTCTGTGGTTCTCCTCTCGTCTGAGAGAAATGACCAGAGTTTGATTCCTGCTGATCTGGTTGTGACTGGGACCCAGACAGTCAGGAACTGCCACCAACAACGAACCTGACGGAGAAGGTCCGACGGAGAAGATCCAAAGAAGAAGATAGATCTCTATTAGGTTATTGTTGTGGCGTAGAATGAAAATCCAAGATTTGTAATAGATTTCCATTATGATTTGTAAGAAAGTCTAAGAAAATATAATAGACTTTTTGTGGTGAAATGAGAATGGAAATGATAATCCTTCTATGCTCAAAGATTTGTATTTGTGGATGAATTGTGGACATGATAGATAATGAAATCTTCTTTTCTGTTTTAGAGTATATGATATTATCAGAGGTATTATGGACGTGATAATATGTACGAACTCAAAAAGAAAGTAGATTGATTTCTATGTAGAGGTCAAAAAGAATGACAAATGAGTAAATAGATTCGGAATTGATTCAGAGGTTATGAGAACGTGATCAATAACGAATTCCCACTTAATAAATTTGATAGAAGATTATGAACGGACGAATCGTTAGATGAAATGAACGGATAAACCGTCGGATGAACATAATAAATGAACGGATGAACCGTCAAGCATTAATGAACGGGCGAACCGTCTGATGAATGTGAGAAATGAACAGATGAACCGTCAAGCATTAATGAATGTGTGAATCGTCGAATGGATATGACGCTTCATTGTTTGAGGAACTTCTGCCTATATAAATATAGCAGAAATCTGAACATTTTTACTCCTCAACATAAAAATATCGTCTGGAGAAGCATCCAAGAAGATTGAGATTGCTTCAAAGGTTCAGAAAGGTACTAAAGAACGCCCTGCTGATCCAATTCAATCGAAGAAGATGGAAGCAGGTGAAGGTTCGTCTGCACCCAAGCCACCAAGGGACATTCTGGACTTCCTATTCGAACCAGGAAGGACTGAAGGAGAAGAAGCCATGAGGATGGCCGCTTGCAAGTTTCTTGTGGGTTCCAGCAAGGAGATCCTCAGCACTTTTGCTGATCACGTCTTCGAGAAGGATGGCAGTGGCCCACGTCCAAATGTAGAAAAGGATGATAGTGATCTTCCTTAATATCATGTATCATCATTCATGATTAAAAATAAAATAAAAATTTTATTTCTAAACATGAAACTGTCTGATGATTACAAGCATTTATACATAGTACTTTTTAAGGAATTTGCCATTAATAGGCATCAAGACTTTTCGACCATCCAATTCTGAGAGTTGATAAGCTCCATTTGAGAAAACTTTGCTCACAATATAGGGACCTTCCCACTTTGCGTCAAATTTGCCCTTGCTCATATGAGTCATAGTCATAGGACGTCTGACTATTAGAATAAGTTCTCCTTTTTGATACGATCGAACTCTGACTTTCTTATTAAAAGCTCTTGAGATCTTAGCTTGATAGAATTCAATATTCTGTTGAGCAGATAATCGCTTTTTATCCAGAGCTTCTAATTCCTGAAGTCGAAGACGATCATTATTTTCAGCAGTGAGTTCATTAGTGATTGCTATCCTTAAAGAAGGAATTTGAATCTCTAATGAAAGAACAGCTTCGGAACCATACACCAGAGAAAAGAGTATACATTTAGTAGCATTACGAACTGTAGTACGATAGGCCCATAAGCATTCACCGAGCTTGTCACTCCAATTACGTTTGTTAGTAGAGACAAACTTCTTTAGGAGTTTGATGATGGTCTTGTTGAAAGCTTCTGCTAATCCATTAGCTGCCGGATTATATGCGATAGAAGCCAAATTGTTGCTCCGATGGTCGTCGCAGAATCAAGTAAATTTCTGACTGACGAACTGTGGACCATTATCATGAATAATGCGTCGAGGAATACCAAATCTGTAGATGACGTGGTGCTTAATAGAGCTGATGACATTGGATGTCTTAACTTCAGATAAAGGAATGGCTTCGGCCCATTTGGAAAAGTAATCGATTATTGCGAGAATAAACCGATGACCTTTTGATGATGGCGGATTGATTGGACCAATGATGTCCATGCCCCAAGCTTCGAAGGGCCATGATGCTGTCGTCGGATGTAGAAATTCCGAAGGTTGATGAATAAAATTTGTATGGATTTGACAGGCTTTATACTTCTTTTCGTATTTGATGGCATCAGATACCATAGTGGGCCAATAATAACCCATACGTCGAATACGGTCTTGAAGTTTTGGTTCAGGCTGATGTTGTAGTGCCCCGACCTGCAAGATGCCTTATGATGGATGGTTGGTTCGATGAAGCCTTGTTGGACTTGGGATTATGCGAAGGATCGCTTGGAAGACTATGCGATCGTGGCGGGAATCGTCCTATGAATATGAGTAGTGTTGAACCCTTCAAAGATCCTTTAGCTTCACGCTTAAAATAAGGATGAGTATGCTATGTTTCTAGTTGAGTTTGTTCAATAACACCTTGCATGGAATTTGGAAAGATAATGAAAGATAATAATCACCTGAACGTAAACTGGTGTGGCTAGATGAATTGTATGCTTGTACACTGTTGCGATGAATTACATGACAGGTGATGGCAAAGTCCCAAATACTTGGACGGTGAGTACATTGAGTTTGGTTGGAAAGATGTTTGGTATCAAAGATGTGGCAAGGCATTGGGTAACAACATTCTATTATCCTGTCGCCGATGTAGAATGTTGATTACGCCAAGACCCTGGATTGGGCAGATGATAATGTGAGCATTGGCTCAAGGCAAGATGGCTAGATGGCAAGATGGCAATACGAATGAGAATGATGGTTTTGCTTAGTTTTCCTTATCATACATTATATGTTTTCTTCTTAGATAAGTTGCATATAGTTGCATGGTCATGGACAACTTGTCGACAAGGTGGTTTCTCGAACGGTATTCCTGGGCCATGGAACCCGGTTCGTCCTAGGAGAAACCAATGCCGAAGTAGTGGCAGTGCTGAAGTAGTAGCACGGTATACAGGACTTGCAGTGGGGCTAGCTACCTGTACTGGCAAGGGCGCTGTATACCTGTAAGACGGTCCAGGATGGCGTGTCGCCAGTGACCTTCATATAGATAGGTCAGGTGCTAATGATGTCTTATGCAGGCAAAGTAAGTTATTACTCAAATACAGGGAAGGATGTCGGCTGTTGGTAAGAATCACCTGAACAGTGATATTCATATTGAATCATAATATTGTTTCTAACAATGTCTTGTGCAGGCAGAGTAAGTATTATAAATGTACAGGGATGGCTACACGACCGTGGGTAAAAATCACCAAAGGGTGATAACAGTATGCTTTAAATTATGTTGGCTATGAGATTTGCATGCTTTACTTCTTGTCGGCTATAACATGAAATTGACCCTAAGGCAACAAGAAAGACCATTAATAATAATGTTCTGTAACATGATTACTTAGTACTGTCTTCTTAGGTGAGTTGGGCCAGCACCGCTCGCCAGTACATTGATGATGTACTGACCCACGTTGTAGGCAATATTACAGGTGTTTGCTTGGGGAAATCCTGTGAATCAGTGCTTGGCATCGATGAATCGGATGGGTGTACAGAAGCTTTTCTTGCAAGATGATGTCTTCTGCTATACGGGACATAATGTATGGAATATGGGAACTCAGTTGTACCAGTGAGATTGTAGCCATATTGGCAAGTTCATTGTAAAGAAGTCGGTATATTCATTGTAGCCTAAAGGGCAAGTGTATACATTCAGTTGGCTATTCAAAAGTCTTGTAAACAGTTGTAAACTCTGTATTCTGCTGCAAGTCTTGTAATCCATTTTGATTATCAATAAAGAGATACATTTCTATATAAATTGTGTGACTTCAATTTATCTGCTTGGTTCCGCTGTATTGTCGATGTTTTCTGAGAATTACCAGGAACTGTAATGGTTTTGCCTTGTACAAGTGCAATCTAGACTTGTACGGCATCACGCCCAGTGGCTAGTTTTCGATCCTCCGGGATCGGGGCGTGACATAATGGTATCAGAGCACGGCTTTACGTCCTTGGACTCCTATTCGATTTGTTTCGAATCAATGTTGCTACTAAGATGATTCTAAGCTGCTTCCGCGATTATTCACAGATTGCTTCCGCGATTATTCAAAGTTGCTTCCGCGGTGAATCAAAGTTTCTTCCGCGAATACTCAAAGTTGCTTCCGCGATGAAATCAAAGTCGTCTCTATGATGACTCATAGTGCTTCTGCGATTATTCTGTGTTGCTTCCAAACTATTCTATGTTGTACCCTTGACTGAAAGTCCGTTGATCATTCTGACCTCTCACTGGGTGTTCCATACAATAAGTCTAAATATGTGGGCTGTGATATGTATGCTTTGTTGAATTTCTAAAAGATACCAAAAAAAAAGAATAACAATGATGCGATGTGATAATAAGTTTGTGATGTATGCTGGATGACGTATGTGTGGGATTCTTTGAGTCGATTGTTATGCAGCAATCGACCGTGGGTGATGGCTTGGTATGTTGGAACGGAATGTGCATGGATTTCAGTGAATGGAAATCGACAGAATCTTGAGTCGATATTTGTGGTCAGCATAACCACTGCAGGATGGATTGTCCATGTTGGACGTTGGTTCGATGAGAGAGAATATTGTGTTGGGAATGGCTTGAGCTCTGAGTGGTATATTACATATACCCTCGTCGTGATAAGATGTCCCTTGACCCTTGATGTATTTATGATTTTGTGATTGCTTTACCCATTAAGGTATTGGGTGGTATCGAATCGTAGCTGAGCTTACGATTGATACATGTTGGCTAGACGTGTTCCTTGATGATTAAGTTGGATAACGTTGTGAGATTTTGATGTGTTCAGATGAACCATCGCTAGACCTTGTCGGTTACCATTAAGTTGGGTAATAAGAGAATTGAGAATATGAAATAATGCCATGGTTTGGAATGAAACAAATTTTTGATTCAGGCGAAGACTTGAATCAGTTGGATAAGGAGAATGGCAGGCTTAGTAATGATAGTGTGGTGTTGCTATTGAAAGAATTTATGAGAACAACTATGGACCGAATATTGAACGATGTTGGAATTGAGTTAAAGAAATTGCATGTTGGATATCGATAGAATTAATGGTAATGTTAGACGCTTAACGGGATGTTGCGAATGATTTAGAAGATGCAGAGAGTTGCATCGACGACCGAAAAGTTAGAGAATGGGCTTGTGGAATAGATGATCTTAGCACGTGGTGCAGTGTGCTTGAAGGAAATTGATGTCCCGAATTAACAAGTTATGACCCTTGACTATTTTGAGGCATAGAGAATGGGTACTTGTCCCTTGATGTACGAAAGAGTAGATGTTCCTTACGAGAGTCGAATGGCTGGAATACAAATAAGTATCGAGGTGCAGCGATATGTAATAGACCCTGTCAATAGATGATGTTGTCGCATGGATAACAAGTTTGGTGGGATATAGAATTGTGGGATTATGACTTAGCTAATTAAGTTATGTCATATGCAATTGGATGATCGAAGTAAGAATGCTAGATGATTGGTGCCATAGAGATTGGATCGGTGCATGAATAGTAAATTTTCTTATGGAATCATAAGAAGATGATGCAAAGCTAATATTGATGGTTAACGTGAATTGCTAAGAGATGACCGTGTTGGTGTTAGAAAATTTATAAATGATGCCTCGGAAGAAATATGATTATAGTTGCCTTATTTTTTGTTGGTTAAAAGAGTACGGACCGTATCGATGATCTAAGAATGTGGAAAACGAATATGTCGCGAAGAGACCGTAGGAAAGAGATCATAAGTGACAAAGTATTGAGATAACAATGTCGGATGATGATTCAGAATAGTTGACCCGATTGAATAGACATATGAGTACGATATGTGGATGCAAGTCGGATTGAACAAGTGATGCTATATCTATGCAAATGGAAATTGAAAGTTGGACATTCGATTCAGGAGTTTTATATGATAGCTTCGGGATTGACCCATAAGAATTGTTGGATAGAATTATCGGATAGATTTTGTCGGTTGCGGGTAAGTCTAGAATGAGACTTCGTGGGTATGACTTGAGTATGAGTACGGGTAGAAAGACTTGACCCTAGATTGTCGGTTGGTTGCCTAGATTGTTGGCTAGTTGCCTAGATTGTCGGTTGGTTGCCTAGATTGTTGGCTAGTTGCCTAGATTGTCGGTTGGTTGCCTAGATTGTTGGCTAGTTGCCTAGATTGCCGGTTGGTTGCCTAGAGTGTCGGTTGGCTGCCTAGAATGTTTGTTGGTTGCTCAAGTTTCAGATTTGGTTGGCTATGTTCTTCAGTTGTCCGTGTTGGGAATAAGTTCATAAGATTGGGGTGGTGTTCCATGTCCCTAAGTTGGTCGGACCATAGAGTTGCCCTATGATGAAAATTGGTTGCCTCTAAGGTAAGAGATAAGTATGTCCCTGATAGCTACTCATCTCATATGAGTTAGCTGAATGTTTTGTTTAGCTTAGATTAGCTGACCATAGAGGCTTGACTGTATGCTAAGTTGACTATTGGAAAACCGTAGGATGTCCCTATTGGTGTTGCGTGAGTATAGTTGGAATGAATAAGATGTGTTGGAAGGTAGGCTTTGGAATAGAATAGATATTTGGGAAATTTTGATGTTATAATGTTAGATGGGATGACGGATCATGTTGGTTTCGGAAATTGAGTTGCCTTGGTTGAAATGTTGGGAATTATTAGAATTGGTTGGATTGGTTGATTGATATTGAGCTGCGAAAAATTGTTGGTAGTGCTTTGAGATAGTTGGAATAATTTCATTGACCGGATCAAGATTGAGGATAAGTGTAATGACGGAATTGGATAGTGCATGTAGCCGAGATCGGCGAATGTGAATATGAATGACCCTCAGAATTAATGTTGCTGGAATATGATAGTTGCCTATGCGAGAGGATAAATATGTTGGCTTGATCAATACAAGAAAATGTTGGAGTACAACAAGAAATGTTGCTAGAGAGAAATTGTGGTACAATTTGAAGGATGGTACGATTTGGAAGATGGATCAAGATTGGGAAATTTACAAGTTGCAAACAATGTGTATGGATGCGAACGATGATGAGTACAAGATTTGACCGATGAGAATTGGGGTATCGAAATAAAATGTTGCTATGAGATTTATCAACTTTGGTGGCATGGATGACAATGAACTTGAAAGGAATACTTGATACATCTAAATTTGAATATTTTGAAATGTTGGATCGGTTGAGAAAAATTTATCGAATTGGAATTGGCGACATCTATCGTCTTAGTAATTGGTTGGAATATTGAATAAACAAAGTGGGATTATACGAGATGCTCAAAGAGAATTACTGATGTTCGAAAAGGAAGGTACACCGTAGCTCGTTCGCTTTCTCTATCACTGAACTTGGCTGAAGTGCATGTATTTCGGGGACGCCTAAAATATGTGTATGATTCCAACTAAGTGGTATGCTGAATTCAAACGAAGCCACGGAGAGGATTATCATGTGCTAAGGATTTGCATGAGTGTCGGAGGAAAGATCAAAGATAGTAAACTATGTTGAATCAATTGGGATGCTGTAACGAGACGGTACATTACTTGAAATTAATCGAGAGATTGCAGAAGAATATTAGATGGTGCAAGTTGATTGTAGAGAAGTTTCATGAAAGCTTGGTTGAAGTTTTGGGGATGAGTTTTGTTTTAAGTTTCGAGGACGAAATTTTTTCTGGGTGGTATATATTGTAGTGCCCCGACCCGTAAGATGCCTTATGATGGATGGTTGGTTCGATGAAGCCTTGTTGGACTTGGGATTATGCGAAGGATCGCTTGGAAGACTATGCGATCGTGGCGGGAATCGTCCTATGAATGTGAGTAGTGTTGAACCCTTCAAAGATCCTTTAGCTTCACGCTTAAAATAAGGATGAGTATGCTATGTTTCTAGTTGAGTTTGTTCAATAACACCTTGCATGGAATTTGGAAAGATAATGAAAGATAATAATCACCTGAACGTAAACTGGTGTGGCTAGATGAATTGTATGCTTGTACACTGTTGCGATAAATTACATGACAGGTGATGGCAAAGTCCCAAATACTTGGACGGTGAGTACATTGAGTTTGGTTGGAAAGATGTTTGGTATCAAAGATGTGGCAAGGCATTGGGTAACAACATTCTATTATCCTGTCGCCGATGTAGAATGTTGATTACGCCAAGACCCTGGATTGGGCAGATGATAATGTGAGCATTGGCTCAAGGCAAGATGGCTAGATGGCAAGATGGCAATACGAATGAGAATGATGGTTTTGCTTAGTTTTCCTTATCATGCATTATATGTTTTCTTCTTAGATAAGTTGCATATAGTTGCATGGTCATGGACAACTTGTCGACAAGGTGGTTTCTCGAACGGTATTCCTGGGCCATGGAACCCGGTTCGTCGTAGGGGAAACCAATACCGAAGTAGTGGCAGTGCTGAAGTAGTAGCACGGTATACAGGACTTGCAGTGGGGCTAACTACCTGCACTGGCAAGGGCGCTGTATACCTGTAAGACGGTCCAGGATGGCGTGTCGCCAGTGACCTTCATATAGATAGGTCAGGTGCTAATGATGTCTTATGCAGGCAGAGTAAGTTATTACTCAAATACAGGGAAGGATGTCGGCTGTTGGTAAGAATCACCTGAACGGTGATATTCATATTGAATCATGATATTGTTTCTAACAATGTCTTGTACAGGTAGAGTAAGTATTATAAATGTACAGGGATGGCTACACGACCGTGGGTAAGAATCACCAAAGGGTGATAACAGTATGCTTTAAATTATGTTGGCTATGAGATTTGTATGCTTTACTTCTTGTCGGCTATAACATAAAATTGACCCTAAGGCAACAAGAAAGACCATTGATAATAATGTTCTATAACATGATTACTTAGTGATGTCTTCTTAGGTGAGTTGGGCCAGCACCGCTCGCCAGTACATTGATGATGTACTGACCCACGTTGTGGGCAATATTACAGGTGTTTGCTTGGGGAAATCCTGTGAATCAGTGCTTGGCATCGATGAATCGGATGGGTATGCAGAAGCTCTTCTTGCAAGACGATGTCTTCTGCTATACGGGACATAATGTATGGAACATGGAAACTCAGTTGTACCAGTGAGATTGTAGCCATATTGGCAAGTTCATTGTAAAGAAGTCGGTATATTCATTGTAGCCTAAAGGGCAAGTGTATGCATTCAGTTGGCTATTCAAAAATCTTGTAAACAGTTGTAAACTCTGTATTCTGCTGCAAGTCTTGTAATCCATTTTGATTATCAATAAAGAGATACATTTCTATATAAATTGTGTGACTTCAATTTATCTGCTTGGTTCTGCTGCATTGTCGATGTTTTCTGAGAATTACCAGGAACTGTAATGGTTTTGCCTTGTACAAGTGCAATCTAGACTTGTACGGCATCACGCCCAGTGGCTAGTTTTCGATCCTCCGGGATCGGGGCGTGACAGATGTGCACCACAAATTCCATCATGTGCTTCACGAATGATTTGTTGAGCCTCGTCACCAGCAACACATCGAAGAAGTAAACCATCATAAGCTCGACGATATAAGGTCTTTGTTGTATGATTGTAATAGAATCTGAGTGATCGTCGTCTGATAGATGCTGCCTCACTCGGATCATCCGGAAGAATATCATACAATACGAAATCTAAGAAAGGAAGTCTCCAATCTTTATCCATATTTTGATTCTCAGCCGAATTACTGAAGATAAATTCCATGCTGGAATCAGAAGAAGATGACATCGATTTACGACTGAATCCAAATCCTCTTGTTGTGTTGACGTCATGAGATGTTGATCCTTCAATGTCAACTGGAAGTCCTAGGGTCAGGTTATTTTCAAGATGAAATAATTCTCGATTGCGAACAACAATCATTTGTTGCCGTCTAATCGGAATGGCCAACACCGCCGCAAGATTAGCTAAAGCATCAGCTTCTGTGTTACATGCTCGCCTAACATGTTCAATGAAGAATTCTTCAAAAGAAGAAGCCATAGATATAGCTGATCTATGATAAGGAACCAGATCTTGATGGCGAACTTCATAAGTCCCCCTTATCTGATTGACAATGAGTTTAGAGTCTCCGTACGCCTCCAAATGTTGAATATTCAGATGTTTAGCAAGTTGAAGACCAATAAGCAATGTATTGTATTCAGCTACGTTGTTTGAACATGGCTGATCAAGAGAATAGGCTCTTTGGATAGCAAGACCTTCTGGCGATACAAGAATAATTCCAACTCTAGCGACAATATCATCATTAGGACCTATCCTTGATGCTCCATCAAAGAATAGACGCCAGGTAGGATCTTCTTCAGCAATTTGATTTGAATCTAGGACTTCATCTGGGATTTCGTCATAGAGTTTTGAATTCTCTGGAATTGAGTGAGCAGCCAGAAAATTAGCTAAAGCTTGTCCTTTGACTGACTTCTGAGGAATATAGTGCATGTCATACTAAGCAAGTAGGATTCCCCAATTAGCCAGTCGAGAATTCAAAACACTGGGTTTCTTCATCATGATCCGTATAGGATTGATCCTGGAGATGACATGAATAGTCTGGCCAATGATATAATATCGTGTCTTTTGAACAGCGAACATCAAGGCTAGACATTCTTTTTCGACCGGTGAATAACGAGGTTCAGCTCCGATCATAGTACGACTGAGATAATAAATGGCTTGTTCATGACCATTTTGATTCTTTTGAGCGAGTAATGCACCCAATGAATGACTCATTGCTCGAGTATATAGGAGGAACGGTATTCCTGAGACGGGAGGTACCAATACTGGAGGGCTCATCAGATATTGTTTTATATCATCGAATGCTTTCTGACATTCATTATTCCAGACAAAAGAAACACCTTTCTTCATAAGTTTGTTGAATGGTCTGCAGCGTCCTGATAAATTAGAGATGAATCTCCTGATATAAGCGATCCTTCCTTGAAATCCTCGTAGCTCTTTTAAGGTGCGTGGAGGACGCATCTCTTGGATGGCTTTGATCTTCTCGGGATCCACGTGTATACCTTTAGAGGTAATGACGAAGCCGAGAAATTTACCACTAGAGACGCCTAAGAAGGACTTAGTAGGGTTCATCTTTAATTGATGCTTACGTATTAGATCAAAAATAGTCTTCAAATCTTGGATATGATCCTCCTTTTGTCGACTTTTGACTGCAATATCATCAACGTAGCATTCGACTATTTTTTGCAAATGTTCACGGAATATAGTGCTCATGGCTCGTTGATAATTTGCTCCTGCATTCTTGAGACCGAATGGCATAACTGTATAACAGTATGTACCAATCGACGTTCTGAAAGAAGTGTGCTTCTCGTCATCTGGAAATATTTTAATCTGATTGTACCCAGAATACCCGTCCATGAATGACATCCGTTCAAATCCACAGGTATTATCAATCATGACATCAGTAATTGGTAGAGGAAATTCGTCTTTAGGACATGCCGCATTGAGATCGCGGAAGTCTATGCATACTCTGATCTTGCCAGTCTTTTTAAGAATAGGAACTATGTTAGCCATCCAATCGGGATGTTGTTCCTCTCTAATAAACCCGGAGGCTATGAGTTTATTAACTTCAGCTTCAATTGCATCCATAATGTCTGGACGAAATCGTCGCTGTTGTTGTTTGACCGATTTAGCATTCGGCAAGATATTGAGCTTGTGAGTTGCAATTTGTGGATCAAGCCCTGGCATATCTTCATAACTCCAAGCGAAGACATCGATGTAGTCACGAATGAGTTTGATCATGTCTTGCTTATCAGTTTCTGAAAGACTTTTACTGATGAATATTGGTTTGGGAGATCCCTCTTCACCAACATCTATTTGAATAAGTTTATCTTCAGTCGGAGGTTCTTTTTGCTCGAAATGGAACCTTCATTGATTATCTAACCTTTGGGCCCATTGTTCTGATTCAGGTGAAATTTCAAATTCTTCTTCGTCTTCATCACTTTCTTCAGAACGGTCAATAGAAACCATGTTGGAAGACAGAATGTTGCAGTAGAAGTCACCGATACTCGTATCGGAATCCTAAGAAGTGGTACTAGAAGAATCAGATCTCTTATCTTCGTCAGATTCAGGATCTTCATGGATAATATTGATGAAAGGAGTAGGAGTAATATAGCCTAATCCGTATTTTGTCCTCCCATATTTCAGAGGAGGAATACGAACAGGCATTTTTCTTCCTTTTCCACTATTGAGGCCAGTCCTGAAGTCATAGCCCATATTTTTGATGATGTCTTTAGATTGCTGACTATAACGACGTAGTTGTAATCTTCCAGTATCATCATTTCTGTCATCATCTTCTAAATCAGAAGGACTTTGGAGCCCTTTGTAAAAGAATATTGGAATGTCTCCTGGCTTTCTGCTGGGAACTAGAAAGTATGAAGATTGTACAGGTTCTAGGGATGCATCTGTATGAACAGTCTGTACAACTCCAATGGTTATTGTGTTCAAGTCATCTAACAAATGTAAATAACTATGAACATAATTACACACATCAGCGTACTGCAGAGATGGAGACTTTTCATTGAATGTAAAAGCAGCAATATTTACATTGGGAGAAGGCTGAACCTTAGAGATTTTAGCCAAATCAATGACTAAAGGGGGAAAAGAAGAAGAAGTTTTGTTTCGATTAAGATCGATAACAAATGGCTCAGAAGAGGTGAGCTCCCTTGAAACTTGAGATGGAAGAGTAGTCCGTCCTCCAACAGGAATAATCAGAGTATCTTGAGTAGATGACTGAGATAGTGGAGAGATCCGTCCACTCACTGGAATGATTAAAGAACCTTTTTCAGAGAGTTTGGGAGATTGTTGTTGAGTAGTTCGACCTTTAACAGGGATTATTAAGGTCTCACTTTGTGAATCCTCTTTCTCCATGGCTTGTATGATCCTTGTATACTCTTCTTTGTACATTCGGGAATCATTGAAATAAGCTTCAACCCCAAGGAAGGGATTTATATCAGCAACTTCTTTTTGTACTCTTCCATTGCTGTCAATGTATTTAAAGCACTGATGAAGAGTAGAGGGCACCACATTATTTTTATGAAGAAAGGGCCTCCCCAGAAGAAGATTATAGGATCCTACGATCTCGATCACATAGAAAGTGACTTTAGATCTGAAATCGCCTATCTGAAGCTTCAGATGAATCTTTCCCAAAGGCTCACTTCGGCTTTGATTGAATTCCGAGATAGTAGTAACCGTCTTGGAAAGCTTGTGAAGAGGGATTTTTAATTCATCCAACAGACTCTTTGGCATTATGCTTATAGCAGACCCTGGGTCAGTGAGGATACGATCTATCTTCATCGTATCGATATAACCAGTGTAGTAGAGAGGCTGATCATGTCGATTATCCTCCAGTAGCATGTCATCTTGTGTAAAGGTGATATTTGGGATAATCTCCAATACACTGTTGCAATGTAAGCAAGTGGCAGGTTCTGCATCTGGCTTCTTCAATTGTGCAAGACAAGAGTCTGCCTGAAGAAGTGCTTCACTTAACGTCTCCCGAGTTTCTTTAGAAAGACGTAGAAGTTCAAAGAGGGACATTCTAGCTGGAGTATTAGCAAGCTGAGCTAAAATGTCAAAATTATAAGGCTTCTGAAGTCCAAGAGGAGAGGACTTCTTGATTGGTTTATCAAACCGAGCCTGTTGTTTGCCTTTCTCCAGAACTGTAGGCTTGGGAGGAACAGGTTCAACCGGTGTAGTTGAAGGAACAGGTGCAGTAGATGATTCTTCTTCAGGAGGAACATTAGGAGCATCTTTATCAGCTGGAGGGATATCAGAAGTATCCTCAGGATTCTTGGAATAATCCTTTAGATAAGGTTTCCCCGTTCGAGTAGCACTAACAAGTGCTTCTTCTTTATCTTTTGGCTCTGTGTCGGAGGTAGATTCAAGAGACGTCATATGACATGACTTAATCTTTCCAGCCTTCTTGGACTTTCGAGAAGTAGTATTTTGAGGAAAAGGTGATTCAAAATCTGCCACTAGATCAGGATGAATCCACATAATTTTTCCAGTTTCCAAAGTGATTGGCACTAATCCTTCAGAATGTGGAGGAGAAATATTCACTATTTCAAGAGTTGCCTTGGGAATAGGAACGATCCCACTTTCAAGGAGTTGAGGAGGGAAATCTCCGAATTGCATAGAGACGACGTTGGAGGTGACAGTCTTCTCTTTTGGAGTAAGGGAGATAGCTCCAGATTTAATCATTTCTTGGATCTTTCCTTTCAGTACATAACATGTACGAATTGTGTGACCCAATATTCTGTGGTATGGACAGTATTTGGGATGATCTGTCTCACCAGCTTCATCAGGTTTCTTGATTTTAGGTAATTATATTTTATTACCTTTCAGCAGACATTCAAAGATACCAAGGACATCGTCATCATCGAAAGAGTATTCTTCTTTGGGGCGAGGTGTTCTTGGTTGTTGAGTTGTAGAGGTAGGAGAAGTTTGAACAGTTGATGCATCTTTGCTCTGAAGATTAACTTCAAGAGTTTCTTTTCCTTTGCGAGCATTACTTTTAGCATTATTGCTAGTACCTTGACCTGTTTCTTTGGGAGTCAACTGCACTCCTAAACCATTGAAGGTTTCAGCACTAATTTCTGCAGCCTTGGCACTAACTATGAAAGAAGGCCAGTCTTGAAATTGGGTGGATCCTGTCCACATGCTGATGATTGGTAACAAGTTTGATTTGCATGTGTCGATGGTGACAGCATCAGGAGTTCCAAGAGGCATCTTCAGAGCTTCTCTTCGAAACCGTTCAATGTAATCCTCTGTAGTTTCATTATTTTTCTGCTTGATTCTAATAAGAGCAGACATAGTCATGTCATTGAGCCCTTCATAGAACCGTTCAAGAAACATCTGTTTGAAACCGGCAAATGAGGTAATGCACCCATCTGGGAGACTTCTATACCATTCATAAGCAGTTCCCTTGAGACATCCAATAAACACCCGAGTAAGGAGGGCGTCACTTGGTTGCAATTGATCAGTCATCACTTCAAAGTGATTAATAAACTGACTTGGAGAAGTGGTTCCATCATAGAATGAGATAGTAGGAGGCTTGTATTTAGGAGGATACGATACTTGCTTCCATTCTATCGGATAAGGTTATTTGATGCCTAACCTTTGTAAACCATCTTTCTGTTTGAATGCCTCGAATTGAGTTTTGAGATTTCTCAATTCTTCATTAACAACTCCAGAAGATTGTGGAGTTGTAACTTGTAGAGAATAGTTAGGAGGAGGAACAGCATTGTAAGCACTACCCCCAGCTCCAGAGGGACTAGGATTTGGTTGAGCTGGTCCAGGAGTATTGGATTGTACTGCTGGAGGAACTTGTACTGGACTTATATCGGTGTCAGTTGGTATGGCATCTGATACAGTCTGTCGATTCTGCAACTGAGCTGTCATGAGTTCATACATTGACTTCATAGTATCAGCCATAGACTTCATTTGCTGTTCCAAAGAAGCAATCCTTTGATCTTGAGGAGTAACCGAAGAGGAAGGTTCATTGTTCAATTCAGTATTCCCATCCACCATATATGTAGTGACCGTACGAGGGATTATTGATGAATTAGTGGATGTTGTATGCTCTGAATCACTGCTTCGTACATCAAAGTCATTTAAAGGAGAACTACCCCCAGTAGGAAGAGGTGGGAAATTAGATTCTCCTAGAAATTCAGAATTATCTTCAGAGATCAAATTTCTTTGACTAGAAGCTAAGACTCTTGCTCTGGTGTTTCTATATACTCCATCTGGACTATCAGCTCTATCCCCAGCATCCCGAGAGGTCATGTTGACAGAAGCAAACAAAGGCTCATCTTCATCAGGCATAGGTTCACACTGAATTCGATTGAAGACAGATTGTCGTTTAGTTTGACATCTGCATTGCATTGTAACTCTCGGCTGGAAGTCACATTCATGATCAGTATGGTCCTGAACCATTGATTGACATCTGCATTGAATTATGACTCTTGGATAGAAGTCACATTCAGCATGATCTTTTGACACAGAATTACTCCTTCTCTTCTGTTGAAGATATTCTCGTAAAATCTGTTTTAGAAGATTGAGGAGTATATTTCCTGTTCTTGGTTCTTGATGGCTCTTGATTATATAAAGAATGATTAATATGAGCCACATAGTTTCTAGCATACTCTGCATCTGGATCTTTTATCCTTGTTTCCAACTGGTATGGTTTTTTACAACCAGAAGTGCTAAGTTTTGTTCTTAGATCAGTTAAAGGTAACACATTAGTTTTGGAAACATGGAGTTTTCCTTCCATTGATCTGGATATTTGCAGAGAAGGAAGAGTTGAACCATCCCTTTGATTAGGAGTTGGTAACAGACCTTCTTTTCTAGACAGATTCTGTGCCCAATTTGAAGAAGTCATAGAAGAAGACATTAAGGAATGTTTCTTCTTAGACTCATTCAAGTTTTGAGACATAGAATATCCAGAAGGAAGAGTAGTCAAAAGACTATCTCCTTTCCTTTGACTAACAAAATTGTCAGTCAAAGCTGTTCCTGAAGTAAAAACTACAGGAGCAGAAGAAACAACTAAAGAGTTATTCCTTTTCGAAGGGACTTTGTGTGGAAGACCACCCCCAGTTCTAGTAGAACTTGGCAAAGAAGAAGAGATAGCTAAAGAGCTATTCTTCTTAGATGAAATACACGCTGAAATAGACTTGGTTAAATAACCAGTACTGTTAGCGTGATTGTTGAATTTGGAAGCACTCACTGGAACAGACTTGGCTAAGGAGCCAGTACTGTCAGCGTAACTTTTGATTTTGGAAATACACACTGGAACAGATTTGGCTAAGGAGCCAGTTGTGAGACCCGTCTCACTGTATCGGTATTTTATACGGATACGTATTTATTTGAGCCATATTTCATATTTCTCGATTTGTGAGATATTTTAAAATTTTCCAAGATATAGGAATTTTATGACTTGGTTTAACTTGGACTTGGTTTTATTTGGTTCGGTTCCACTTTGACTTGGTTTGGTTTAGTTGGTTTCTCATGAGCTGAGGTGTATGGCTTAGATTTAGTGGAGAGGAATGAATGGTGGGGATTGCTTGGGCTTGTTATATAAGCCACCTACCACTCTCTCTCCTCCATTATTCATTTCCATTTTTCCATCTTCATCTTCTTCCTCCAGCCCAAGGCAAGTACACCTTGCCGAATGTTGGACGATTTTGATTTCGTTTGTTCCATTCTCTTTATTGTTACATTCTAAGCATGTTTAGAACTTGGAGTTTTCTATTTTGATGGCTAGATTGTTGTAGATCTAACTTGAAGCAATTTCGGTTTTTATGGGTTTTGATCTATTAAACTTTGTTATTTTCAAGTTTTGATGGTTCCATGTTATAGAGTAGCTCGTTCTACCCCATTTTGACCCATGGAAGTTCGGATTTGGACTCTGGATGAAAGATTCATGGAGCTTGGGAGCCATGGCTTGAAGAGTTCTTCTCTTCTGAAGGATGGAGAAGAAGAACTGTTCACAGCCGCATGAACTTAGCCGCATAGTCTTTATGCGGCAAGTTTTCTTCCTGCCGTATAAGCCTTGCTACACTGTTTAGCCGCATGTGACTTAACTGAGCCGCATGGGTTCCTAACCGAGCCGCATGCACTCCCTTCAACTCTTGGCCGCATGGCCTATGCTGCAGGAACTTACTCCCAGCCGCATGAAGATTTGATCCATCCAGCCACATGGACTTTTGATTCCCGGGCCGCATGACCCTGATTAGATTGAGCCGCATGGCATAGGACTTACGACTAGCCGCATGGACTTCTATCCGAACCGCATGGAGACCCGCCCCTTTCTGGCCGCATGGCCTTACGTGGGGCTGAGCCGCATGACCTACCCTGGCGGAGCCGCATGAGACTCCCGAGCCACATATACCTGTGCTTCCTGAGCCACATAAACATTTACATCCTGACCGTATGACCCGCATTGGTCCAGCCGCATGAACCCCTTTCATTTCCTGAGCCGCATGCACCCTCTTTGCCCTGGCCGCATGGGACCCAGTGATCCTGGCCGCATGAGCCCCTAATTGAGCCGCATGAACCCGACTCCTTTAGCCGCATGCGCCCTGATGAATTCAGCCGCATGGGCTGTTCTCTTCATAGCCGCATGAGATCATTCCTGGCCGTATATGCTTTAGCCGCATGACTTTTCCATAATCCTGTGTACTATTATTTTATTACTATTTACCCATGTCTTGTAACCTCTTTATTGTATATTTTTATGTCCATTTTATATCCTTACGCCTTTTATCCTGAACTTGAAAATCCCGATTTGATTGACATGATTGAAATGACAATTGTACCTGGCATGGTGTGACCAAGAACTGACATGCATGATAACTTGACCTGACAACTTGACCTGCTACACATGACTTGATAGTGACCCTGAGCCGCAGGGCTCCTTCCTGTGCCTTGTCCAGCTATTTAATTATTGTTATTATTATTATTTCTCTATTGTTATTTGATCTTTACTGATGACTTGTGTCTTGTAACCTCAGCATAACTTGAGTTTCCTGATTGAATGCTTGCACTATACTGTCCGATACATGTACCCTAAACACGACAGTGACCCATAGTGGTGCACTCCTGATTAATGACATAATAATGACCTGATAGTGGCCCGTCATGGCGCACTCTTGACCAGTAAACTTGAACATGATAATGACATGATAGTGGCCCGTCGTGGCGCACTCCTGACAAGTAGACCTGACATGATATATCCCGAATAGCTGTTGTGACGGCTACCTGACATGACTTGACTTGTATAAGTAACCTGGACACCGTGGGCGATTGTGCTTGTACAAATAATCCAGTCCTGTCTTGCATCATGTCTAGGAGGGGACTCCTGAGTACCACGGTCAGGAGTACCTACTGAAATGAACTAAGGTTAACGACTAGTATAATTCATTAGACATGAAGAGATGTTCCCCAGTTACAAGCGATCCCGTTATCCCGGCTGCAAATGTTTGGACTTGTAGCCTGCCGACGAGTAGGGCACATTTCCAGCCCACTGTCATGTGGGGCACTCTTGATTGTCACTTAAAATGATTGAACTCTCTAAATTGTTACTATAATGATTGCCTGGATAACCTGGATAGCTGCAGGGCCTGTGACTACTTGGAGCATCTCATTACATCTTGCTAGTAACTAGGATTGTGATAACCCTAGTTAGTTAACGTAGAAAGCCGTAGGCAATGATTGGCCGTGATTGATTGTATGGAGTCTAGTCAGTATAGTATTGTCTAGAAGTGATTGATTGCAAGATTGTACTAGAATGATTGAATGATTGTCACTCCAGATTGTTACTATAATGATTGCACTCTATTGTCACTCTAGCGTATTGTACTCCTCATTACCACTTTTATTATTGTACTCTTCACCTGAATGATCTGTCTAGTCTTGTCTTGATCCTGCACAAGATTGTCACATGACCTGATTGTTCATATTCGCCCTGTCCTATACATGATCGTTACATGTCCTGATTTTTTTTATTTTATCCTGCCGATAAATGGTGGGAGAAACCAAGTTCTGTTCAGACGAAGGGTTACAACCCCGGTCCTTGTTTGGTTTACGGGTTGTAACCTGGTTATCTGAATAGTCCCATGGTCATCTCATCGTATATCACCTTCCCAGTTCTATTTTATGTTCTCCAGTTACTTTATGTCAAATGATGATTTACTTCTGTCTCCCTATGATCGGGACGAGTGCATTGGTACTGCACAAATCCCGATCCTCCTTTACTTATTTGCTTATTGATTGCTAATGATTGCTGGTTTTAAGTTCATAGTTCGGCCTCCTTTGTGGTACTTGCTATTTGGGGTCTGACCCTACTGGTTTTGCATGGCCAGGTTCTAATATAAGAGCCCGAAGGATCTACCGCACCATCTACTCGACGGTGACCAGCGGAGCACCAGAGTGCCTCAGTGGGATTCTTCTTCATTCTCCCACTGATATGTAAATTCTTATCTTGTAACGTTTAGCCCCGAGCACGTGTTTAGCTCGTGTTTTGGTATTTTCCTTGATATTGTAGCCTACGGGCATAAATATGATATGTGTATTCTAGACTATAGCTAGTCCTTATCATGTATGACTAATACTCTAGCTAGTCCTCAGTTCTGTGGTACTGGCTTCATGATCAGTCATGTATATATGGTTCGGGACGCCTTACTATTGTATGTATGATGATCGTACTCCTTGCTCTTGTATAATTGCCTGTGATTGAGATACCTAGGATTGTTAAACCATAGGATTGACTGATGGCTTGTAAAGTAACCCCCATGTCTTAACAGCTTATACGTGATTTCAGAGTATTAACGTACTTTGGGATTGCGTAGCTGGCTATGTCTGCCCCCGCTCTCCAGTATTCTAGTTCTGGGGAGTGACAACAATACTATCAGCGTGATTTTTGGTTTTAGAGAGACACGCTGGAACAGATTTGGCTAAGGAGCCAGTGCTGTCAGCGTGACTTTTGGATGTGAGATTGCACACTGGAACAAACTTGGCTAAGGAGCCAATACTGTCAGCGTGACTTTTGGATGTGAGATTGCACGCTGGAACAGACTTGGCTAAGGAGCCAGTACTGTCAGCATGACTTTTGAATGCTGTCATCTTTGAGCGCACAAGAGTGTGCGTGCTTGCAGTAGAGTCTTTGCCAGTGTTAGGAGTAGACAATGTGGCAGAGACTTCACCATTGACTACCAACTGATTCTTAGGGACATAGACAGAGTGTCCCTTCGACTTGGCAGTGATGATGGAGGCTGAAGTAGACTTGCCACTCTTAGCCCGCTGCATTTCTTCATAGGCGAGTTGATCGAATTGGATCGTCATCACCTTCCTCGTTGAGCCGATTGACGAAGTGTCGCATTGAGTTGTTGCCATCTCAGAAGAGGAGATGGTTTTCCCCAGCAGAGTCGCCAATTTGTTTTCCATAAATAAATTCCTTTATTTATTGTGTTTCTGGGAAAATTACAACTGTGGAAATCTGATCTAGAAGACGATCACTTTATCCCTTGGACTATGCGAAGAAGAAAAGCTCTCAAAATTTTGACAGTTGATAACTATGTATCTGTACAATGAATGAGAAAAAGAACTCTATTTATAGAGTCGAAAATAAAACTGAAAAGATAACTGTCTTTACAGCCTGTGCTTAGTTGAAAATCACGCAGAATTTAACATACGCAAGGCTGTGAGCAGTTACTGGACGTGGCCTGTAACTGTTGGACACATGGCGATCATGCATGAGTCGTGTGCATGTTACAGGACACGCAGGCGAGAGATCAGTGGCATGGCTGCCACGTACTCCAATTTGATGAAATCCACGCAGACTTGTTGAAGACGAAATCCACGCAAACTAGGTGTAGAAAGCTTCAAAATCCACGCAAACTTGGGGCAAGAAGCTTCAGGATCCACGCAGACTCGAGGCAAAAAGCTTAAAAATCCACGCAGACTTGAGGAAGAAAACTTCCGAATCCACGCAAACTTGAGGTGAAGAACTCAAAAATACACGCAGACTTGAGATAGGACTGCCAGCTGTCTTGATTTGGCGTGTCTTGACTGACACAAAATCTCTGACAGTGATTGCTTTGTCAGTCGCATTAAATGACAAGAAACCCTTTTTGGTACGCCAACTCGATGAAGGCTGAGTCTTGCTGAAGAAGATTTCGAAAGTCACGCAATAGACGGCGGTGATCTCTCGAGTTCTGTGCATACGTGGCATACGAAAAGACATTCTTCGACTGTCGTGCTGTCAGTCATAATGACTCTCTGACAAATGATGAGCTATCTCCCAGCGTGATTTGTAAAATTTGTCTGGATCAACTGAGCGTGATTTTTGACTCTGTCCTGATCAACTCAGCGTGACTGCTGGACTTGTTCTGATCAACTCAGCGTGACTGTCATTTTTAAAGGCCTACAGGAATAATAGAAAAGAAACCCTCCTGCACCCTATATGAAACATTTAGCGACGTCCGCATGCGACATCGCTAAACGTCGCTGATTATTAATATACAGCGACGTAATATAACAGTCGTCGCTACGCGTCGCTATATTAAAATTATTAGCAACGTGTAGCGACGAAATTGTGACGCAGATTCCCATTTAATATACTAATATCGCTATTCGTCGCTAGTAGTCGCCACCAGCGACGGATAGCGACGACACATTTACACGTCGCTAAATTCCTAAAAATTAGCGACGTCCACTCATGGAGTCGCTAAATTCGTCGCAATTTTGCCATATTTTGGTAGTGTGTTACTAACACGGAGAATGGCATTCTCCTGTGTTTTAACATTTGAATGACCATTCTCCGTGTAATTTAGCACGGAGAATGGCATTCTTCGTACTAAATTACACAGAGAATGACCATTCTCCTACGTTTTAACATTGGGAATGGTCATTCTCCGTGTAAATTAACACGGAGAATGGCATTCTCTGGCCATTCTCCTGCGTTTTAACACTGAAATGACCATTCTCCGTGTAAATTAAGACGGAGAATGCCATCCTCCGTGTTACTAACACAGAGAATGGTCATTCTCCGTGTAAATTAAGATGGAGAATGCCATTCTCCGTGTTACTAATACGGAGAATGGTCACCCTCATGCGAAATTAACATTCTTCGTGTTCTAACACGGAGAATGGTCAATATTCTCCTACATTTTATGGTCAGTTGAAACTTTGGAGGGCCATAATTTTTGACTGGGAGGTCGAAACGAGGCCCGATTTGTCGCAAAATGAGCGTTTCTTCGAGGAGCCTGTGATAAACAGTTTCATCGTTTGTCGGATGTCACTCCCCGTTCCCAGAATACGTATTCTAATACGTGTACTGCTCGAATATATTTATTTAATATTTATCATGTATTATTCTGTATTTAAATTCCTTTAATTTTACGCTAATTAATTTTCTGCATTTTACTTTCTACTTTTATTCTCTGCTTTAGCTTGCTTTAGGTTCGGCCTAGGTTGGTTTATTTTCGGGTTTATGATGGTTCATCATGAACCGAACCCAACACCCCGATTGAAGCCCCATCCCCTTTCTCTCTCTTCATTACTTCTCATTACTCTTCTTCTTCCTCATAACTCTCTCCACCTACCAAAATCCATAGACAAGTACATCTTACTCCACATGAGAATCCATATTTTTATGGTTCATTTATCTCCCTCTCGTGATCCTAAGAGAGTTTAGAACTTGACATTTTTCATTTGAAGTCTTATTTTTAGTAGATCTAGAAATTATTATTTTTTCGAATTTCAGTGGTTTTGATCTGTCAAACTTCCTTATTTCCAAGTTTCGTTCATTCCATATTGTTGAGGTTGTGTTATACGCCATTCTGACCCATGGGAACCCCATTTCTGGCTTGGAACGAAGGTTCCATGGGAATTGGAGTTCAGGAGGAACTCTACGCACACGTTGTTACGTATTAGCGTAATATTGAGTTTTACGCACACGTTGTTACGTGTTAACGTAATATTGAGTTTTACGCCCACGTTATACGTGTCCGCGTACACTACTAAAATCTGCTAGAACAGCGACGTATATTAGCGACGGCAGAAAAAGCAGTCGCTGATAATTACCTATAGCGACTCCTAGTGTTACACGTCGCTGAACGTCGCTGAGTAGCAACGTTCAGCGACGTAGTGTTTATTACGTCGCAGCATGGCGACGTTTTACGACGTACATATTTATTACGTCGTTGTATTGCAACGTTTTGCGACGTACATATTTATTACGTCGTTGTATTGCAACGTTTTGCGACGTATATTTTATACGTCGCTGAATTATTTCATATAGGACAACTGGCCCGATCGAAATCACAAAGTTTTACCCAAATTTTCTTCCCGCTCGATCCCCCTCTCCCCTCTCCCCCCGGCGACCCCTCCCTCCGGCGACACCCTCCCCTTCTCCCCCCGGCGACCCCGCTCGTCCGCTGACCCCTCCCTCCGGCGACCAGCCTCCCTCCTCCGACAAAGTCTCCTTTCTCGCCGCCTTCCTCCGACGACGAAGCCACCCTCCTCGTCGCCTCCATCCTCCGACGAAGCCACCCTCCTCAGGTAAACCCTAACCCTAGCTATCTAGACACAGACACGGACACGGGAACCCTAACCCTAGCTGGGGTGGTCTTGCTGTCTAGGGGGGAGGGAGGGGTGGGGTTGGGTGCAGGGGGGTAGGGGGGTCTTGCTGTCGATGGGGGCAGGATTGGGGTGGGGGCAGTGTTGGGGTGGGTGCAGGGGTAGGGGGAGGGGGGCAGGGGAGGGGGGTCTTGCTGTCAAGGGGGGTAGGGGGGAGGGGGGTAGGGGTGGGTGGGTGCAGGGGTAGGGGGAGGTGGGCAGGGGACAGGACCCTAACCCTATTTCGTACACGACTTTGTGACACAGGACACAGGACACACACACACACAATACATACATATATACCTATATGTATAAATACACATATCTACATATATACATGTATATATATACTCACACACTTACATACACACACAAATACATATATAAATATATATGTATACAATGTATATACACACAAATACACATATATATACAATCAAAAATCCATTTGAAATTTATTTTAAGAATCTGAAATGTTGACGATATATACCGTTAGGGCTGCAAACGAGCCAAGCTGAGCCAAGCTCTTGTAAGCTTGAGCTTGGCTTGACTAGAATTAATTGAGCCCGAGCTCGAGCTTGGTAAGTTTTTTATTTTAGAGCTTGAGCTTGGCTCGAGCTTGTTTATATTAAGCTTGAGCTTGGCTTGGTTTGAGCTCGGCCTTGGCTTGATAAGAAAGCTTGATTCAAGCTTGATAAGCTCAAAATCAAGCATGTTAAGTTAGATTTCAAGCTCGTTCAACTTTATTTCAAGATCATTAGGCTTGATTTCAAGCTTAACGAGCTCGATTTCAAGCTAGTACGAGCTCGATTTCAAGCTAGTTAGGTTTGAATTCAAGTACTTATAAGGCGTTCTCTCAGTACATGGACGACACCAAAATTAAGTGTCCGTGTGTGAAATGTCATAACGTGAAATATTATCCAGAAGTGGAAGTGACATATCATTTGTACTCGAGGGGTTTCACGCCTAATTACTATCAGTGGACCGCACACGGAGAACTTGTATCTTTAGCATCAGAGCCGGAGCCTTATGTTGAGCCGTATATGCATACGGGACCTAATTTTGTTTCAGATAATCATGCATACGACGACGGGTGCGTGAACATGGTCTTCGACGCTGCGGGGCCTAGTTTCGTTCATGATGCACCTGAGGAGGCACCGAACGCCGATGCTGCACAGTTCATGGAGTTGCTGGAGAATGCAAGGACTCCATTGTATCCTGTTTGTGAGGATCATTCACCGTTGGAGGTGGTTACAAGACTGTTGAGCATTAAGTCAGATTTTAACATGTCGCAAGAATGCTACGACCGAGTGTTGGAGTTAATTATAGAGATCTTGTCGGCGGGTGCTAAGTTGCCTAAAGACTTCTACCGGTCTAAGAGGATGGTGAGATCGCTCTGGATGGGATACAAAAAAATCGATTCTTGTCGCAATGGGTGCATGCTGTACTACAAAGACGATAAGGACGCAGATGTGTGCAGATTTTATGGTGCTGATCGCTATAAGACAACTAGTACAGGAAGGTCTACCGGTGCAAGAAGACTGACCGATTCAATGCACCACTTGCCTTTAACGTCGCGGTTGCAAAGATTATTTATGGTGAAAGAGATGGCCGAAAATATGAGTTGGCACATGCGAGAACAGATTGAAGGAGTGTTGGATCACCCATCCGATGGAAGTGTATCCTGATTTTGCTTCAGATCCGTGTAATGTCAGGTTGGGGATATCTTCTGACGGTTTTACTCCTTTTGGTCTTTCGGGATTCCAGTATTCGTGCTGGCCTGTGATTGTCACTCCGTATAACCTATGGCCTTGGATGTGCATGAAAACTCAGTACATGTTTCTAACCGTTATAATTTCTGGTCCGAACAATCCCAAGAGGAACATTGATGTGTACTTACAACCTTTGATAGATGAGTTGAATCAGTTATAGGAAGTAGGCGCTAACACGTACGATGTTTCCAGGAAGCAGAATTTTCAGATGAAGACAACCCTTATGTGGACCATCAACGACTTTTCGGCCTATGGAATGTTATCTGGATGGAGCACTCATGGCCATCTCTCATGTCCGTATTGTATGGACCGTAGTAAGGCTTTCCGCTTGAAACACGGAGGAAAATCGTGCTTCTTTGATTGTCATCGACAATTTCTGCCAAAAGATCATCCGTTCAGAAGGAACAGGAATGCATTCCGTGTCGACGTTGTAGAGAAGGGTGATCCACCGCCAAGGTGGTGCAGAGCCACGATATGGGAGGAGGTTAGAGATTTTTCAAGTGCTATAGAAGATCCTACAACTGGGTACAAGTGCGATGGATTTGGTAGAGATCATAACTGGACAAAGAGGAGCATATTCTGGGATCTGCCATACTGGAGTACCAATCTGATCAGACATAATCTTGATGTCATGCATATTAAGAAAAATGTTTTTGATAACATAATTAATACTGTGATGGACGTAAAGGGAAAAACGAAAGACAATCCCAAGGCCAGGTTGGACTTAGAAGAAATATGCAAACGTCCTGCGTTGCATTTGATAGAGCAGAATGGAAAACAGTTCCTGCCGAAGTCAATTTTCTCGCTGGACAAGGAGGATAAAGTGAGACTTTGTCGGGGGATCCAGGGCCTAAAATTTCCAGACGGATATGTGTCAAATCTGTGAAGATGTGTCGATCCGAAGGAAAACAAATTGACGGGTATGAAGAGCCACGACTGTCACGTATTCATGGAGAGGTTAATTCTGATTGTATTTCGGAAATTCTTACCGCAGGCAGTTTGGGATCCATTGACGGAGCTTAGCATATTCTTCAGGGATCTTTGTTCTAAGAAATCACTCGTTGATCGTCTAGAAAAGCAAGAGAAGGACATTGCGGTAACACTGTGCAAGCTAGAGAGGGTGTTTTCTCCTGGATTCTTTGACTCTATGGAGCATTTGTCGATTCATCTATCCTATGAGGCACGTGTTGGTGGACCCGTCGAATATCGATGGATGTACCCGTTCGAGCGACATTTGAATCACCTAAAAAGAAAGATGAAAAATAAGGCACGGGTCGAGGGTTCTACTTGTGAAGCCTATGTTCTCGAGGAGATTATAAACTTTTGTTCGATGTATTTCAAGCCTCATGTTACAACTAATAGAACGAGAGCTTCCAGAAACGGCGATGGAGATCATGAAAGTAATGATACAATATTAAAGGTATTCAATGCTCCAGGAAAGCCATCGGGTAAAATGAAGAAGAGATATCTGAACGATGATGAGCTAAGGGCTGCTCAGGTGTATGTATTACTCAACTGCGATGAGAAGGAAGTAAAGAAACTGGAGGGGTAAGTAATTAATACGTCTACATTATTTTAATAGTGTTGATTATTATACTATTACATTAATTGAACGATGTTATTTTTAGCATATTTAATGTTGATGTGAGGTCAGGTAGGCCACTCACACATAACAGAAGAAGAACTAGAACAAAAAATGAGGCATTATTTTCCATCATGGTTGAGTGCATATGTAAGACTTGAGAACTCTGTAATTACCTTTTTTTTATATGCACTTGATTGAGAATGAGCTTAATTGCTTTTTTTGTGGTATTTAGGTCGATCGTCCATACGCAAGACTTGAGAATGAGTCTATTAGAATGCTAGCCAAGGGACCAATTTATGCTGCAAAAATATGGCCAAGCTACTGTGTTAATGGGTTTAGGTTCAAGTCAACAACTTGTCCGATCAGAGACAACTTTGTGGATCTCGACTCCACCAAAAATAGTTATTTGTGTATCAGATCTTTGAACTACAAAGATGTTGATGCGGGCAACGATTTTTATGGCATGCTACGGGAGATCGTGGAGCTGACATATAGTTAATGGAATAGAGCCTGCTAAGATTGTGTTATTCATGTGTGATTGGTTCGATCCGATTGAAGGTCAAGGTTGGAAAGTAGACAAGCACGGTCTTGTTGATATAAACTATCGGCGTCGATATCAAGCCTATGAACTATTTGTCCTATCAAGTCAGGCTCAGCTCGTGTACTTCACAAGTTATCCTAAACGGGGAACAACAAGGTCGGACTGGTGGGCAGTATGCAAGACCAAAGCTAGAAATACCTTTGAGGTTGACGATATAGCTTATCAAGAGGATAAACTACCTCTTGTAACAAATATTATAGAAGTGGACATGGCGGAAGTTCCTCATTACACATCTAATTGTGTAGAAGAAGTAGAATTATCTGAAGAGGAAGATGCAGATAAAAGTGAAGATGTAGAGGAGGAAGAAGAAGAATAATAATAATAAGAAGAAGAAGAAGAAGAAGTAGATGAGCTAAACGAACTAGATGAATTTTCAGAAGAGGATTAAATCTGTACGTTTGTTTTATCATCATATTTGACACTTTAGTGACACTTCTATCATATAAATATGTGAGTCTGCAGTATACAGGAGCTGATGAGTCTGCAGCAGGCTAAATCTGCCAGCTTGCACATATTTACCGAGTCTACGCAGCGCACAGAGCGTAGACAGGTCGAGCTGGAGGGATCGCAGAGGAGCATGTATGTCTCACTCACTCAGGTATCGGCTTCGCTTGAGGCGAGTACTGAGAGGGTGGTGAGTACCCTTGCTGTTTATGGTGAGCGACTACGAGAGCTGGAGCAGATACGTCCTCCCGGTCCATCGACGGCGCCGACTCCAGACATTGTACTGCCTCCTACTGCCCCTACGGTGCAGCTTACACAGGAGCAATATGAGTACATGCTATCCCAGATGCACGACAGGGGTCCTCAGTGATCCAATAGATTTTTTTATCATCTTCGTATTTATTGGCCCTATGGGCCCATTCACCGTTCTGTACACTGATTTTGAATATTATTTGACTCTGTTGGACATGTATGTTTGTTGGACATGTATGTTGGTGATATTTAATTTGTTGGTATTTTTATTGAGTACATGTATGATATTTAGTTGTAGACTGTTATGATGGGAGACTATTATTCATCTATTAGTTATAGACTGTTATGATGGGAGACTGTTAATTGTGATGATATCTGCGACGGGGATGACAAATATATCTACGCTGGGTTATAAGCGATGTTCTGATATACAAAGGAGGTGATGTCCAAATTTTAAAAAAAATATAATGTGTATTTTTGTGATGATGTGTGTCTGTGTTTACAGTGAATGTGAACACAGACACGCAGCATAACAAAAATACTAAAAAAAAAATTTAAATTTTTTTATAACATATGCGACGTATAGCGACGTTCTGTGACGTTTTGCGACGTAGAGAACACGTCGCTATACGTCGCCAAATAGTGACGTAACGTCGCTATATTGCTGACGTTGCATATGACCACCTGAGAGCTGACGTCGCTAATATTGTCGCTCGGCGTCGCTAAAATGCTGACGTGGCTGCCATGCCATGTCATCATATATAAAGTTGACGGCGTCGCTAAGTTGTCGCCCTACGTCGCTATAGTACGACGTAAGATGACGTCGCTATCTGTCGCTAATGTTGCGACGTCTAGCGACACAAACGTGACGTCGCAACTAGCGACGAATTGCGACAAAATTGTAATCTGCGACAAGCATATACGCGACATCCAATTTTCGTCGCTAAATACGTCGCTAATAGAAATTAGCGACGGATTTTCCTTTTTTAGCGAAAGGGTTATTTTAGTAGTGGTAGTGCCGAGCTTTACGCCCCCGATCACTCGTGTCAGCGTACAACTGTTTTACGCAAGTCTATTTGACTTGGCGTATTCTTTTTACGCGCACAACGTTTCGGGCGTAAAACTTGACTCTTTACACGAGCAACTTTTACGCGTGGCCCGATCCTTTACGCATGCAATGTTTTACGCGCACAATGTTTCCTGCGTAAAACTCTAATCTTTGAGCGTACTCCTTGGCTCGACGTAAAACGAGTTTTTACGCGCAACTTGTTCCTTTATTTTGAGCGTACTTCCTTTACGCGTATTCATCCCTGCGTATACTTTGACCCTTACGCGCGCAAGTTTTACGCGTGACGTTACCTTTTACACATATAATTCATGCGTAAACCTGATTTTTACGCATGCAATGTTTTACGCGCGTATTTTGCCTTAGCGTAAAACTTTGGCGTAGACTAATCATGGTATAAACTAGCCTTGGCGTAATCCAACCTTGGTGTTCCCATTGCTTTATACTTTATTCACTTTATGTTGGCATGATAATTCTCCTCTTATATCCTTACGTCTTTTTGCATGAACTTGATATAATCATGATATGTTAATATTTTATTTAATATAGATTGTTACTTGGAATGTACCATGTGTCGTGAACTGATTTATAGATACCCCGAATGACTGGAATTTAACCCTGAGAGTTGTAGGCTCGACCACACTAAAAATAGTTGACTTTCATGCCTTGTTACGAATTGACATTGATTGTTATCTTGACTAATATTTGATCATGCGTTCCTAATTGGAACTAAGAGACTGGCTAGTCGTCTTATTGAATTGAATGAATGAGACACGTTCATATTAACTATGAACTATTGTAATCGATTAGTCGATCCCGAGTATTGACATACAGGCACATACAGGCTCCAATTTATTTATTTTTCTACAAAAGCAGCATGTGCACTTTATGGTCAAGGCATAATTATTCCGTGGTTAGTTTTGATTGTTGCATTACGCTATGTAAGACCTACAACCTAACTGCACGGGTATTGTTGTAGAGTTGTGCATATCGTACTCCGTACAAAGGTACTCATTCTGAATGACCATGATCAACGGCATGTGATTTCACTCAACATAGAGACTATTAAGTTACATAAAATAATGATTGCATGGAGATGATGGATTTTCGAGTTCTTACATGGCAGCCCTCTTTGGGACTATTAAGTGCCCGACGGGCAGGGAACGGTATCTGCTTATATTATTTATTGTATATTGTATATTGATGACGGGCGTCCCGCTGGGACTCGTCTAATTCATGATTGGCGCAATTAATTGATTGGGTAAACTAGCCTTGTTCGCACATAGTAAGAACTGAGGAATCCTTATTGCATAATTCCAAGGTAACTTGAAACTCATAATAGCAAGCTGTAGTAGTTGCATGGCCGTTTAAATTGATTTGTTTGTGTACTGTACCTACTCTATTTACTAACTGATATGATCAGAATGTCAGGACACGACGGGTCAACTTCTGTCCTTATTTGGTTGGAAAGTTGGTTTGAAGTGTCGTGATGTTGTGTGAATCCCAGTAGCAAGCAGAGACTTATGTATTATATCCTTAACTCTTATCACTGGTTTTAATTCTCATGTCGTGCTTCCTTGTGGTACTTGCTATTAGAGGTCTAACCTCTCTGGTTTTGCATGGCCAGATTTAGAGCCGGTCCCCGAGGATTCAACTTACTTCCACCTCCAAGATGGTCAATACTAGAGGAATGATCGCAGGAGGACTCGAGTGGGTTCCTTACTTCCTCGCTCATTTTGTTACTTACTTTATACTTTGTCGTTTGGCACCGACATGTTAGTCGGATTGTCTTGTATTTACTTTTACATAATTGTAACTAAGTCAGGCTGCAGCTGATAAACAATTGTATATACTTGCTACATCATCTGGCGATGTTTTGTAAAGCCAGATATCAAGAACATTTTGACTGAGCGTTTGGGACGCCTTACTGCTTTATTTTATATGTCCTCTATTTACTGTTTCTTGTTTGAATGATTGAGACAATAGATGTGAAGTGACCATAGTGAGACTTTCATGTAGAATGCACCCCCTCGTCTTTTAGACAACATTGATCGTATTATATGGTATTCATCTACCCGTAATACGTAGCTGGCTGAGTCATTACCCCGCTCTCCAGTATTCTGGTTCTGGGACGTGACATCGGCCTTCCAAAATTTTAGAATCGCAAAAAAATGATATTTGAACCTCCGTTTTAGCACTATTGCAGTTTTCTCGGTCTTTTCGAAAATTTCGACGGGTTTTTGAAGATTTTTGAGAAGAAAACATAGATTCGAAAATGAGCAGCGTATGGAAGAAGATGAAGTATCAAAACATTTTTTGAAGAATAGTTTCGTGGATGTTTTCAATAAATTAGAAGGAAGGGCAAAAAGGTCATTCGGAACCCTCTTTATATATTTTTTGCTAATTCTGGGCACACGATAAAATGTTATTGAGAAGTGGATTTTTCATAAAAAAAATTCGTTTTTTTGGACATTTCATACATTTTCTCAAATAATATTATAAAAATAACATTAATGGTAAAATAAGCAATGACACATGATTACTTTTGTCATAACTTTTGTAATAAATGTCGGAAAAGGAGGAGGAAAAATCAATCCCAAATTTGTAGCTACCATATTCCCACCAATTTTCTTCCTTGTCAAAAAATTGATTTCCAAATTTGTGACTACTAAACAAAGAAAATGGACAACTTTTCTTTCTTGGTTCCTTAAATCCATGAGCCAATTGAGGCCTAAAGCGTTGTAACTCTAATAGTGGTCGTCGACATTATCTTTTAAAAAGTCGTACGGAGGAGAAACGTACCTACCATATGCACTAGAATTTGCCTAAAATCTTGAAGGGTAGGGGTATTATGGGAATTCACCCAATGGCCAAGTACGTCTCAAAGAAATTCATATTACCGATGTTTTAATCTTCATTTTTTTAATTTTTAATTAATTGAGTATTAATTAAGTAAGAACATAGAACCTCACCATGCAAACATGAAACACCTCCATGGTCTCTCCCGGCTGGCCCCCAGTTGTTTACTGCCTCCAACCTACTCAAGGCGATGCAACGTGCATCGATCCGACTTAGTCATGTGACCGTCATGTGTAGTTTACGCAAACCATCCCTGCCATGCCACCGTCACATTATTGATCACGCAAAACTAATGTGTGGATCTCCAATGCGATGCGAAGACCTCAACTCAATCTAGAGATATGTATGTGGCAACCAATAATCAAAACCACAAATTTTAACTCCGCCACTGTCACTGCCACTGGCTATGAATGTGCTCATGTAAACATCATTGACCTACTACTACTCTATCATGGATGCCACACTCTTTTTTCTTAAATATATATTCGGATTGCAGTACAAATGAAATTATTGCCATCACCAACCGGACCCAACAACAAAGTAGTCGGCAAACACTACTGCATAGTGCCATAGTGATGCATCCTACGTATGATATCTTGAAATACGTACACTCTGGATATTGAATCCAAAGTATCCGTACGTGACTACTGGACTTGTTGCGACAAAACCACATCAAGAACGTAGATTCACACTATTGAAATCCTTACATGTACTTATTTGCATACACCAAAAGAAAAGAATTTTCCTAATGGTTTCTGTGATAAGTAGAATTACAAACATTAGACATCATTTTTTTCTCACCAACAAAGACTATGTACGAATTCAAATATCCACACGTGTTAAACTAGTTTGGATTTTCACCAAACCACTTCCAAAATGAGATCAGATCTGACGTTTCCAAAATAAGTGTCCAATGATACATGCAACACAAATTTTTATTTATTTAAATAACTAAATAATATAACCAAAAAATTTATGTATAGGAGAAGAAATATTATTGGAACACACAGTAGATCTGTCGACACGTAATAATATTTGAGTAGACGGGTGGACATTCATCCTCTAGTGGGTGAACAGAAATGGACTCTACAAACATATAGGTATAAAAGAAAAACATTATGGACTTTGTATTTGCATCTTAAAAAAATATGAATATATGCCACGTGGCAATAGCTCATACCACTGTAGAAAATATATCGGTCGTCGAATAAGATTGATCATCAACCAATTGACAAATCACAAACAAAAATAGGCGCCAATGCAAAGAACTGAACTCTAAAAATAAACTAAGTACAAAACAAATTTTCTAAAGACGTAATGACTAATAGTCTAATAGACAAACAAACATAAAAGTGTCAGTAATATATGTACAAACATAGAGATGCACATGATTTAAAATTTTAACTCAACAAACTCTTCCAAGTGACGGAGACGTTCTGCCACTTTTAAAACCAGAAACTAAAACTAATTGAAAGAAGAAGAAAAAACCCAGCAATGATTTGATTTATTAATTACTTAACGTTGACCATCACACGTACTCTCAACCAACCATTATTTATATACCTATCGGCATGGGGTCGGATCCGGGTTCAGCTCCGACGGTTGAGGACCCGATAGCCCGGCTGCGAGACGGAGCAGGAGGCCTTGCAGGAGCCGTAGAGATCGAGGAACCCGAGCCGGTCGGCAATGGACCACCGGCGCCGGTCGGGTCCGGACCCGACCGGGCGGCTGATCCGCCAGAAGTCCGGCTCGGCTGGGGAGTCCTTGGAGCACTCCGCGAGTGCGGCGGCGAAGGGGTCGACGTCGGCGGCGGAGACGAGCTTGGGGTCCGAGCGGCGGTGGGTCCGGGAGGGGAAGGTCCTGGATCTGGAGGGGGGAGGGATCAGGGTTAGGGTTTTGTGGTGGTTGGCGGGGGGTACTTTGGGAATTCCGGGGAGGTGCTCCCAGGAGAAGGGGACGGCGGAGGAGGAGGGGTGGAACGGGGTCTGGGAGGGGGAGGGGGTGGAGAGGAGGGAGGAGTTGGAGGAGGAGGACGAGGAGGAGGCGGTGGATCGGGTCCTCCGCCGACGGAGAGGCGGCGGAGGACTGGAACTCTTGGATGGAGAAAATGCCATTTCTTCTTTCATTTTCTCTTCTTTTTTCTTTTTCAAGTGAAAGAGTACCGAAGAAAGATGGTTCACTGCGTAATGTATATATGCTGTTAGAAGTGGATTTTAGCGTATAAGCCCCACTCAAGTTTTATATTTGCATGAAAAAAAAGATGTAGATGGGTGTTTTAGTTTAAATTGACAAATGTGTGAGCTATGACCATTGCTTCAACTCTCCAATGGTTACGTTCGTGGTTGTGACATCTAAACCCCCTCTTCACGGCTTTAAAAGGAAAATGTTTATGTTTGTAAGTATAAGGTTGGATATGGTCTCATTTTATTTTTATCTGTCCCCATTATATATATGAGTGAGTCACACACATGAATTGATTTTTCGACAAGGAAAAAGATATAATTTATTTTTATCATACTGAAAAATATATAGAAAATATCAAGTTACAAAAAGTATCAATATTTTGTCTTTTACGCTCGTCCATTTGTCAATTCATTTATTAACTAAGTTGCTTCTTCGAATTATTTTCTATGCATCATCCTACTACAAGTCTTACTCATTTTCTGTCCTATTTTTGCTAAGTAATATCCTGCACAACTCTTTCCAAATTTAAGGGGATGTCAAACAACCTTTTTGGACATATCAGCACACATGTAAATTATCCTTATTTCTGATAAGCTTAAATAAAATAAAAATTAGCAGTATATATGACAGATGTGGGAATATATGTGCCAACATACGCAATAGTAGGGGCATATATGAAAGATTCCCAGCATAAGTAAATACTTGAGAGAGAGAGAGACGGTTAATTTTCCTTGTGATGTAGCGGGAGAAGAGAATAATAAACTGCAGCTAGTGCAGTGATAAATATACCCGACAATTCCTGTGCTTCCTACTGTAACGGAAATCATCCGGGCCGTAGATGGGAGTTACAGTACGAATCTCAAAGCGCAAAAGAAAGAGGGAGACATCCGTTATTAATTAGTGGGTGACGTGGTTGTGGGCGAGCGGAGAAATTCGCGGAGTGGTGGTGTAATAAATGCCGAGCGCGGAAATTACTGTCGTGCAACGTTTATGGCAAGTCATGAACCTGGTCGTGCTTCAACTATTATGCATGAACCTTTTTTTAAGAATTAAACACTCTTTTATTTCTGAAAATTACTCAGATATCCACTTTCGGGATGGATATTTATAAAAAATCCATCCGTATGATAAATTTTATGTAGGGGTACAACTCGGACGGGTTGAATCGGACTTGAGGTCAACCCGAGCCCAACCCAAGAAATCATAAGTCTAGTCCGAATCCGAGCCCGACCCGACCGCAGGTTCAACATATTAAGTCCAAGACCAATGAGTGTATTATTCTTTCCATTTACGATGCCCCCGCAAAAAATGTAGTTTTTAATTCTTTTTAGTTAAAGCTAGAATTACCTTTTACAATAACTATCGTACATAATAATTTTTACTTACTGTGTCGAACCAGAGTGATCCTTGTGGTCAGCACAGAGAGGCATAAAAGTTCTAGCTGGTGGCGGAAGATCAATGAATGAGTGTATTATTCTTTCCATTTACGATGGAAATTGAGAGCAGTGGATCCAAAAGACATATAATACAATGTGCAAAAAAATCTCGAACGTTACGTCGGGCACCGCCAATTATTTTTTTTTATACCTAAACCCTTTTTATTCACCAATTAAAGGTACTCTTTTAGTCATGTGTAAGTAGAGGCGAATATTTATTTGTTTCAAAAAAATGTTTTATATTTTTTCATTTTTTATTGTTTAAAAATCAGTCGGCGCTTGACTCTCGATTCATACTTGTGATTTGTTGTGAATCATGCATTTAGGGACTGTTTGGTTTGCTAGTACGGGGGAGTGAAGTGGCCTAAATTTGGATTTGTCACCATTAATTTTACGTATTTTGTTGGAGAATTTGCATACAATATTTACTATGAAATGACATGAACACTAAATTTTGTCTGTCACTAAATCTTCATTTTGACATCGGAGTTTTCTTTTTCTCCGAAGTAGTTTTTTCTAATAGTGAAATCCCATTCTCTACTTTAACACTTTCAAAATCATATGAACTACAAAAAGTTATATTTTTCAACTCACTTCAACAACTATCTAAACACCAACGTTAATTTTTTTTACTCTAATCCCCAATTTTTCAAAGCATCCAAACGAAAGAATTGAAAAAAATGTGTACATAAAACGTAGATTTTTGAATTTTCTACTTCGCAACACTTTGCCGAACCAAACATCGGTGCGCACAGGATTTGTAGGTTTTTGAAACAGAGAACACTATTTACATTTAGACAAAAACGGCGACTAAAGTTTTAATTCCAATCTTCAAGCATTTGTCTCATGATTTTGTAGCAGTAATGTAAGTCAATATAAACATTTGTATTCAAGACTGAAGATACTATGAACATATCAGCTTGTGATGGGCTTGTTTGGTAGGAAGAATTTGGGCTTTGATTTGGATTTCGAAATCAAAAATTCAATCCAAATCCAAATCCAAATCCAACCAAACATAGAATTTGGTAAACTATAATTATAATTTATAATTATGATAATAAATAAATAAATAAATTATTATTTAATTATTATAATTATAATTATAGTTATGATTAATAAATAATTTATTATTATAATTATGATTAATAAATTATTAATTAAGATTATAATGACGATTAATTAAAATTTTAATAATGTAGTAACTATTAAATTATTAAATAATAAATTATTAATTTTATTGCTAATTATGATTAATATATTATTAATTAAGATTATCATAAATAATAATTTATAATTTATAATTAAGATTAATAAATTATTAATTAAGATTATAATTAAATATTTATTTATAAATGTAATTAAAATTATAGTTATGATTAATAAATTATTATAATTATGATTAATAAGGGTATAAATTATTAATTAAGATTATTATAAAATATTAAAATAAAATTATTAATTAATAAATTATTAATCAAGATTATAATTATAATTAATAAATTATTAATTTGATTATGATAAATTATTAATTAATAAAATTTGTTATTAATAATTAATTATTTAAGTTATGTACTTATTTATATTAATTAAGAATTAAAATTATATATAAAATAATAACTAATTATTAGTTAATTTTTAATTTTTATTTATTTATTTATTGATTAGTATTAATTAAATATTTGATAAAACAATAAAATTATTTTAAATAAAATTCAACTTTCATTCTTCCAAATTCAAAATTTGGATTTGGTACCCACTTTCCATATCCAAATCTAACTCCAACCAAACATAAAATTCCATAGATTTGGCTCAAAATCCATAAAATCCAAATCCTATTTCCAAATGGGGTTTACCAAATGGGCTAGGATTTAGGAGTGAATATTTCCGTACCATGAAGCTAGAATCCAAAACTAACCAAAAAATCTGGTCGGTTAGAAATGTATACCCAAATCCAGAAATAGCATGCTTCAGTTCCTGGTTGGATCACGGAAATATTGTAGATCAACCACCAAAAGGGGAAAAGAGAGAAAAATATCCATGCAAGCGCACCTTCACTCAAACTAGTTCCATTGAAATGAATCATCATTAGGTGCGGCAAGCAGAGCAGGAAGTCATGTGCTAGTTAAACCCAACGCCTCCTCTGTCTGTTTGTTGATGGCATGAGATGAACCACTTTTAATTGCTTCTCTCTCATTTCATCATTCATTCATCCATTCATTCAGCTAACACTTGACCAAACCCTATCTCCTCAAAACCTTTTCTTGTTCGTCCAAGAAAATTAGGGTGAGAAACCAAGGAACCTGGGGATCTAAAATTCTACTGGGCACGCATGTAGGAACCTAATAATTCATCAAATTCGGCCAAACATTTCCTAAACTAGGAGTCATTCCAACTGCAACACTTAAAACTATAGAAGCTCAAGTTAAAAAAAAATAAGAATCATGGCAAAGCTGATATTAGTATTACGTACCTTTTGTCTGAAAGCGCGAGAAGATGCAGATTAGCAGTGAGGTTTCGGTTTTGTGTTTTTAGAGATTCAGTTTATTAGGTTATGACTCTTTCGATTGGGTTGAAACCGAATAAATAAATCGAACCCTCACCTCTAGGGTACAGGAACGATAAAGTATCGGCTCCATATGAAATATGTAAGCTTCATCTGCATCAATATAATATACAAGTACAAAGAGACACAAAATATATAATGTAATATCATCAATAAACAACATATATCATGACACTGCATAGATATAAACAAAGGACACAAATCCCACAAGGCACATCGTTTTGCAAAACGCAGTCGAAATTGTGAAAGAGAACGAAAAAAAAAATCCCAACAAAAACCTAAGACTACATTTTAGGAGCACTCAAACTCTTCGACCTAACTTGGATAGTCTATAAAGACTGAAGAAGCAATGTTCATTCACGATAGCTAATTACTCCAGCAAAATTTTACATCAAACAAATAATTCAAAATATGCATCCATGACAATAAAAAGCGATGTAATTTGCATGCATTTTTACAGAAATTAGAACCCAGGATCTTATATATGGACAGTTTCTTTCTTGTTCGTCTTACCTTGATATTTCTATGCTTTTGTTGACTTTCTTGATTTGGTGGGTTGATTAGAAATTGACATCAATTGGTAACTTGCATTAGCACAAACTGTAATCCACAACTGTTATGAGACATTGATCAATAACTAATGGAAGCTTCATCAACTGATGTAGAGTTCCAATTATGCATTATATAATCCCCAACGCTCACAACAGTACTTTTACGGTTCAGATTATAGTAGTCGTAGAGATTTTCAACAAAGTATTGGAGCTATATATCCAGCTTCTAGTCTTGACTGGCACATCATTGTAAGTGGAAAGAAACTAAAATCTCTGCACGGATAAATAGGCATTCGTACATGCGGGGACATGTACTGGACACCATGAGTCCGGGGTGTCAGAGTGGTGCGGTGGCGGTGCGGTGGTAGGGACTTTTGGAGAAGCAGACCCTTACCATTAGAAGTGGACAATGAAAAGCAGATTTCTGCCAGTACTACAACATTTAGTGCAGTCTTTGTTTCCTTGAATCAAATGGAGTATGCGTATACTCATTCCGAACAGTTACTATATAACAGGCCTTCCAGTTAGAAAGAAACACTCCATGAATGCTCCATATAGGACCATCATATATTAATAGTGTTAATACTGTCAAAAAAACATTCTTAGTTCATCATAAATATCCTCAGGCTCAGTCTTTAATTCATCTTGACTACAACTTGTCGGTTGCATCATTTCAACCATGCATACAAAGCTTGTAAAGAAAACAACAGCACATGCATGATTTCCCATGCCTGTGTGTTGAATATGATCTACACTGATCTGTAGGTCCAAACAAAACCAAGTTTAATCCTAATTATTTGTTATCAACATTAAATCTATTAACTAGTATATTTCATAATATCAACATTAAATCTGTAGGGTCTACTTCATCTCCCTATGTCTCCAGAAGGAGGAGCGGACCGATGTGCTGGGTATCGCGAGGAGTGATCTTCCGGTGCGATATTTAGGAGTGCCTCTCACAATCAACTATGCGCGGGATCAGGACTGCCATAGTCTGGTGGAGTATGTCCAGAGGAGAGTGGAAGGCTGGCAAGCTGCCGGTTTGTCATTTGGCCGCCGCATCGAGCTGGTCAGATCGGTGATTTCGGCTGTGGCACATTTCTGGCTACAGTCCATCCTCCTCCATGTTGCCACTATTTGGAAAGTGGAGCGGCTCTGTGCAGATTTCATTTGGAGGGGGATATGCATGCGATCTCCTGGGATCAGCTCTGTCGACCCAGGAAGGAGGGAGGAGTGGGGCTCAGGCCGTTGCTGGAGATTAGGGAGGCTTCCGCGCTTAAGCTGGCTTGGAGATTCATCGGCGGGGGGTCTCTCTGGACGGACTGGATGCACAACAGATACGTGAAGCATGACAACTTTTGGACGTGTGCCACTGACAACAATCACTCAGTCACGTTCAAGACTGTCTTGAGACACAGGGGGTGCTCAAATCTGCAATCCGGAAGGTCATGAAGGATGGGTCTGGAACGGACCTCTGGCGGGATCCTTGGATAGATTGGCGTTCGCTTTTGGACATCAGGGGTGCCCCGACACATCAGGAGGACAGGCATGGTCTGACGTGTAGTCGCATCATTCACAACGTGGAGTGGAGGCCGGAATCTTATCGGTTTACTGAGGAGCTGGGTGGGATCATTAGTTCTACTGTCATTGATCCGGTTTTGTCTGCTGATCGATGGATTTGGGAGCTGACAGGAGCAACTCCGAAAACTGGGGAGTTTCAATTCCGGAGCTGCTACGACCTCATCCGGTGCACCATTCCTCTGAGTTCTGACTACGAGTTCGTTTGGTGCAAGGGTCTGGCCAGAAAGATGCAGCTTTGTGTCTACAAGCTTCTACTGGGCCGCATTTTGACTAGGGAACGCCTGAGTTCGTTTGGAGTGCCGGTTCCGGATCCCAAGTGTGTGCTTTGCTGTCTGGAGCATTAATCTATAAGGCACATTTTCTTCATGTGCGCACTGGCATGGCAGATTTGGTCGGAGCAGAGTCGAATGTTGGGAGTGTGCGTCGCCGGAAAAGGAATTGAGGACATCATCACGGTGCTCCGGGATAGCAGGGGTCGAGGGCAGGACTGGTTCCGGACCGCCAGAGTTCGGCTGGATGCTTCATTTTGGCATGTATGGCGGGAACGAAACCGTCGGATATTTGAGGGGCTGGTCACCCCCCCGGTAGGCATTCTCCATAACATCGAGTTTGATGTAAATGCTATGGGGAACTGATGAATGGGAGTCCCACTTTAATTGTATGTTGTAAAATTATTACTTTACTTTTGGAATAAAATTTACCCTTTTTCCAAATATATATATATATATATATATATATATATATATATATATATATATATATATATATATATATATATATATATATATATATATATATATGTGTGTGTCATTGTCATTAATGATCTTGTGTGTGACTGCCTAAGGAGTATCAGCTACATGAAATCATAGTCCAATGCATTTCCTGGATGTCTGTCTCCAACTAAAAAAAATCCTGCTAACTCGCTCAAGTAAGCAAGTTAATCTTTACATATTTCAAACTGCAATTGGCAAACTGGCATTTCTAAAGAAAAAAGCAGAGTTCATTTTCCTTACTTGATGTCTTCAGTAGAAAAGGAACCCACCTCATTCTGATGGGAGAAAGACTCAGATGATGGATGATGACAATGTCTTCTATAGAACGGAAGATTGTTACTAAAGTGTTTAGCAGTGACATATTTATTTTTCATTTGGATAACAAACTATATAGCTCCTTCTTACTATGATTAGCAGCAACCACCGACAGTGAGATTCACAAGAGAAAACTCAATGGCATAATGTCCCTTATTTATTATTTAACCCAATATAAACTTTTATCAGATTGTTCCGCAAGTCTTAATCTCAGCCTTGGTTTTCATTGTATACAAAGACAATAACTCCGGTAATGTATGCCACTGTCAACAAACTAAGGGGACGTTTGGTACGCGGTATTTTTTTTATTCTCGGGAAAATTTAAGATGGGAATCTATTACCACGTTTGTTTGGCTTATAAAAAATTTATTCCCGGAAATTATAAATACCCGGATAAATAGTTACCCACAAAACATGGAAATTCTATCCCTTGAGAATAGGTGGGTATTTTTTTTTTTTTGCCCGGGCAAAAAAAAAAATTGTCCAATTTTTTTCTTCTTTTTTGATCAATTTGATTAGTTTTGAATATTTTTTTCTTTTTTTGTCGTTTTTATTGTTTTTTTTGTCATTTTTAGCATTTTTTGGTCGTTTTAACCAATTTTTTTGGCGTTTTTTACCCATTTTTTGTCTTTTTTGATTTTTTTTGTCGTTTTTATCGCTTTTTTGTCATTTTTTGTCGTTTTTACCAATTTTTTGTCGTTCTAAGCGATTTTTTTTTTCGTTTTTATCCACTTTTTGTCTTTTTTTGATTATTTTTGTCGTTTTTATCGCTTTTTTGTCATTTTTGTCGTTTTAAGCAATATTTTGTCGTTTTAAGCAAGGTTCAAAATATCGGTATCGGTATCGGTATCGGACATTTTGTATGAGTATCAGTATCGGAAGTATCGGCGGTATCGGCGGTATCGGATCGGGGTATCGGATTTTTGGTATCGGCTGTATCGGCAATATTAAATAATTATTAAAAAAATGAGAAAAAAATTAATTTACATATTTATGCATTATTTAATCATTTCTAAGTTTTTTTTATTATAATAAAATAAAATAATAGTCATCCTTTCTGATTGATTTACCTGCGATATACAAGATTACAAGTTTTTTTCATTATATGTTTTTAGTTTCAATTTTACATGTCATTAATTTGTACTAAATGCATCTTGTATTGTTTTATTACTACAGGTTTAAATTTTGACGAATTAAGAAGCATAAAGGAAGGCAGAAGAGATGGAGCAATGCACAAGAGATTAGAAGTAATGCCAATATTATATAATTATATTTGTTCGAATCTTTTTTTTACTTATGTGAATTTGTAAATAAAAATTAATTATATCTAGAATTTTAGTCTTATACATAGTTACAATATGATTTACTTTGAATTAATTATATCTGTAAATAAAAATCCATGACTCAATTATTTTGTTTCAAAATATACCGAAACAAAATTAGCTACATGATTTACTTTGAATTTAAAAGTACAACAGAAAACACTTGGCCAGAAAAATTCATTGGGACTCTGGCCTATCCCTTTACTTAAATTTCATGAATAATTTTTTTGTAATAGGTATGAATTACATAAAGCGTACAAATACAAAAATGAATACAAAGGATAATATATATTTTAGTGCATATGTATATATATGTACAATATAGAGTATATATTATTTGGTTCAACACATTTGCCATGGTTCAACACATTTGCCACAATAATTGCATTGTCACAATAATTGCACATTTGCTACAATGAATACAAAAAATGAATACAAATGATATTATTTGGTTCAACACATTTGCCACAATAATTTCATTGCACCTTCCTCCTATTATTTGGTTCAAACATTTGTCATGGTTCCAACCAACATCATTTTCCTCCAGCGTGCGATTTTTCTGCGCCATTATGTAATCCTACAAAATGATAAAAAAGAATGTTACAAACAATAATGAAAAACGCTACATGCAATAATAGAGTATATATATAGTTATATACAATAATAATATATATTTTAGTATATATATATGTACAATATAGTTCTAACCAATATATGTATATATATGTAAGTTACTAGTGTATATATTTAGTTAGATACAAAATTATATATTTAGTTCTAACCTTACATGTCTATGCTAATTAAAAATGGTTCATTAATTTTAATAAGGACAATTTAGTAATTACGAAGATTACCTTTTGGTCTTCCGAAAGAGTCTTCATTAGTTAATTAAAAAATATTAAAATACGTGCATGGCACGTGCACTTATATATATATATATATATATATATATATATATATATATATATATATATATATATATATATAAAGATACAATATATAGTTATATATATTAGAGTATATAGTATATACATAGTTAGATACAATATATATATTAAAGGGAATCTTTGGTTGGAGGGAGTATCATATATGTGCTGTGGAGTTCCTGGGTCACGAGTTCGAACTCAAGTTAGCTACTCCTTTTTTTTTCTCTTTTTTTTTAAAGGACACAAAACCCTAATCCACTTATATATAGTCATAGAGAGGGGAGAGAAACATTTTCAGACGAAATGTTTTCTCTCCCCTCTTCCCTCTCTGTGCCTCCGCACATGGCTTAAAAAACGTTACATACAATAATAAAAAAACGTTACATACAAAATTTTATATATATATATATATATATATATATATAGATATATATATATATATATATATTATTTATAGCTTTTATATATATATATAAAAGCTATAAATAATATATATATATATATATATATATATATATATATATATATATATATATATATATATATATATATATATATATATATAAGCTATAAATAATATATTTATAGCTTACATACATATGTAAGCTATAAATATAATTCTATGCCACATTAGACACAAAGGTTAAATTGATCTGCTGGTTGGTGGTGGAACTCTAAGTCCTGAACATTCGGGAAAAGTCTGGTTCGAGCGGTCAAGTCAGCACGTTTTTTTTTTTTTTTTTTTGTTTGAAACGCTATATTAACTGTTGGGAGGAGAGAGAAATTTCAGATCTGAAATTTTTCTCTCCCCCTCTCCGCCGACAGCTCCGATCTCGGGGCCGCCTCCACCGTGCCTCTCCTCCACCGGGTCAAAGGAGATGGGGGAGGAGAGAGGCCACCGCCTCCACTGGTTCGCCTCCACCGATTCACTCCTCCAACGGCAGCGGCGAAGGCGGATGCGGCGATGCTGGAGGCGGCGACTGCGGAGGCGACGGCGGCGAAGTCGACCTCGGTGAAGGCGACTGCAAAGGGAACAATCTTCGAGGTAAGTCTTCACAATTCTTCTTCAATTTTTTTTTTTCTTGTGTGGTGCTTGTTTGGTAATTTGATCGGCCATTTGGATCTATTTATAGGATTTTTGGTATTAACTGGTGGAATTTTTCATTATTGGATTCTCTGTTAGATTTGACCCAAAGTAAAGCTTGTTTTTTTTTTGTCGGAGATTCTTCATGTTTTGTCTGAACTCTGGAGTCTGGACTTTATGAAATGAGGGTTTCGGTTCGTATCGGCCGGTATCGGCCCGTATCGGTTCGTATCGGACTGTATCGGTCCGATACGAACCGATCCAACAATTTTACTGCGATCTCGGCCGGATACCGATAATTTGGCTGCGTTCGGATCGGTCAGCGCCAAATCCGATCCGATACGGCCGATACGTATCGTATCGGCCGATACTTTAAACCTTGGTTTTAAGCATTTTGTCTTTTACCCAATTTTTTTAATTTTGTCACTTTTTGATTATTTTTGTCGTTTTTATCGCTTTTTTGTCATTTTTGTCGTTTTTACCCATTTTTTGTCTTTTTTGTCACTTTTGATTATTTTTTGTCGTTTTTATCAATTTTTGTCATTTTTGTCGCTTTTTTGTCAATTTTGTCGTTTTAAGCGATTTTTTTGTCCTTTTTTTAGTTTTTTTGTTGTTTTTACCGTTTTTAGTCGTTTTTGTCGTTTTTTTCGCTTTTTGGTCATTTTTACTGATTTTTATGTCGTTTTTTACTTTTGTCGCTTTTGCCATTTTTTGTCTTTTTGTCGCTTTTTGGTTATTTTTTTCGTTTAACGATTTTGTCATTTTAATCGATTTTGTGTCTTTTTTGTCGTTTTATCGATTATTTTCGTTTTTGTCGTTTTTTGTTATTTTTTGTGTTTTAACAGATTTTTTTTGTTTTAACCGATTTTGTGTCCTTTTTAACCGAATTTTTGTAAATTTTTGTCGTTTTAACCTTTTTTTTGTTTTTTGTCTTTTGCCGCATTTTGGTTTTTTTGTCGTTTTACCGATTTTATGTCGTTTTTGTCGTGTTTTGGTTATTTTTGTCGTTTTACCCTATTTTGTATTTTTTGTCGTTTATACATTTTTTGTCGTTTTTTTGTCATTTTTGTTGTTTTAACCGATTTTTCGTCGTTTTTCATCGTTTTTGTCGTTTTTTGTTATTTTGTCGTTTTTACTGATTTTTTGTCGTTTTTACCATTTTTTTCGTTTTTACCGATTTTTTTTTCCTTTTTACCGATTTTTTTTATATTTGTTCATTTTTTTTCATTATTATTAGTTTTTATTTTTTTCCCGGGAATATTTATATTGTCACCAAACATGGGAATGTAATTTTCCCGGAAATTTAATTCTTTGGAATTTGATTCCCGGAAATATAGAATTCCCGGCTATATAGTATTCCGCATACCAAACGCCCCCCAAGTGTCAAGGACCTAAGACCAACCTTGATTACTAGTTAGTAGTCATGCTACTGTTGCTACCACAACACTTCAGCTGCTTTGGATGCATATATAAATCACTCAACAAACAACTATATTCAGCTTTCGCGAGGATTTTGATGCAAAAAAAATCAAGGATATTGATACAATTGGTATTGCCTAGTGTAACGATTTCAAGATATCATAAAAATTACCGCATCTTGAGTTCAATAAACATTATGGTCGAAGGGATATGGTTAGGATTATGATTCCAAGATGTTGTCTAGACAGTTGGAAGAAACTTTACATGAGGCACTCCAAAGGTTTTATGGATGGTTCGTCGATTTATCTTCTCTTGTATGTTGATGACATGCTAATTGCTTCTAAGAGTATGGTGGAAATAATGGCACTTAAAGTCTCATTGAATGTAGAATTTGACATGAAAGATTTAGGAGAGCAAAAAAGAACCTTGGGATGGAAATCTATTGAGACAAGGATGGAAAGCTACGACTATCCCCAATAAAATATGATGATAAGGTGTTGGAGAGATTCAACATTACGGACTCAAAATATGGAGTACCCATTCACCGATCATTTCAAGTTATACTCCCAAGAATGTTCGAAAATAGAGAAGAAAAATATGTCTTGGGTACCATATGCTAGTGCAGTATGTTCACTCATGTACTAGTACGCACTCAACTTGATTTATAATATATGGTTAGTTTAGTCATTCAGTACATGTCAAATCCAAAAATACTTTATTGGAAAGCGGTAAAGTGGATACTTTTGTATCTAAAGCGAACTAATATGTCACAAGTTAGAACACAGATCAAGCCAGTTGCAGGAATATGTGGATGCATACTATGTCGGTGACTTGGTTAAGAGAACATGAACTAAGAGCAATGTAAACACTTGCATGTTCTCCAATCAATTGGAAGTCGACCATTCATGATATTGTGGCAGTATCAACTACAGAGTCAGAATACATAACAGCAGTAGAAGCATCGAAAGAGATCATGTGGTTAAAATATTTAGTTGAGGAGTTTGGATTCGAGAAGGTGCATGTTACATTGTTTTGTGACACTCAAAGCTTGATTCATGATTCATCTCACGAAGAATGAAGTATACCATAGTCAGACGAAAACATCGACCTATGGTATCACAAGATAAGGGAATTGTACAATAAGAATATCAATCTATAAAGATCAATGCTGAGGTGAATCCAACCTATATGCTAACAAAGGTGATTAGTACAAAAAAGCTCAAGTCCATCTTGACCTCTATTCAGGTAGGAAGGTTCATGGCCCAATAGAATGGTCGTGACAATTTTCTAGTTTTGTAAAGACTTTGTCGGATGTCAATTTTCTTGTTCTTGACGAACAGATGTCAGTTTCGCAATTCTAGACAGAATGTTTTAGTGGACAAGAGGATACTAAAGAAAACTAAATTCTAAAAGAGCATCTATGCAACCGCAACAATGTTCAGGAGGTAGCTAGTTGAACAAGCAAAGGTGGAGATTGTTGGAATGGTGGCTCGTGTTCAACAAGGAGTCAAAAACACAAAGGCGCAGCTCGAAAGAGCCAAAGTAGTAACTAACTGGTATTATAGTTTCTCTCAAATCTCAACTGGAATATCAGATTTTCCAGAGCATAAGCGCACAATGCACACTAGCATACCAGTTCCTCAAATCGGTATATCGAGTTTTCCAATGCACAATGCGCATTGGGATACCGACGACCATACCGGTTGCCTATAATAAATTTGGTTTGGACAGATTTCAAGTGAACGGGTTATTTTAAGGTGTGTTTTGAATGATTCAGATTGCACCTGACTTGGAAAAGTTTAGAAGAGCCTAAATAAGGGTTTTCCAAACCCTAAATATGTGTGTTTAGGATTAAGGAGGTAAGCGTAGTGATGGTGCTAAGGCCTAAGAAAACTAAGGGAATTGAGAGAAGTGGAAGGAAGAGAGCTCGTTGGAAATGTCGTATGAGAGGATTTGTACGATAGTTATTATTGTATTAACTTTTGTAAGATTTTCCCTTGATTTATAAAATTATTCCCCATGTCCCGTGGACATAAACCGATCTTGGCTAAACATCTTTATATTGTTTTTTTTTCCCCTTAATTGTATTATTGTGTTTGTGAATTCTTTGTTTATTTGTTATAGAAGAACCCGTTCAATGTATTCGTTTAAAATATCCTCAGAAGGTTCAAAGTGGGATTGGAACCTTCCAATTCAATAATCTCAGTAACACTATGATAAGATGCTACCCAGACCAAGCTCAGCTATCTATAGTGTTACCAACCTCCAGATAACAAGAATCACATTATTAATTTTTCTCAAAGCCATCCTTCAGTTAACAAGATCACATTTATTTTTTTCTCAAAGTTCCAAATACGGACATACAATATGTTATGTTCTAAATGAGAACATGCAAATCTAAAATTGTATCAATGCAAATAGATCAGTAAGTATTGACATACTTCTAAAGATTCAACTTTAAAGCTGCTATATACCAATCTTGGTCACTTCTTGGATTGAATTTTATGAAGAAGAAAAGACTAACTCTCATGTAATAAATGATTTTATTCTAGACTATTTGGGAGTTAAACTTATGATTGCCAATAAAGGTCACGTTGATTGTCCAGTTAAAAATCTTCAGCAAACGAATATTGAAGTACTTTTCCAGTACAATCCTGTAAGTTAAACCTTCACTTCTGCACACACGTGCAGAAGTGTGAAAATATGGGTGCAATATGCTAACCTATCTATGCTAAAACTCCTAGCAATTTCCTTGCATTATCAGTGGAATCCTCCACATCAGTCAAATGAAGAAGGTTCATACCTGTTCTGTTATAAGAAATGTAGCATTAAAAACTACAAAGACAAATAATGCTATAAAATAGAATTGAGAGCATACTAAATCTGGAAGAAGAAAAAAACACACTACCAGATTGTCATTTTCCTTCGAAGTAAGATAAAGAGGAAAATGTCATTGCCTACCGCTATTCAATATCCGAGCTGCCTGGCTTGAACTTTTCACTGCCTCTCATTTATTCAGCACGAAATGCCGTGGGACTATAGAATTTCAGCTACCGGATCCTGGAGAGGCATTTAGACTATAGAATGTTTCAGCTACTAATTCTGGAGAAGCATTGAATGATTGAAACAAATATACAAAAATGAAGAGATGTAACTCCTGATAAATGAGATATACTAACTAATTAAGAATGATGTAGAACAAGACTAGTATTCTGAATACCAGTCTTAGAGAGTAATTACGAACCTACTAAATAAACAAAACATCCAGTTAGACCGGTAACAGATAGATACAAAGTATCAGTCGTATCATATTCTCTGTTGTTTTCTACAGTCAATGTAACAAGGGAAACAACACAATTGTGCTTGTGGCATTTTAAACAATTGAAGAACCAAATGTTGCCACAGACGCAACACAAATAATCAGCTGACCAGACCCTGTCAACTTTCCAAGTATAGATGAACATAGAACAAGTAATTGTATATAAAGCCTTTACCTCACCTTGAGTTCAGAAGTAATTATCTCAACCAAACCTAAAGAAGCAAATGGCTTTTCCATTTTCATTTGTTTCTACAGCAAGTTCCTCATCTTCATTGTGGTTGTTCTTGGTGTGTTATTAGCAACAGCTAGTGCAGTTGCAGCAGGCAAGCCTTACCCATGGATATCAATACCTACCCTTCTAGTATTATTAAACTTATCTCCACAAAAGACGTCAGAAGAACTTTTAGGACTAATAATAAAAATTTCCTTCTGTTTCTAGGCGAGATCCAGTTACTCACCCCTAGGCGTGCTTTTAGCACCCAAAGATTAATAGTCTGCTGCTGCCAGTTTCTGAAATGAGTATCCGAAGAAGCCCTTGGCCGGTGGTAAGAATTTCTTCTCTTCCACAACAGTTAGCCAAGCATTTCAATATTTGAGATCAGTTTGTAGACTTAACTTCAGGAATGAGGTTCCAATCTCTTGTTCAAAATTTGGTACCAACCTGACAAAGGAGATGGTTTAGAAATGATGCGTAAATTATAAACAGTTTTACCTTAATTTTATCCCAGGTTTAAATTAGCTTATAATTAAACTTTTTTCCTTCCTTTTTTTTCTTTTGTTGAGATAACAGGTGGTATGTCATGTGTCTAAAGATCCATTGTTGTGCTAAGAGAGAGAAACAAACTAGTTTCATATGTAATAATTTGATCATTGTTTTATATTTCTATAATAATTGTGGGCATTTCATATGTAGATTGCCAATGACAAATGTATTTAATACAACCGTTTAGATCAAGATATGTGACCTATGTGATATTGGATTTCTATGTCTGAGTATACGAAACATGCAACAAGATCATGCAAACGTTGCAAATACTTTCATAAGCTTAACAAGGTCAGATTCTCAGGTTCATGATAGAAACCAATCTTATAAAAACAGATTGGTCGAGGATAATGTCTGTGATGATGGTCGAACTGTTTATGGTGAATTAGAGCATGATTCAAGACCAAGTATTGTCTTTCAGTTTTGCTTTGGCAGAGTGTTCCTTTGAGTTGTGCAATAATCCCTGTAAATTTGTTTATATTGATATCTGTCAATCAATATGCATCACGATGCAAGGATGCAAGTAATAGATATGGTGTTGGAAAATCAAGTAATTTGTCTCTTGAAAAATCAACATATTAGACTATGCAATTCAGAAATAAAAATAAAATTGATTATAAAGTTGCAATTCCTGATACATAATACATGGTTATTATGTAAAGGAAATGCAATTTATTAACTCTTTTTCTCAAGAAAAAAAAAAGTTGGAATAAAGCATTCTGGTATACACTGACCCAGTCAAGCACCAACCCATGAGATGATCAAAAGACTACTAGACGTGGAATGTTTAAAGATCCAAATCACCATCTAATAGGGAGTAAGCAGTTTATTTGACTAAATTCTCCTATTTACCAATATGAAGAATAAATAAAATCAAGTATGATGACCAATTTAATGGTTTGGAGAAGAAAAACAAATCATTTATTGATAGCTATGTTGTATTACGCGTGAGGCGAGGCGACGAGGCTGTCGCCTCGCTTAAGGGCGCTTAAGCGGCGCTTAGTTAGCGCCTCTTTTTATTTTTTGTTTTTGCTCCTACATGTAAAGTATTCTAATATACACATAAATTTCAATAATTTTTCATACAATCCTACTAGTATATGCATGAATAACAATACCAATTATCAATCAAGCAAAGTAACAATATAAATACTAGAATCAAAATGCAAACTACAAGCCACACGATGCATACATACTACATAGCTTAGCTAATCTCTAAAGTTCCTACTTAAAGTTTCACAACTATCCAACTACGTAAATCACTAAAGCTTCGGTTCGGTTTACTAAAAAAAGTTCAGTGAGGCGCTACTAAGCGACGCCTAAGTGCGCTTAACCGTTGATCGCTTTTCTCGGACGAAAATTAATTAAGCGAGGCACCGTAATTATAAAATTAAGCGATGCTTAAGCGGCGCTTTTCACAACATAGATTGATAGACAGCGAAAACCCCGCAAGATGTTGAATTAGCAATCTGTTGAGCAGATACTAACATGTTTGGTTGTTCTAAGTAGCAAGGAATGGATGAAGTAGAATGAAGTACTATAAGATGTTCAGTTGTATTGATTGTTTTAAGTCCTCTATAAAGGGCCTGAAATAAAAAGATTAACCCATTTATATATTACAAATAGCACACTGGAACTCAAAATTAATTTTACAGAGAACAAACAGAGGGTTTAACTTCGCCTCTACCATGTTTACTTCAAGCCAAACAAACATGCCCTGAAGAGAACCGAAACAATCAAGTCATGCTGTTGGTTTCAAACAATAGATCAATCATACCGAGGAACTAATCTATGCCAATAGTAGTGGGCATCCTAGTGCCAAAGGCCCCCACTAGGGAGGGTCAAGAAGTACACAGTCTACTCGGCCCTGCCGATAGTTTAAAATGAAAGATGAGATCTATCCTATATAATGCCCCCCTCCCATGAAACCTGAAGCCCAATTACCTGTGCATATTCCTACTAAAACAATGCCTTCATCAGTTTCTAGGCGACGTATCCTATATAATGCCCCCTTCTCAGGGAACTTGAAGACCAAAATTATACCTTCCAGAGCATATTCCTACTAAAACAATCTCTTCACAGTTCTCTAGGCCCTTATGCTATTTGTTACTCATCTTCACAGTGGCATCATTTCATGCTTTCAGAAACTGCAGTTCCCAAAGGCAAGTCATCTTTCATTCACCCATGGATACATGCTGTTTGATTTTCACTTTTGTTAACTCTATAGTGTCAAAAGTTCTGCGACAACTGTAACAAATCTGTACTTGTTTCTGTAGGTGGAATCCAGATTGAAACCTCTCGACGTGCTTTGAGAGCCGAAAGAGCTCACACTCCGCCACCACCATATTCTGACACAGGAGGAACCTACACATCCTCCCTTAGACTACATCATGGTTTTACCTTTCTTATTTTGGTTAGCAAAATCATGCAAAGACCATATGTTCCTCTCTCTCTCTCATAATTCATGCAAATATTTGAAGTACATAATTTAACTTCTTCCGCAAGATTGAACTCTATACTACAAATAAACCAAATCTAGCGAAGATGATATCCACGCCTTCCATAATGGAGGCATCTGACCTCCTTTCTTTCGCTCCAGTAAATAAGTCTTTTGAGTTTGTCAAGAATGAGAAGAACCAAAACCTCAATATCTTAACTGGAAATAGCATCTCTCACCACATTCGATCAGTATATTAGTGTTTCTGACCTTAAAATTATTGCATGCGGCCACATGAAAAAAAGAAGCACATATCAACGGATTTGGTTTCTCTCCTTCATGAAAAATGCATATTCCCAGAATCCCAATAATGGATAGATACATGAAACAAGCTAAATGTAAGTTTGTTGTTGCTACCTTCACTCCATAAAATAATGAAGTTGACTTAATCCATCTAGCAGGTTTCCATAAATTTCTCAAAAATTATGAGGGAGTGAGCAAAGCTTCTCACACTACACTGAAGAAAGCCACAAGCGTAATTGTTGTAATCTCCTGTGATAAGCTCCAGTGATATCCTATTGCTCATCATTCAACATCAATCTGCAAATTTCCAGTTAACACGCTACGAATCGTCAAAATGGACTACAACATGAATAATTAACATTAAAAACTAAGCTCATGTCAACCCTGAGACTGGAACTTTGAAGTTTGAACTTTGAACCATAGTAACGCCGATACCGACACTGTTTGGCATGTCCCGATCCAATATCGACCGCTACTGATACGACGTTGGATCTCTTTCAGTCAATTCGGTAAAAAAGTTAGAAAAAAAGGAGCAATCAACAAGGATGTAAAAGCATAGTAAAGTTGTAAAAGCATTTTAAAAAATATAGTAGGTAAACCAACCAGCAATGGTGACTATTGAATTTCAAAACTACTAAGAAACAACATAGAAAATACTTAAAATTATGCCTGAATATAAAATATTTTTTCTAAATCTTTAAAGAATTATTAATAATTATTTTTTTCGATACCAAATAATTCGATACTGATCTGCAACCACCGATACTATCGATACCGTCAATCACAATACTCACAGGAAAGGTCCAATACTTGTTCCGATACAGCGAACCTAACTTTGAACAAGTAAATCCAGAGAAGATGTAAGAAATATGGAAAGCAATATACAAAATTCTAGATCATTCTGATAAGATAACACAAGCTACTAAAGACAGTACTAATTAAATCAAGATTTCTGAGGTTTATGTAGAGTTGGTCAACTCTTGTTGCTTGTTCAAATGTCATAGTAATAATAGCTTAACAATCATGATGACTTTTTATAGAACTAAAGGAATAAGAACAACCACCTACAAACTAGTCAACTAAAGGATACTGACAAACAAACAGACAATGACAAATTTGAAAAAAATTCTTTGACAAACAAATAGACAATGACAAATTTGAGAAAATATCAGTAGTAGCTCTCCTCAGAAATCTTGTTGCTTGTTCAAATGTCCTAGTAATAATAGCTTGACAATCACATAACAATCATGATGACATTTTAGAACTAAAGAAATAAGAACCACCACCTAAGAACTAGTCATTGTATATTACTGATATTATATTATACAACCCTCTACTCCTCAAACCTTAAGGGTCTGCTTGGCAATTATAGGGGTAGCGGTTATGAGGTATTTTTAGAGTACCGGTTATGAGCGGTTATGGAGGGTCCGATTTTGGATGGTTTTTAAGTAGCGGCTTTTAAACCAGTCCAATACATGATTGGTAATTCACTAACGAGCGGTTCTAAAAGTTTTTTACACGAATAAAATTAAATAGGGAAGGGTATCAGTATAATTATATATATTTTGTGAGGATATAAATGAAATAAAATAATAAAGCCGCTCAAAACCCACCGATTTGGGGTGTTTATAAAGCCACCCAAAATTACATTACACCGGTTTTGGAGGGTTTTTGAGCCGACCAAAACCAATGCCTCAAAAAAAAATTAACAAGCAGGAGTTTTCATAAATGATCGGTTCAAAAACACCCCAGAACCGGTGAAAATACCATTACCAAGCAGACCCTAAGCTCCTCAAACCTTAATCTCAGAAGAACACTTCCATCAAATTTATAGTTAAAACAATTGGCGTAGAAGCAATGTTTTTGCCTTCACTGATATTTTAGTTCTGATCAATCTATATGGAAAGAATAATTACTAGCAATTGAACCAAGCTGCCAGTGCAGATTTGAGGCCCCATTTAGTTCTGTGCTGGAATTTGATCCTTTGTGAGAAGAACTTAAAAAACAGGAGTTTCAGCGAAAATAGCTTCTCTTAAGCAGCAATGGAAATTGTATAGCAATATATTATGATACAATTTCCTATAGGGAATTGTATCCATCTCTATGACACATTATACCAAGTGTAAACCTGATGTAGTTAAATATGTGGGAAATGCAAACCTAACCCTGGACTCCGGAGTAATGCAGACCAAGTCAAGCACTAACCTATTAGATGCTAAAAGGCCTAGTCAGTTGTGTAAATTTGAAAGACAAGTGCCCTGTAAAAAAAGGAGGAAGCAGTTCTTTTGACAAAAGTTGCTGCCATCTGCCAATAGGAAAAATAATGACTCAATCACAACTGCGATGTTTATAAATAAAAGAATAAGAACGAAGAAAAAACTTGACAAGATATTGAAAAAAACACAATAGATATTGTTATTTGACAAATTACATATGCTGACTTTCAACACGTATTAGTGCATTTCACAGATCCAGATGATGGTGTTATTCTCAACATAAATGGAAGGAAAAACAACCCAATCATGATGATGCATTCAAAGAATAGAAATTTTACATTGACTACCAAACACCTCATCATGATGACAAGCAAAAGAATACCTAGGAGACCTCATATAAAGTGTCCCTCTACCTTTGAGCACATAACAAAAAATCATACCTTGCTCAAGTTATATCTTGAGCATATTCCTAAGTAAGCGATGCAGTTACATCTCTGCAAACATTTCTGCTACATGTGGCTCATCTTCATTTTGATAGTGGTTTACATTCTTTCAGTGACTGCAGTTCCTGAAGGCAAGTCATCTTTCTTTCAGAAATGGAAACTCAAACTTCTGTTTTAATTTCTATTCTCCAAAAGTGTTTCAAAAGACAGGCAAGAACTATGACGAAATTGTGGTTTCTGTTTGTAGGTGGGATCCAGATCCAAACCTCTCGACGTGGAATGATGGCTCAAAGACCTTACAGCCCACCACCACCTCGTCCTGGCCCAGGAAATCCTCACCCCTATCCTTAGATACACAGTGAGTTTCTTCCTCTTATGGTTGGCAAAGTGGTTTCTGATATGATCTATCCAACGAAAGAGACGCACCTACGAAAGTCCAACCTTGAGGTCCTTAGACAGGCAAAGAGTTGAACTGGAAAATATCTATTAGGTGAAACTATCACCAACCAGACAACAAAAGGGGCACCGAGATTTTGTTTGCCACTGGAGTTGTGATTATTAATGAAACATTTTTGGGACACATTTTTGGCTTCTTAAAATTTCACTGCTAATCGAACTATTTCTGGGATATAGGTATACATGATTAAACAGAGCAGTTTCCTGTGTTTGCAGAGTAATGGCAAATACCATCGGAGATCATGTTTGTGAGAAATGTAAGTATGCATAGTTCTCATGAAGAGAGCAGATTTTCTTATTGATCAATTCCCCTGAATACTTCTCCTTGACAAAAGGCAGTATAAAGAACTACTTGTCTTAGAAAGGACAGTGTAAACAACTAAAAGGTCTTTAGACTTTTACATGTAAGTCTCCAAGTATGCAGTATGATCATGTCTCTCATAACTAATGCTAGATTAGAAACACATATATCAACTTCTATTCTAAGGTTTAATTCTATGGTGATCAACTGACAATTAGACCCACAGTCCAGCCATCAGCATGTGCAGGCTATCTACAATGGATGCAAATGGAATTTTATTATTTTTGTTTCTTATAATTGGATTTTATCTTAAAATCAGTAGGATTTTGCTCAAAAAAAATTCTATACAGTACCAGATCATAGTAATCTTAATACCAGGTTGCAATGATGCCTAGACAACTTTCCATAGTTGATAGGATTTGAGGTCGTCTATGTGTAGGTTTAACTATGACTCTATTCTGTAAAGACACTACCAAGGACAGCCTCCTCTCTTTGTTCAGCACAAGACATGAACCTCTATTGATTGAAAACAGGAAGCTTTCACGCATGAGACGCACGAAGGCACGGGTACATGTCTGAATATTAAACAAGAAGCAACTACCATTCGAACATATGTGAAAATAGACAACAAATTTAAAATAGCATGCTAACCTAAATCCACGAGTCGAAGAGCATACCATAAACACAATGTTGTACGGTTTATTGAGCTTCATGTTTTGAGCTTTCAGTATCTGACAGATAATATGACCAAATTTCCTACCAAGTCTGCAAAAGAGAACCATTTTAACAGAGGTGTACGTTCACTTTCCGAATAGTTGACATCTCTAATAAACAGTCAACCAAATCTGCACAAGAGAGACGGTCCATCTATGGAAACCATACACTTCTTTATTGATATCTTGGATTATTAAATCTTTAATCTGATTGAGATATTACCTCTAGTTGAACCATAGTGGTGATGGCAGCCAGTGACCAAGAAAAGAGCACCTCCTCGGGTAGTAGATTACTGCAAAATAAAGCAATCAGCTAAGATAGAAGATTTCGAAGAGAAGTGGCCTCATCATCCAGAAGATTTACCATTTCCCACACGGCATCTGCTTCCTCGATATCTATCCATGTAAAAACAGTGGCATCGACGATTCGTTCTGATGTTCTAGTTACAAATATAAGTTACCACTGGTGACTCTCAAAACTATTAAGTTCACAACTTATTCCATGAGACTTCCATTAAGTCAAATAAGTTTCTTTAGGCAAATGTTAAGGGCACCCCCAAATTACTAAGGGCAACCACCCTACTAAGGGCAACCACCATCCTCTCCCATTTTTACTAAGGGCAACCACCACCCTCTCCAAATTACTAAGGGCAACCTCCTCCTCCTTCGCGCAGCCCTCCTCCTCCTTCCTGCAGCCCTCCGCAGCCCCCCCTCCCCCCCTCCCCGCCCGCCCCCTCCCCCGCCGCAGCCCTCCCCCGCCGCAGCCTGCGAGGAGCTGCTGCTGCTGCTAGGAGCTGCTGCTGCCGGAGCGAGGGAGAGCTTGGTGAGGGCGGTGAGGGAGGAGAGGGAGGGGGGGATGGGGCCGGAGGCGAGGCGGGGGAGGCGGAGAGACGACGCGAAGGGGAGTGGTGGCGTTGGTGGCGGAGCAGGTGACTCCGCGCCAGGAGCACGGGGAGTTGGGAAGGGAGGGGTCCCAGGGGAGAGAGGAGAGGGGATCATGGAGGGAGGACTTGAAGGAGAGGAGGGCGGAGATCTCGGAGTCCGGCGGGCGGGGGGAGGCGGCGGAGGATGAGGAGGAGGCTATGGAGACGGACTGCAGGCCTTACCTGCAGTCCTGTCTTCAATTTGGACTGCAGGCGAGGCCTGCAGTCACTGCAAGTTTAAAAAAAAAAAAATTCGTCATTTGGGGACTGCAGGCAAGCACTGCAGTCATATATTCACTTTGGACTGCAGGCAAGCACTGCAGTCCGTCTTTGACAGAAGTGGGTGGCCCTTAGTGTTTTCAAATGTCAAACTTGTAATTTATTTGAAGTTTTAAGTTGGTTGCCCTTAGTAATTTGGGGTGCCCTTAACATTTGCCTTTCTTTATAGTGATATGCGCACAACAGGATTGTAGGGACCTTACACCTGCATGTTACAAGCTCCATGCATGTTGAGAACAACTAGAACATCAGCATAGTATCGACATTACATAGGTACATGTAGAATGTTCCTCGGGTTTCCCATAATGACAGAGACAATCAAGTCAAATAACCACTTATCAGAACGCAATCATAGAAGTCACCCACAATTTCAAGCGCAAACTCACAGCGACAATATAACAAACACCTTAACTACATCAGAAAAAAGAGAAAGATGAGCGACAATTTCAAGACATGAACAGCATCATTTTTGTTGCTTCTACTCCGCTGCTGCGGTCGCCGGCACCGCCGCGGCGGTATCGTCCTGCTGGGACTGGAGAGGGGGAGGTCCTGGTCGGCGACCGCGGGCGTCGGCGCGGAGGCGGAGCGAGAGGCCCTTGCGGCGACGGGCAGCGCGAGGAAGGTCTTGGTCTTGCTGATGGGCCTGGACTTCTCGAGCTGGACGAGGTCCCCGACCTTGAACTGGTTGTCGGGGTCGTGGGCCTGGTAGCGCTTCTTGATGCGGACGCGGCGCTTGTACTTGGGGTGCGGGGCGAGGCGGACCACCTCGACCGCCACCGTCTTGTCGTTCTGGTCCTTGACCACCCGCCCCTGGAGCTTCTTCATGGCATGGACGGTGAGCGAAGGATGAGGAGGAGGAAGGAAGGAGTGTTTTGGGAACTTTGATGGAGGGGAATGTCACGATGGGGGAGGAGAGGAAGGGGGACGGGTGGGGTTTGAGGAGGAAAGGAGAAGGGAGGAGCATTTTGGAGGAGGAAGAAGAAGAGATGATAGAGTGAAGAGTGTATTTTGAGAGTAGGGGAAGAGGGATATGGTTCATCTTATCTTTGGGGACAAGGATTGGGTTCGGGTCGGGTCAGGTCAGGTCGGGTCCACTCGGGCCGGGTCGAGTTGGGTTTATGGTTGTATTTGCATCCAAATTAGAAGGGATGTTTGCTTCACAGAACTATGTATTTGAGGACCGGAACTATGGAAAAAGGAGGGCCCACAATTTCCATTTTGCATAGGTTTTTTCTAAGAGCATCTCCAACCCTATTGTCTTGTTAAGTGTTGTGAGTCTTAGGTGGCTCCTATGTGGCATGAGCCACAAGACAATGTCTTGTTTATGTGGCAAATTATATCTCAAAAACAATGAGATAGAAAAACTCTCTCCAATGCAAAGTATTGAGGAGACAATAAAAAGTATTTTTTCCAACTTCCAAGGCAACTTTTAAGACAACTACTCATCTTCTTTCTTTTTCTAATATTTTTTATTCATAATTGATGACATGGAGAGAAGACATTGTCAAGTGCATTGTCTAGAACAAGACAATCAACTTCACAATGTCTTCTTTAATTTTTGCCACATAAGCTTCACAATTGACTTGACAATTGCATTGGAGAAGAACTTTTGAATCAAAATTTGTCATTCCTATGTGGCAACAACTTTTTTCCAAAGTCACAATAGGGTTGGAGATGCTCTAAGGGCACCACCCTTTTTGCTAGGGGCTAGCCCAAAATAGTTCAAGTTTATTACAAGTTTGCCATCACAAAATTTTGCTAGCCAAGCACACCTATAAATACCAATTTTCATTTTCTCTCTCCTTCTTCTCTTTTCTTTTCTCCCTCAACTATTTTCTTCTCTCCTTCTCTTCTCTTAGGTCAAAGAATTAAAATCCTAATTCTTTACTTTTCTTCCTACATTTTTGGCAAATTGTTCTCTCCCTCAACTCTAGGTCATTGACTTCTCCAAATTTTTGGTAAGTCATCGAACTATAATATGTTTCATGTTTTAACAAGAATTTCACATATAAAGTTGAATTATGTGTTAAATAGAAAAATATTGAACATGGATCAACCGGATCATCAACGTTCCCGCCACAAACGAAGAACACGTTCCCGCAACGTCCGAAGACAACTTTGATGCATCGGAAGCTCTCTTGTAACTACATTTGAACTTGTCATCGGATTTAAAATCGTGCTGTGACACAGAGGACTGCCACACTCTGGCAGTCCAGATCATAGACTAGGACTGCCAGAGTGGTGGCAGTCCTTCACAGAAGAAGGACTGCCAGGACCCTGGCAGTCCTACATATTGTATGACTGCCAGGGTCCTGCAGTCCTTCTTCTGTGAAGGACTGCCACCACTCTGCAGTCCTATGTCTATGATCTGGACTGCATAGTTTTAGTCAGTAAAGGTGTTTGTAATTTATGAACACCAATTGCTGTACAAAGACGGTCTTGCTATACACAATTTGCTATTTATGGACACCAATCTTATGCACGGGCCTAATCTATGAAACCTATTTGCTTTAGGATTTTGTCTAATTATACTAACCATTAAGTTTTATTGTAGGACTTGAGATCTTCCGATTTTGCGGTGCCGCGCTCCAATTTGCAGCAATGTAGCCCACTTATTTTGGACCGATCTATGTTTTGAATCAAGCGAGGGTGCTGTACATTGGTGTCGAGAAGTCGGACGGGAAAATAATATTGTTCTAGTGATATCCAGATCGGCCCGAAATCGACCGGACGATAACTGTGGTGGTGGGCTTGTGAAAGAGGTGGTGTGTTCAGAACGCACAAAAAAACAGTTATCCAAAGTAAGTTCCAAAGAAATATTGGAACGAGGAATTTTTATGGTGCCATTCACGATACATATTGAAACGAAGAAGGAAAATGGACAGTAGAATAAGAATGGAACCCACAACCATGAGATTGTCGAGACATTATTGGTCATCCGTATGTCCGTTGTTTCCAATCCTAAAGGCAGACCGCAAACAGATTGACTAGTTCACAGAAGAGAAGTTGGAGTCGACTAAGAGATCTATCGTCCTTTGAGCATGTTGAATGAAGCTTACAGCAACCTTCGCCTGCACGGAAGGGCAACTTGTCGTTCGCCGAAAAATGGAAAAAATGGACCTCCCAAGAAAAGATACAGTTGCAAGCCAAACAACGAGTTTGTATATTGACAATTTCAACCTGCGCTTCGAAACATCATTTGGTCTATTGTCGATGTCCCCGGTGATGGCCATTGCGGATTTCATCGCCCTTGTAATGCATCTTGGTTATGATGACAAAGACGGATGGAGACAGGTGAGGCAGGAGCTGTACAGGAGTTGAGACTCATCTTCTATTCTAACTCCCGCATCATAAGCGAAGAAACGTTGCAGTTTGTTTGTTATGTATCCCTTGCACCGACAGTTTACCGGGACAGACCACTACATGTCAGTCCCGTCTGCCGGCTATTTATTTGCTAATAGGTACTGATACCTGTTGTACTTATCTCGTCGGATATTAACAATACATTCTTTCCGATGTCGCCTCCTCCGACGGACCACGGAGTGTCTAACCTATGTTCTATAGGTCTGATCGGGGATCACTTCGTTGTACTAAAGATGATCGCTCATTCTCCGATTCCTCCACCTTCAACAGTTGGGTACAAAAGAGCACCGGTCGAAGCCATCGCTTGGACCACATCTTTCGTTGAGCAGATCAACCATTGTAAGAGGTTGTTGAAGATTGAGGAGCCAAGAGACTTGCTTGCTGACCACTACGACGTCGAAATCGACTAATAAATATATTTACAGTCTGACATTTTGTATATGGAGGACCACTTTTGTATACAGTAAAATATGAAGTCCAGTAATATATATAGATAAATTTTGAGTTATATGTGTTTGATTTTGCCTACCAGTGTTTGTAAGCCCCTGTTTTTCAAATTTTAGTTTTATTAGTGTTAATTATTTTTAATGTTAATTTTAGCCTTAAAATAATTATTAGGATTTTTAGGAATTTTTTAAATGAGTTTTTATATAAAAATATCACTTTGCAATTTAATTAAATGTTTTAAATATTAATTGGTAATTTTCTAAATTGTTTTAATATGGTTTTGTAAATTTTAGAATTGTTTTTATATCATTTTGCAATTTACTTAAATGTTTTAATATCATTATGTAATTTGTTAAATTGTTTTATATTCAGTATGCAATTTATTTAATTGTTAATATATCAGTTTGCAATTATTGATTTTTTTAAGTTACGGAATGCAAATTACTATTTGCATTCAGCCACCCTAGGGATCTAGTTGTAATAACCTAAATCCTAGGGACCCTAATGCAAAATCTAAACCAACCCCCCCCGACGACCGGACAGCTGCCGACGACCGGCCAGCTGCTCCCCCCCCCACGTCCCGACCGACTTCGACCGACTTCGACCGACCTAAAACCCTATAAAAGACCCCCTCTCTTCCCCAACCCAACCACGACCAGCCCCGACCCGTCTCCGCCCAGCTCCGTCCGTCTTCCCCAATTAAACCCTCGCCTAAACCCTAACTCCGACGATCCCCTACGCCACCTCCACAGCCGTCTCGCCGTCGCTCGCTAGCCACCCCACCATTCCATCGTCGCCTTGCCGAGCCGACCACAGCGCCACCCAAGCGCCCCGACGCCGACGCCCCTAGCCGCCGGCAGCAACCACAGTAGCCCGCCCGACATCGGACACGCAGGTAACAACCTGAGTTCGTGTCGTGCGTGTCTCGAACTCACGCACGACGTTCGCCTGGACACGAGGAACCTAGCTATAGGTCTGGACACGGGAAAATCGACTCGTGCGTGTCGCGTAGCGCAGACACGAGGAACCCTGTGTCCTTAACTGTCAGGACATAGGATGGTTTATTATTTTTTTTTTATGTTAATTATTTCGCAACTAAATATAATGAACCCAACCCTTTCCCTAACACAAGTAAAGGGCTGACCCCCTGGCCAGCGCGCAGTAACTAAACCCACCCCCCCCCCCCCCCCCCCCCCCCGCTCTGCTAGCCTGGGTTCGAGCCCTGGCTGCTTTTCCTTTCCCTTTTCTTTTTCTTTCCTTTTTTTCTTTTTCCTTTTCTATTATATATAATATATTTATATATATATGTATATACCTATTTGTATGTATATATGTAATATTCTATATACTATATTTATATATATATTTGCTGTTATTATATATATATATATATATCTATATTATATATATATATATATATATATATTTATTTATGATATTATTATTTTTATATATATATATATACATATATTTATGTATATATATATTTTTGTGTATATATATTAATATTATATATATATGTATATTATATTAATTTTGTATATATATATTATATTATATTATGTATATATATATATATATATATATAGATATTTTCTATATATGTATATATATAATTTGTATGTATATATAATATATAGTTTAGCATTTTCCTATATATGTAAATATCCCTATATTTATATATATATATATATATATATATATATATATATATATATATATATATATATATATATATATATATATATTAGTTCCTATGTATTTTACTTAGCTTAGTGTAAATTATTTATATAAAAAATGTTCATACTTTTATAAGTTACTATGTAAAACTTTACCCTATTAAAATAATAATATTTATTTTGACTATTACCAAATTATTTTTTGTAGTATTTAAATTACTGCAACCATTTGGTGTCCAAGCCTAGCATGGGTTTTTGGGACCAAATGTGTTTTCACACATTCAAGGCCTGCACAAGTCATATTGGACTTGAATCATGGTCTTGGGTCCTGTATTTGAACCTTGGTTCATTTATATACATGGACAAAATATACAGATAATTAATTATTTAATTTTAGAATTATGTAACTTGCTGTTTTTGGATTTTTATAAATAATTAGCTTGCTGTAAAAATTCTGGAAAAATAGTATTTAGATTTTCTGTTAATTTAGACAATTTAATATAATTTTTTATATAGCATTTTGTTGACAGTTTTGCCCCTGTTTAGCCATATCAAACCAGAACTCATTTTCTATATATTTATGAAAACTGATTTTTATAAAATACTTCTGTTGGGTAATAAATCCCAGAAAAATTATAATAAATTTCTATAATTAACAAGGTTTCTGTCAGTATATTATTTTGCATTTATTGGAGATTTCTAGTATTTTCTAAAATTGTTAGAACACAGTGCACAGAATGTTTATTTACCAATAATTATGACTAAGTCATGACTTGTGATTTTTGTGTATTTCTAGTATTTGGATTGCTAACCAGCCTTAATATGGGAGACCCATGTGTTAGTTTAGATGCCAAATCACTTCACTTTGAACCCCTAGGCTAGTTCACCTAGCCAATGTCCAATTTGGCCTTCTCACATCACTAGTGTATTTATATTGTCTTGTAACTTAGAGTCTGAGTATATATATGTTTTCAGTGCCAGGACACTCTACATCTTAGCTTTATTGTCATTGCATTGCTTTGCTCCAGGCAAGTACATCTACAAACTCATTTACTATCTTTTAATGTTAAGTACATGTGACAACCTTGTGAATTACCATTAATCCAGTTACAAGTCTTTTGTTAATTGTACATGTTAAAACACTGTTATTTGATAAAAGAATGTTAATCAACCCATGTGAATGCTGATCCTTGGAGTAGCAAGTCAAATCATAAAACGTTTCATACTATTGCCAGTTCCCACCATGCTTTACACTATTTTCCGTATCTGTTACATAATGATTACTGGGTTATGAGAGAGTTGATAGTATAGTTACTGGACTCGTGGAATGTACTCACTTACATTGCAGTATGCTAATTGTGTAGTTTCTGGACTTGTGGAATGTACTCCCGTACATTGCAGTAAACTAGCAGTGCGGTTTCTGGACTTGTGGAATGTACTTACGTACATTACAGTAAACTAAGAATGTAGTTTCTGGACTTGTGGAATGTACATACGTACATTGCAGTAAACTAGCATAGCACCTATTGACCGATCTCATACCTGCTCCAGTTTTAATACATAATGTACAATATGCCACAATTGACAAGAGTGTCTTAAAATGATAATCAAGATATACCATGATTTTCCGCTTTATATGATTTACCATGATTCCAGTATGTCTATTTTTTTCAGTCTTATCATACCATGTTCCTGTTGTACATCTCTTGCATTATACATTCAGTACTTTAGTAGTAGAGGTTGTACTTGCTCCCGTCCTGACAGGATAACGTTGTAGGTATTTTGACCGAGGAAGAAATGCTTTGTGACCCGTACTATGGAGCTCCAGTTGAGGATATTCCTGCAGGGAATCCTGCTTAGCTGCTTAGTTTGACTTAGTGTTGGGTTATTATCACAGACGCTGTTTTGTACCTTTAAACTGGACCTTGTCTCCAGTACTACTTTTGGTTGTGTACTATTTATAACAAACTTAGTGGTTTTTCATCTATCTATATAGAAGCTGTGTTGTGATCATTCTTAAACTATCTTAATTATTAGCACATTTATCATTATTACCTGACTGTCTAGAACAGCTTACTACGCTCTAATCAAGCGTAGGCTGGACATGGCTCGGCCCGGCCCAACAATTTGGGAATCGGGTCGTGACATGTTTTTAGTGGTGGCCCATACAGGTCCTGACTAAAGTTGTTTGGTTACGTTACTGTACCAAACCCGCCTGCAGAAATTAAGGATAACTAGATAACACTAGGAACAACATCTAGAACACCTAGAGGAATTTTAGGATTGCAACATAGGAAAACTCATCACAGCGTAGGACCGGTAGTGTAACTAAATTGTTTGCTTATGACTGCTTGCTTTATTCTTATAATTCCTTTGTCTTTTATAAATAGATGGACCCTACACACTCTCCCGATTCCGCCACCTCAGGTGACGGTACACCTTCATCACCTCCCCCTACCACCCGGATAGGTCCATTAGACTTTGCACCTCCACCACCTCCTACCCCGCAGACCCAGATGCCTCCACCCCCACCTCCTATCATGCCTCCCCAGACTATTGTTTCCCTTGACGGAACCCAATTACTTGCTTTGATCCAGGGGCTCCTGAATACTCAGCATACCCCCGTCTCGCAACCTATAGAACATCAATTGAGGCTAGGTAGTATCAAGAGTTTTATGAACCTAAATCTGAAGGAGTTTCTTGGGACGGAAGGCATAGTTGTAGCTGATGACTGGTTAGATTCCGTAGAGAGGAAGCTCATAGGGGCTAGATTACCTGACGACCTTTGGGTCGAGGCAAGCAGGATTTTGTTAGCAAACCTGGCAGGGGTCTGGTTCAGAAATGAGACGATGTTCATTGGCGGCAGAGGAAACTGGGAGCAATTCAAGATCCAGTTCAAGAGGAAGTTCTTCTCCACCACCGCTAGAGTTGCCATGGGATTGCAATTCCAGAACCTGCAACAGGGGAGCCGTACAGTCGATGAGTACGCATGTGAGTTTAGCAGACTCAGTCGTTTTGCCCCAAGCTTAGTAGCCGACCCGGAGGAGATGGCTCGCAGATTCTGCCATGGTCTTGTCCCGGACATTAGCATCTTACTAGTGGCCAACGGGATCACAGACTACTACCAGCTACTGGAGAGAGCCCGAGGTATCGAGGAGCGTCTTTTGTCTTGCAAGAGGCCAGCTACCACACATCATGATGGGCCGTCCAAGCGCCAGACTTTCCAGCAGAGGACGACTACCCAGCACCAGCAGGCCTATTCTCCACCAGCTCATCCTCAGCATCAGTTATCATTTGCCCGAGATCCGGGGCAACAGCAGCAGAAGTGGGTCTCTTGTGCCTTCTGCAAAAAGCCAGGGCACGATGTCTCCATCTGTAGGAAGAAATTGAGCCAGTGTCTTGCTTGCGGGTCTTCCACCCATATGATTCGAGAGTGCCCGAAGGCGAAGCCATTTACCAGAGGACCTTCAGGGAGAGCATACCCTTTAGCCATCCAGGCAGCAGTACCAGTGCAGGGCCCAGAGCCAGAGCCAGAATACTTGACAGACGGTGCCACAGGTTGGATTTATTTGCATATGACTGTTTGATTCTAGTGCCTCATTAAGTTACCTATCACTAGACTCATGCCAAACCATCATTTAGTAACTGCACCCATGAGACCAAGCCATTGACCAGTAGACCTGTTTCATAGACGTTCCATCATTAGGAGATAGCCTTAGTCATCGCTGTAATTATTTTAAAAACGTTAGTTGCCTCGCGTGTCTTCAGTTCTTGTAAATTTCGAGGACGAAATTTTTCAAGGAGGGAAGATTTTTAAGCCCCTATTTTTCAAATTTTAGTTTTATTAGTGTTAATTAATTTTAATGTTAATTTTAGCCTTAAAATAATTATTAGGATTTTTAGAAATTTTTTTAAATGAGTTTTATATATAAAAATATCACTTTGCAATTTAATTAAATGTTTTAAATATTAATTGGTAATTTTCTAAATTGTTTTAATATGGTTTTGTAAATTTTAGAATTGTTTTTATATCATTTTGCAATTTATTTAAATGTTTTAATATCATTATGTAATTTGTTAAATTGTTTTATATTCAGTATGCAATTTATTTAATTGTTAATATATCAGTTTGCAATTATTGATTTATTTTAAGTTACGGAATGCAAATTACTATTTGCATTCAGCCACCCTAGGGATCTAGTTGTAATAACCTAAATCCTAGGGACCCTAATGCAAAACCTAAACCAACCCCCCCCCCCCCCCGACGACCGGACAGCTGCCGACGACCGGCCAGCTGCTCCCCCCCCACATCCCGACCGACTTCGACCGACCTAAACCCTATAAAAAGACCCCATCTCTTCCCCCAACCCAACCACGACCAGCCCCGACCCGTCTCCGCCCAGCTCCGCCCGTCTTCCCCAATTAAACCCTCGCCTAAACCCTAACTCCGACGATCCCCTACGCCACCTCCACAGCCGTCGCCGTCGCCAGCCACCACCACCATTCGACGCGCCTTGCCGAGCTGACCACAAGCGCCACCCAAGCGCCCCGACGCCGATGCCCCTAGCCGCCGGCAGCAACCACAGTAGCCCGCCCGACCTCGGACACGCAGGTAACAAACCTGAGTTCGTGTCGTGCGTGTCTCGAACTCACGCACGACGTTCGCCTGGACACGAGGAACCTAGCTGTAGGTCTGGACACGGGAAAATCGACTCATGCGTGTCATGCGTAGCGCAGACACGAGGAACCCTGTGTCCTTAACTGTCAGGACACAGGATGGTTTATTATTATTTTTTATTATGTTAATTATTTCGCAACTAAATATAATGAACCCAACCCTTTCCCTAACACAAGTAAAGGGCTGACCCCCTGGCCAGCGCGCAGTAACTAAAACCCCCCCCCCCCCCCCCCCCCCGCTCTGCTAGCCTGGGTTCGAGCCCTGGCTGCTTTTCCTTTCCCTTTTCTTTTTCTTTTCCTTTTCTTTTTCCTTTTCTATTATATATATATATATTTATATATATATGTATATACATATATTTGTATGTATATATGTAATATTCTATATACTATATTTATATATATATTTGCTGTTTTTATATATATATATATGTATACTTCATTATTTTATATATATATATATGTATACATATATATTTATGTATATATATATATTTCTTGTGTATATATATTATCATATATATACTATTATATGTATATGTATACATTAATTTGTATATATATATATATATATATATATATATATATATATATATATATATATATATATATAGTATATATATATATATATATATATATATATATATATATATAGATAAGTATTTTCATATATGTATGTATATATACATATATTTGTATGTATATATATAATATATAGTTTAGCATTTTCCTATATATGTAAATATCCCTATATTTATATATATATATATATATATATATATATATATATATATATATATATATATATATATATTAGTTCCTATGTATATTTTACTTAGCTTAGTGTAAATTATTTATATAAAATAATGTTCATACTTTTATAAGTTACTATGTAAAACTTTACCCTATTAAAATAATAATATTTATTTGACTATTACCAAATTATATTTTGTAGTATTTAAATTACTGCAACCATTTGGTGTCCAAGCCTAGCATGGGTTTTTGGGACCAAATGTGTTTTCACACATTCAAGGCCTGCACAAGTCATATTGGACTTGAATCATGGTCTTGGGTCCTGTATTTGAACCTTGGTTCATTTATATACATGGACAAAATATACAGATAATTAATTATTTAATTTCAGAATTATGTAACTTGCTATTTTTGGATTTTTATAAATATTTAGCTTGCTGTAAAAATTCTGGAAAAATAGTATTTAGATTCTCTGTTAATTTAGACAATTTAATATAATTTTTATATAGCATTTTGTTGACAGTTTTGCCCCTGTTTAGCCATATCAAACCAGAACTCATTTTCTATATATTTATGAAAACTGATTTTTATAAAATACTTCTGTTGGGTAATAAATCCCAGAAAAATTATAATAAATTTCTATAATTAACAAGGTTTCTGTCAGTATATTATTTTGCATTTATTGGAGATTTCTAGTATTTTCTAAAATTGTTAGAACACAGTGCACAGAATGTTTATTTACCAATAATTATGACTAAGTCATGACTTGTGATTTTTGTGTATTTCTAGTATTTGGATTGCTAACCAGCCTTAATATGGGAGACCCATGTGTTAGTTTAGATGCCAAATCACTTCACTTTGAACCCTTAGGCTAGTTCACCTAGCCAATGTCCAATTTGGCCTTCTCACATCACTAGTGTATTTATATTGTCTTGTAACTTAGAGTCTGAGTATATATATATTTTCAGTTCCAGGACACTCTACATCTTAGCTTTATTGTCATTGCATTGCTTTGCTCCAGGCAAGTACATCTACAAACTCATTTACTATCTTTTAATGTTAAGTACATGTGACAACCTTGTGAATTACCATTAATCCAGTTACAAGTCTTTTGTTAATTGTACATGTTAAAACACTGTTATTTGATAAAAGAATGTTAATCAACCCATGTGAATGCTGATCCTTGGAGTAGCAAGTCAAATCATAACACGTTTCATACTATTGCCAGTTTCCACCATGCTTTACACTATTTCCCGTATCTTTTACATGATGATTACTGGGTTATGAGAGAGTTGATAGTATAGTTACTGGACTCGTGGAATGTACTCACTTACATTGCAATATGCTAATTGTGTAGTTTCTGGACTTGTGGAATGTACTCCCGTACATTGCAGTAAACTAGCAGTACGGTTTCTGGACTTGTGGAATGTACTTACGTACATTGCAGTAAACTAAGAATGTAGTTTCTGGACTTGTGAAATGTACATACGTACATTGCAGTAAACTAGCATAGCACCTATTGACCGATCTCATACCTGCTCCAGTTTTAATACATAATGTACAATATGCCACAATTGACAAGAGTGTCTTAAAATGATAATCAAGATATACCATGATTTTCCGCTTTATATGATTTACCATGATTCCAGTATGTCTATTTTTTTCAGTCTTATCATACCATGTTCCTGTTGTACATCTCTTGCATTATACATTCAGTACTTTAGTAGTAGAGGTTGTACTTGCTCCCGTCCTGACAGGATAACGTTGTAGGTATTTTGACCGAGGAAGAAATGCTTTGTGACCCGTACTATGGAGCTCCAGTTGAGGATATTTCTGCAGGGAATCCTGCTTAGCTGCTTAGTTTGACTTAGTGTTGGGTTATTATCACAGACGCTGTTTTGTACCTTTAAACTGGACCTTGTCTCCAGTACTACTTTTGGTTGTGTACTATTTATAACAAACTTAGTGGTTTTTCATCTATCTATATAGAAGCTGTGTTGTGATCATTCTTAAACTATCTTAATTATTAGCACATTTATCATTATTACCTGACTGTCTAGAACAGCTTACTACGCTCTAATCAAGCGTAGGCTGGACATGGCTCGGCCCGGCCCAACAATTTGGGAATCGGGTCGTGACATATTTTTAGTGGTGGCCCATGCAGGTCCTGACTAAAGTTGTTTGGTTACGTTACTGTACCAAACCCGCCTGCAGAAATTAAGGATAACTAGATAACACTAGGAACAACATCTAGAACACCTAGAGAAATTTTAGGATTGCAACATAGGAAAACTCATCACAGCGTAGGACCGGTAGTGTAACTAAATTGTTTGCTTATGACTGCTTGCTTTATTCTTATAATTCCTTTGTCTTTTATAAATAGATGGACCCTACACACTCTCCCGATTCCGCCACCTCAGGTGACGGTACACCTTCATCACCTCCCCCTACCACCCGGATAGGTCCATTAGACTTTGCACCTCCACCACCTCCTATCCCGCAGACCCAGATGCCTCCACCCCCACCTCCTATCATGCCTCCCCAGACTATTGTTTCCCTTGACGGAACCCAATTACTTGCTTTGATCCAGGGGCTCCTGAATACTCAGCATACCCCCGTCTCGCAACCTATAGAACATCAATTGAGGCTAGGTAGTATCAAGAGTTTTATGAACCTAAATCCGAAGGAGTTTCTTGGGACGGAAGGCATAGTTGTAGCTGATGACTGGTTAGATTCCGTAGAGAGGAAGCTCATAGGGGCTAGATTACCTGACGACCTTTGGGTCGAGGCAGCAGGATTTTTGTTAGCAAACCTGGCAGGGGTCTGGTTCAGAAATGAGACGATGTTCATTGGCGGCAGAGAAAACTGGGAGCAATTCAAGATCCAGTTCAAGAGGAAGTTCTTCTCCACCACCGCTAGAGTTGCCATGGGATTGTAATTCCAGAACCTGCAACAGGGGAGCCGTACAGTCGATGAGTACGCAGGTGAGTTTAGCAGACTCAGTCGTTTTGCCCCAAGCTTAGTAGCCGACCCGGAGGAGATGGCTCGCAGATTCTGCCATGGTCTTGTCCCGGACATTAGCATCTTACTAGTGGCCAACGGGATCACAGACTACTACCAGCTACTGGAGAGAGCCCGAGGTATCGAGGAGCGTCTTTTGTCTTGCAAGAGGCCAGCTACCACACATCATGACGGGCCGTCCAAGCGCCAGACTTTCCAGCAGAGGACGACTACCCAGCACCAGCAGGCCTATTCTCCACCAGCTCATCCTCAGCATCAGTTATCATTTGCCCGAGATCCGGGGCAACAGCAGCAGAAGTGGGTCTCTTGTGCCTTCTGCAAAAAGCCAGGGCACGATGTCTCCATCTGTAGGAAGAAATTGAGCCAGTGTCTTGCTTGCGGGTCTTCCACCCATATGATTCGGGAGTGCCCGAAGGCGAAGCCATTTACCAGAGGACCTTCAGGGAGAGCATACCCTTTAGCCATCCAGGCAGCAGTACCAGTGCAGGGCCCAGAGCCAGAGCCAGAATACTTGACAGATGGTGCCACAGGTTGGATTTATTTGCATATGACTGTTTGATTCTAGTGCCTCATTAAGTTACCTATCACTAGACTCATGCCAAACCATCATTTAGTAACTGCACCCATGAGACCAAGCCATTGACCAGTAGACCTGTTTCATAGACGTTCCATCATTAGGAGATAGCCTTAGTCATCGCTGTAATTATTTTTAAAAACGTTAGTTGCCTCGCGTGTCTTCAGTTCTTGTAAATTTCGAGGACGAAATTTTTCAAGGAGGGAAGATTTGTAAGCCCCTGTTTTTCAAATTTTAGTTTTATTAGTGTTAATTAATTTTTAATGTTAATTTTAGCCTTAAAATAATTATTAGGATTTTTAGAAATTTTTTTAAATGAGTTTTATATATAAAATATCACTTTGCAATTTAATTAAATGTTTTAAATATTAATTGGTAATTTTCTAAATTGTTTTAATATGGTTTTGTAAATTTTAGAATTGTTTTTATATCATTTTACAATTTATTTAAATGTTTTAATATCATTATGTAATTTGTTAAATTGTTTTATATTCAGAATGCAATTTATTTAATTGTTAATATATCAGTTTGCAATTATTGATTTATTTTAAGTTACGGAATGCAAATTACTATTTGCATTCAGCCACCCTAGGGATCTAGTTGTAATAACCTAAATCCTAGGGACCCTAATGCAAAACCTAAACCAACCCCCCCCCCCCCCCCGACGACCGGACAGCTGCCGACGACCGGCCAGCAGCTCCCCCCCACGTCCCGACCGACTTCGACCGACCTAAAACCCTATAAAAAGACCCCCTCTCTTCTCCCAACCCAACCACGACCAGTCCCGACCCGTCTCCGCCCAGCTCCGCCCGTCTTCCCCAATTAAACCCTCGCCTAAACCCTAACTCCGACGATCCCCTACGCCACCTCCACAGCCGTCGCCGTCGCCAGCCACCACCACCATTCGACGCGCCTTGTCGAGCCGACCACAGCGCCACCCAAGCGCCCCGACGCCGACGCCCCTAGCCGCCGGCAGCAACCACAGTAGCCCGCCCGACATCGGACACGCAGGTAACAAACCTGAGTTCGTGTCGTGCGTGTCTCGAACTCACGCACGACGTTCGCCTGGACACGAGGAACCTAGCTATAGGTCTGGACACGGGAAAATCGACTCGTGCGTGTCGTGTGTAGCGCAGACACGAGGAACCCTGTGTCCTTAACTGTCAGGACACAGGATGGTTTATTATTTTTTTTTATTATGTTAATTATTTCGCAACTAAATATAATGAACCCAACCCTTTCCCTAACACAAGTAAAGGGCTGACCCCCTGGCCAGCGCGCAGTAACTAAACCCCCCCCCCCCCCCCCCCCCCGCTCTGCTAGCCTGGGTTCGAGCCCTGGCTGCTTTTCCTTTCCCTTTTCTTTTTCTTTTCCTTTTTCTTTTTCCTTTTCTATTATATATATATATATTTATATATATATGTATATACATATATTTGTATGTATATATGTAATATTCTATATACTATATTTATATATATATATTTGCTGTTTATATATATATATATATATATATATATATATATATATATATATAATATATATATATATATATATATATGTATACTTCATTATTTTATATATATATATATGTATACATATATATTTATGTATATATATATATTTTCTTGTGTATATATATTATCATATATATACTATTATATGTATATGTATACATTAATTTTGTATATATATATATATATATATATATATATATATATATATATATATATATATATATATATATATATATATATATATATATATATATTATATAGATAAGTATTTTCTTATATGTATGTATATATACATATATTTGTATGTATATATATAATATATAGTTTAGCATTTTTCTATATATGTAAATATCCCTATATTTATATATATATATATATATATATATATTAGTTCCTATGTATATTTTACTTAGCTTAGTGTAAATTATTTATATAAAATAATGTTCATACTTTTATAAGTTACTATGTAAAACTTTACCCTATTAAAATAATAATATTTATTTTGACTATTACCAAATTATATTTTTGTAGTATTTAAATTACTGCAACCATTTGGTGTCCAAGCCTAGCATGGGTTTTTGGGACCAAATGTGTTTTCACACATTCAAGGCCTGCACAAGTCATATTGGACTTAAATCATGGTCTTGGGTCCTGTATTTGAACCTTGGTTCATTTATATACATGGACAAAATATACAGATAATTAATTATTTAATTTCAGAATTATGTAACTTGCTGTTTTTGGATTTTTATAAATATTTAGCTTGCTGTAAAAATTCTGGAAAAATAGTATTTAGATTCTCTGTTAATTTAGACAATTTAATATAATTTTTATATAGCATTTTGTTGACAGTTTTGCCCCTGTTTAGCCATATCAAACCAGAACTCATTTTCTATATATTTATGAAAACTGATTTTTATAAAATACTTCTGTTGGGTAATAAATCCCAGAAAAATTATAATAAATTTCTATAATTAACAAGGTTTCTGTCAGTATATTATTTTGCATTTATTGGAGATTTCTAGTATTTTCTAAAATTGTTAGAACACAGTGCACAGAATGTTTATTTACCAATAATTATGACTAAGTCATGACTTGTGATTTTTGTGTATTTCTAGTATTTGGATTGCTAACCAGCCTTAATATGGGAGACCCATGTGTTAGTTTAGATGCCAAATCACTTCACTTTGAACCCCTAGGCTAGTTCACCTAGCCAATGTCCAATTTGGCCTTCTCATATCACTAGTGTATTTATATTGTCTTGTAACTTAGAGTCTGAGTATATATATGTTTTCAGTGCCAGGACACTCTACATCTTAGCTTTATTGTCATTGCATTGCTTTGCTCCAGGCAAGTACATCTACAAACTCATTTACTATCTTTTAATGTTAAGTACATGTGACAACCTTGTGAATTACCATTAATCCAGTTACAAGTCTTTTGTTAATTGTACATGTTAAAACACTGTTATTTGATAAAAGAATGTTAATCAACCCATGTGAATGCTGATCCTTGGAGTAGCAAGTCAAATCATAACACGTTTCATACTATTGCCAGTTCCCACCATGCTTTACACTATTTTCCGTATCTTTTACATGATGATTACTGGGTTATGAGAGAGTTGATAGTATAGTTACTGGACTCGTGGAATGTACTCACTTATATTGCAGTATGCTAATTGTGTAGTTTTTGGACTTGTGGAATGTACTCCCGTACATTGCAGTAAACTAGCAGTGCGGTTTCTGGACTTGTGGAATGTACTTACGTACATTGCAGTAAACTAAGAATGTAGTTTCTGGACTTGTGGAATGTACATACGTACATTGCAGTAAACTAGCATAGCACCTATTGACCGATCTCATACCTGCTCCAGTTTTAATACATAATGTACAATATGCCACAATTGACAAGAGTGTCTTAAAATGATAATCAAGATATACCATGATTTTCCGCTTTATATGATTTACCATGATTCCAGTATGTCTATTTTTTTCAGTCTTATCATACCATGTTCCTGTTGTACATCTCTTGCATTATACATTCAGTACTTTAGTAGTAGAGGTTGTACTTGCTCCCGTCCTGACAGGATAACGTTGTAGGTATTTTGACCGAGGAAGAAATGCTTTGTGACCCGTACTATGGAGCTCCAGTTGAGGATATTCCTGCAGGGAATCCTTTTTAGCTGCTTAGTTTGACTTAGTGTTGGGTTATTATCACAGACGCTGTTTTGTACCTTTAAACTGGACCTTGTCTCCAGTACTACTTTTGGTTGTGTACTATTTATAACAAACTTAGTAGTTTTTCATCTATCTATATAGAAGTTGTGTTGTGATCTTCTTAAACTATCTTAATTATTAGCACATTTATCATTATTACCTGACTGTCTAGAACAGCTTACTACGCTCTAATCAAGCGTAGGCTGGACATGGCTCGGCCCGGCCCAACAATTTGGGAATCGGGTCGTGACAGTGTTATATGTGCCTACCTGTGTTATATGTGCCTACCTGTGTTAAATTTTGAGTTATATGTGTTTGATTTTGCCTACCAGTATCAGGACTGCCACACCCATAGCAGTCCTACACTGAAGTAGGACTGCCAGGGTCCTGGCAGTCCTAACTAAAACTTGTTGTTACAACAAGTTTTAGTTTGGACTGTCAGGACCCTGGCAGTCCTACTTCAGTGTAGGACTGTAATGGGTGTGGCAGTCCTAACTATGAATCTCTGTTTGAATTTTTCATTGTGTGAATCATCACAACAGAGTTAAAAAGTTAGGACTGCCACACCCATGGCAGTCCTACACTGAAGTAGGACTGCCAGGTCCTGGCAGTCCTAACTAAAACTTGCTGTTACAGCAAGTTTTAGTTAGGAATCATCACAACAGAGTTAAAAAGTTAGGACTGCCACATCCATGGCAGTCCTACACTGAAGTAGGACTGCCAGGGTCCTGGCAGTCCTAACTAAAACTTGCTGTTACAGCAAGTTTTAGTTAGGACTGCCAGGACCCTGGCAGTCCTACTTCAATGTAGGACTGCCATGGGTGTGGCAGTCCTAACTATGAAACTCTGTTTGAAATTTTCATTGTGTGAATGATCACAACAGAGTTAAGAAGTTAAGATTCATCACAAAAAAATAATATATCACAAGTCATGATACAGATACTATGTACATTAAGATTCATCACAAAAACTTTTCACAACTTAAGATTCATCACAAAAACTCAATAATCCAACTACAATAAAATCATCACAACTACAATAATTCATCACAACAGCTTAGTCCCGAATATTCCACATCCAAATTAAGTTTCAAACAAGCAAAATATCCACAATAATCCATCAAATGTACGTAACTATTCCACATCCAAAGTTTGAAACATGAAAAATATCGAAATCCATCTACATATCATGTCGGGCCTTTGAACGATACTCCCTATTGTTCATGAAGGGGAAGTCGACCACGTCATCGATGCGATCAAGCTCGTTGGCGACCGCGACACAAGTCTCACTTTGGCAACCTCTCCGGAGTGTCTGTGCCAATTCCTTCACCCTTTGAGACTGAAAATAAAAGTATAAATGAATTAAGTCTACAAACATGGAAATCTCAGTCTTATTACAAATACGGAACTCACCATTCTCACCAACCCAGCATACAAGACATTTTTGGAAGGAAGAGCTCCAACTGCTCCGACGGCCACGGGACCCGGGTTGGTAGGGTTCGACAACCTAGGATGTCCGACCCCCAGGAAGTACTGCATGTAGTCCTTGCTGCAGTCGGCCATCTCGGTGACCGGTTGTCTTTCAGATTCCCGAAGTACATGTCGTTGCCACTCCGAGTAAAAGTCGGTCACCCAGTCGAATTCCGCCGGTTTGTAACTTAAAGGTTGGGTTTCGCGCGGAGGCTCCAACAGCCGTAGTGTGCGCTTCGGCACAGTTTGCACGAAGCCAAACTGACGAAGTACTCTATCGGGCATGTACGGCTCCGTGATTTCATAGCATGTGATCATGCCATGAAATAAAGAAACTGGTTGGACATCCCGATTCAGCTCACGTAAATCCCGATATGGATTCCAAAAAATCTGTAGGAAAACAGTTAACAACAAAACAAAATCAACATAAAAAAGTTAGTCAAAAATTAGTACCTCTTCTGGCACCAAACTGTCTAATACTTCACGAATGGAAGCCAGTGTTTGCCAATTTTTGGTTTCCAGCTGGGATGGCCTCCATCGACACACTCTGGGAAGGTGTTCAAGATACTCTGGGTTTTCGTCAGCCCGTCTAAGCATAGGAAAATGCTCGTATATCCATGCCTATTCAATTTATAAATGAATAGTAAAAATTAAAACAACAAATTTAAGTATACAAGATTAAATTGTTAGAAGTTTTCTTACATGTAGCAGAGTCTGACAGCCGGCCATAGTCTTAGTCCCGACACGGGATGCGATGCCGAGCTCGCGGTAAAGATTGGCCAGGATACCGCTTCCCCAGGATATATCGATGAAGTCATCCACTTCAGATAAGTTTAGCATGTACCGAGCATGTATCGACGTTCCGGACTTGTCCGGAATACCGACCGTTCCTAGGACGAACAACATATACGCACGAGCCACCGCATCGACCGTATCATCGTCATCGTCATCCACCTCCATATCCATGAACTGGTCCACCAGAAATGATAGAGGAATTTTGTACGACTTCTTGAAGCCTGGTAATGTTGTAAAACTCGTAGCCGGAACTCCAAGGTGAGTTGAGACAAACTTGACGATCTTCTCGTACCATTTCACGGATTTCTCATTCGTGTAATGTTCTTTGGTCATTACACGCCCGGTCACTGGCAGCTCCAATATCTGGTAGACGTCGTCAAGTGTAATGGTCATCTTCCCTGCTGGAAGATGAAATGTGTTCGTCTCCGGGTGCCATCTCTCCACGAAGGCGGATATGAGGGCACTATCTATTATTCGGTAGGCATTTTGTGCCAAATTGTGCAAGCCGCTCGGTATGATTTTGCTCTGGACGGCCTCCGATAAGCTTGCAAACTGCCAGGACAAGGTTTTCTTCCCGTGACTCACAGCCCTAAGGATACGATATGTCCTCTGTATATCGAACAACAAAAACTATATCAATTATGAAATACATATATATATAGTATACTAAACTGGTAGCTTACAAACGTCATGAACATACCGGGTTCTTCCATATTTCATATGCAATGTGGTTCTCAAAAGAAACCAACATTGAGCAACCGGGCGGACGGACAGGCGGCTCAGAAGGACCGGTCTCCTCAGAAGGACCGACCTCCTCAGAAGGACCGACCTCCTCAAATGGAGCAGAGCCGTCTTGACGTGATAGGAGTCGGGCAATTGGCACGTCGTCGTCGTCGTCGGAAGGAGGCGTAGGAGTAGGAGCTCGTTGCTTCGACCGAGCTTGACGTGCCGGTGGCGATTTCCGAGACCGAGCTTCGGGTGCCGGTTCGGTAATTGTTATCGGACGCTCGAGAGGACGTTCCGCACGTTCCTTCCGCTTTTGTAATGCATGTGGTTCATATTACGTATTTTTGGAATACGTGTACGTATTTTATTTTGTATTGCCTGATTTCTTAATTAGCTTCCTTCATGGCTTGGTTTATTCCTGGTTCGGGTTGGCTTGGTTCGGTTTGGGATTGCTATTGGTTCATTATGAACCAAGGGTGAACCCCCTACCTACCACCACCACTACCATTTATTAACCATTCTTTCTTCTCTCTCTTTATTACTCTTCTTCCATTTACTTCTTCGCCTACCAGAGAGAGAGAGAGGCCTAGGCAAGTGCAACTTGCTTCATGGAGGATCTTCAATTTTATTGCTTCATTCTTTTCCTTACAGCATTTTAACTTACTTTAATACTGGGCATTTCCACTTTCCATGGCTAGATTCTTGTAGATCTAAGTTTACTTATTTTCGAAAATCTTGGGTTTTGATCTACTTAATATTGTTATTTTCGAGTTTTGATGGTTCTATGTTGTAGAGCATTTCATTCTGTCCTATTTTGACCTATGGAAGTTCGGATTTGGGCTCCGGATGATGGAGTTATGGAGCTTGAGAACTTGGCTCTCATGGTGTTCTTCTTCTCGGAATTTTGGAGAAGATGGACTGTGCTTGACTTGACCGCATGAATATTTCATGCGGCAAGTGTTCTATTCAGCCGCATGACTGGAAGTACTTAAGCCGCATGAGAGTCAAACTCATTTAGCCGTATAACTCGCTCAATCTCCAGCCGTATAAATTCTGAACTTCTTGAGTCGCATAAGACGTTACCCGTTTAGCCGCATGCGCCCTCCCTGGCCGCATGAGGACCCCGCTCTCCTTGGCCGCATATGCCTCCTTCCCCTCAGCCGTATGAGCTGCTGCCGCATGGATTCTCTCCTTGGCCGCATGCGCCTGACCCTATTGAGCCGCATAAGCTTTGGACCCTTAGCCGCATGAGCTGCTGCCGCATGGATTCTCTCCTTGGCCGCATGCGCCTGACCCTATTGAGCCGCATGAGCTTTGGATCCTCAGCCGCATGAGTTATTGCCGCATGGATTCTTTCCTTGGCCGCATGTGCCTGACACCCCATTGAGCCGCATGGGCTGTTCTCTTCCCAGCCGCATGAGATCATTCCTGGTCGCATATGCCTGAGCCGCCTGGCTCCCAATAGCCCTGTGTTTTATTATTTGCCCATGTCTTGTAACCCCTTTATTGTATATTTTTACGCCCATTTTATATCCTTACGCCTTTTGTCCTGAACTTGATAAATCACGATTTGATTGACATGATTGAAATGACAATTGTACATGACATGGTGTGACAAAGAACTAGCATGACCTGATAATGGCCCGTCGTGGCGCTCTCCTGACCAGTACACTTTGTAATGACCCGCTCCGCCCTAGCGGAACGCCGATTCAAACGACAAGTGCAACGACTCGAACGAGCCGTCGACCCGAAGAGTTGGCATCGACCTGATGAAGAATCGATGCAAGGCTTACATTGGTCCGTAAAGATGAATCTAGACTTAGACTTTCAAAGGCGCGCTCGGAGTATCGCTCGGCCGATGCGAACATCGCTAAGGTGGGTGGCTCCGATGAACCCGTCTTTGCTTAGCCTAGACACTTAACAATGCGACACTATCACGAGAATCGCTAGGCGATAACACAGCGCATGCTAATAAATGAATGACTCAACGCACCTAGCTAAGGGAATAATCCCATCTTGCATGCTTGTTAAGAACATGGAAAATATGAGATCTCTCGCACCGCGCTCCACGCTCGTGCTAAGGCACGGGCTTACATTTCGAGTTCCCTATGCGTTCAACAATGAAACAATGAATGGTTTACAACAATGAAACGGGAAGACTATCGACATAGTCGTTCCGAGTAGAGTATAGCAATATTGAAAGGCCACGGGACCGATGGGTCGCCAAGGCGACTCCCTCACAGGGAGTTGCAAAATGTATGTATGAATGAATGAATGAATAAGTGAATGAATGAATCGATGAATGAATGAATGAATATGTGAATGAAATGAATCAATGAACAAACGGACAAGTGAAAGAAAGAAAAGAAAGAATGAAGAAAAGATAAGAAAGAAATGAATGGTTAGCGACAAGTGTGACGGGCACGTGCAACAGGGGTCGCTACCCGCGCTGCACGGACGCCAACCTGGTCGATAACGCATTATGGCTAAGGGTTAGCCTACGACTCGGTGACAGCCGTTAAGTTAAATGACAAAAAATACGAAATGGTCGTGGATAATCCCCTCGTATACAGGAGGTGGAAGATATAAGGGATTTCCAGCGGCACGGTCAAAGGGGGGACGTGGCCGGTCCGGACGGAAATCAAAAATATGGCTTACGGGCTGCCTGGGTGCGGACTTGGCCATCCAGGGGACGTAAGTGCAGCAGTATTTCAAGAGACTAACGGGATGTGTGCCAGCCCGCACCCTACGTTAGTTGAGAAATACAACGGCTTGGTTATGTCCAAAATGGCTTGTGATGCCAGCGACCGGTGCATATAGATTTAAGTGGGCTTTGCTGGTGGCAATCCACGTGCAAGTCCTTGCATTGAAATCAAAGTAGTCTAAGTTAACTGTACAGAGCACCTCCTGAATAGGTTTGAATATAACACACAAAATGATCAAGAGTACTTCAAGCAAAACGAGTTAGAAAACGTGCCTACGACGTGTTAGAACCCGAGACAGGGACATGCCCTTGACATTGAAAGTTCACATGAATCACGTTAAGCTATTTCCTATGAATTGTTGACTAACTTGGTTTACTTTGGACAGGAAAGGCAGGACGGTAAGTATGGGTAAGTCGTTCATGTATTTCCATGCACACACTTGAATTCGGCAACACGAGATAGGTTATAAAATATGCATAGAAATGATCCTAAGGCAAGATTAGAAAGACAATGAATGATAGACGGTGCACAAAAGTAAACCGAACGTGTTTGGTAATGGTAGCGTTGTGGGCGAGCTAGCCTCCCCACCAGTGCATAATAATGTACTGATAACCCCACAGTCTGCTTGCAGGATGCAGGAGGCGCCGGCGGGTGCGGAGCTTCCATCGAACGTGTTAAGGCGCAGAGCCAACTCCGGGGCTTTGGGACGTTGCAAGAAGCTGAAGCACCCTATACAGGACATAATGTATCGGAACATCGCCATAAATCATTCCATGTTATAAGCCACTTGGCACGCCTTTTATGTTTCAGAGAGAGAGAGCTTGAGCGACTTGTAATATCGGCCTAGTGCCGCTTGTAAACTTTTTGAATATCAATAAAGAGTTTGAATTCGCTTTTACTTGTGTTCATTTACTTTTCGCTGCAATGGGGACACTCTGTGCGACTCTGTGGCCTAGCTCAAATCGACCGTTTCTGGACTTGGCCTTGTACGGGCGCAACCTAGGCCCGTGCGGCATCACGCCTTAGCGAGGATGATCGCTCCTACGGGAGTGGGGCATGACAGATTGGTATCAGAGCACGACTTTATGTCTTTGGACTTCACGTCGATTTCTCAGTTTTGAAAGCTCATCGTTGGAAAAAGAAGTGTACGCTCTCTCTCATTGTGCCTTGGGATGTTCCATACAATAAGTCTAATATTTTCAAAAGCTCGTATGGGTACTCGGTTGGACGAGATCGATAAGAGAAGGCCTTTGTGCCGAACGATGTTAAACATGACTCGATAGAGAACACATGCTAAGTTAGCAAAGTCGCGTGCGTGCCCAAATAGTCCTACGTCGACATTAGCAAGTGAGCGTGCAAACTTGAATATAGTCCGCACGGGATGGTTATGCGGCACAACTTAGTCCACGTGTCGCGCACCTCGACTTTTGGGTGCAAATGGGTTGCGAGCGATATCAAGTATCGCTCGATCGAGAACGGAGATACACTTTGAGTGTCTATCGATAGGAACGCTATCGAGTTAACGCTTAGGCGTACCCGAAAGATTAGCTTGGATTTTGAGGATTAGTGCGGACGACTTAGTACGTCGAGGCGACATGAGCGATTACGCTAGAGATTCGTCGAACGAATCTGAAGGATGTCTTAGCGCATGACGTGAACGTGATTGAGGACTAGATCGTATGGCTTGAATCCGAGTGGTGTATGTGATAGGTTCGGAGAAGAATAAGAATGAGTGTCGACGACTAGTCGAGTGGCTCGAACCCTGAGTGGTGTATGGACGTCATAGAAATTGTTCGAGCAAAACTAAAGGATTTACGGATCGTACGAGTATGTCGGCAAGCGATGCAATCGCGCAAAGCCTTAGAACGTGTCACGCTTAGTTGGCCGTAACTTCAAAAGTCCCAAACGAGATGTCGCTGGATAACTTGTCAATGGGCAACGCGAGTTAAAAAATGGTTCGGAACGATGAATGAAAATGAATGGTCTTGATCGAGGAAACATGGAGGATCGCACGTACGATTTCAGATTGATTCAAATGAAATGTGACTTGAGTTTTGAACAACGATCTTGAAACGAGCTTGAGGAATAGCGATCGAACTTGATATTGGATTGAATAGAATGGGATTGTGGAATATCCAACTCGGACAATAGCATCAACGCACGACTCGAAATTGGTTGCAAAGGAAGATCGTCAGGTTACGTATATCGTCGATGGTATTGAGGCGTATCAGAGATCGATATGCGATAACTCGGGGGTACTTTGACTCGACGAATAATGATCGTGCAAATGTCATTATTCCGTTGGATGCTATACTTGGGATGTTAAAAATGTGTCGAGGAAAAGATAGACTTGGCTCGAGAATTTTCTAGTTGAACGCATGACGGTCAGACTGTCGAATTGATTTAGCTTGGATGAAAATGAGAATGCTTGAATTTGCTTCGTTGACAACCACAACGTTGACGTTCTTGTCTTATGCGAGCGCAACTCCAGTCTCGCACATGCGTCGTGTCGAATTTGGGACGATCACTCCGCGTGAGCGCTGATATGGTGATTCATACAGCGGGAGTGATTGAACTTGGATGGCGTGGCAATTTGATTGCTTTAACTTGTGGTTTGATGTGAAGGTAAACTCGAGAACGAATCAGTGTGTTTGATGATTGAACTTGAGGATTGAGTAGGTCCAATCCGCGTATCGAGAATGAGTTAGTCTAAACTCAAACAAGAGTTATGCCCCGATAAGAATGATTATTCCGCGGGAGCGTTGCATGGTGATTCATGAACCACCGTGGATGATCGGACTCGCGTGAGATTAGGACGCAATGTATTGTCGAGCTGGATGACCTCGTGATCGAATACATGAATTGGTTAGAATGGATATTTGATGTATATCGATTGGGTGATTTGAATGGATTCGAATATGCGCAATGAATGCATTGATACGAATAGGTGATCGTGCTCGATGTTTAGAAATTTGAGCGAAACGAACTTGGGTAGAAACTCCCGTACAAACGAACAAATGGTTTGACTATAGGACTTGGGGCGAGCATCGTACAACGACCTTGCATGATGAGCCACGGACTTGACTTGTAACTATGACATTGTGAGCTGACCTAGCGGATAGGCGGACGACCCTATGTCGAGTGATTGAACCTGTGCGATGGCATTTACAGTATCGTCTGGACGAACGATAGACTTGGGGCAACAAGACTTAGAGTAGGACGGGAAACTGGGAGTGTGCGTGAACGACGGTGAGATTGGCCCCAAACAAAGGAAAAGATAGGAATGGATGATGCGCAAGTAAAGTTGGGATAGCGAATCGAATCATCTCGAGGACCGAGATAAACGATATGTGATACACACATGAGTTCGGTTTTAAATCGAAGTTAGCAAAACGATCGACAAATCGAAACTATCACGAGTAGCTTGTCCGACTTCGCTAGTCGCTAAGCTTGGTTGAAATGTACGTACTCGGGGGACGCCTTGAATACGTGCACGATCCAAACTCAGCGATATGATGAACTCGAATGCAGCTGCAAGTGGGTGTTGAGATGCACATGAACGAATGAGTGAGTTTGCCTCAGCCTACTACCCTCGCATTTGATGTATTACAGCGTACCTCGTTCGACCACTACAGTCCCATGACACGAAGAAATAGCAACAAGAGAAAAAATACTTGAATTGAATAAGTACCATCAACTCTAAAACGAATGAAAAGCCATTCAATAAAAATCGACCAAAACGCATGCGACATGGAACTTGGAAAGGTATCGAGTATAGTTCGGTGCCATCGAGCGGTAAAGCCATTCGATAGGGATTGTCTAAGAAACACGACGACACGAGTTAAGGAATGGTAGAATGACCTGCACTCAGGAAGTCTCGAGGACGAGACTTATTTTGAGTGGTGTATTATGTAATGACCCGCTCCGCCCTAGCGGAATGCCGATTCAAACGGCAAGTGCAACGACTCGAACGAGCCGTCGACCCGAAGAGTTGGCATCGACCTGATGAAGAATCGATGCAAGGCTTACATTGGCCCGTAAAGATGAATCCAAACTTAGACTTTCAAGGGCGCGCTCGGAGTATCGCTCGGCCGATACGAACATCACTAAGGTAGGTGGCTCCGATGAACCCGTCTTTGCTTAGCCTAGACACTTAACAATGCGGACACTATCATGAGAATCGCTAGGCGATAACATAGCGCATGCTAATAAATGAATGACTCAAGGCACCTAGCTAAGGAAATAATCCCATCTTGCATGCTTGTTAAGAACATGAAAAATGTGAGATCTCTCGCACCGCGCTCCACGCTCGTGCTAAGGCACGGGCTTACATTTCGAGTTCCCTATGCGTTCAACAATGAAACAATGAATGGTTTACAACAATGAAACGGAAAGACTAGCGACATAGTCGTTCCGAGTAGAGTATAGCAACATTGAAAGGCCACGGGACCGATGGGTCGCCAAGGCGACTCCCGCACAGGGAGTTACAAAATGTATGTATGAATGAATAAGTGAATGAATGAATCGATGAATGAATGAATGAATATGTGAATGAAATGAATCAATGAACAAACGGACAAGTGAAAGAAAGAAAAGAAAGAATGAAGAAAAGATAAGAAAGAAATGAATGGTTAGCGACAAGTGTGACGGGCACGTGCAACGGGGCTCGCTACCCGCGCTGTACGGGCGCCAACCTGGTCGATAACGCATTATGGCTAAGGGTTAGCCTACGGCTCGGTGACAACCGTTAAGTTAAATGACAAATAATACGAAATGGTCGTGGACAATCCTCTCGTATATGGGAGGTGGGAGATATAAGGGATTTCTAGCGGCACGGTCAAAGGGGGGACGTGGCCGGTCCGGACGGAAATTAAAAATATGGCTTACGGGCTGCCTGGGTGCGGACTTGGCCATCCAGGGGACGTAAGTGCAGCAGTATTTCAAGAGACTAACGGGGTGTGTGCCAGCCCGCACCCTACGTTAGTTGAGAAATACAACGGCTTGGTTATGTCCAAAATGGCTTGTGATGCCAGCGACCGGTGCATATAGATTTAAGTGGGCTTTGCTGGTGGCAATCCACGTGCAAGTCCTTGCATTGAAATCAAAGTAGTCTAAGTTAACTGTACAGAGCACCTCCTGAATAGGCTTGAATATAACACACAAAATGATCAAGAGTACTTCAAGCAAAACGAGTTAGAAAACGTGCCTACGACGTGTTAGAACCCGAGGCAGGGACATGCCCTTGACATTGAAAGTTCACAAGAATCACGTTAAGCTATTTTCTATGAATTGTTGACTAACTTGGTTTACTTTGGACAGGAAAGACAGGACGGTAAATATGGGTAAGTCGTGCATGCATTTCCATGCACACACTTGAATTCGGCAACACGAGATAGGTTATGAAATATGTATGAAAATGATCCTAAGACAAGATTAGAAAGACAATGAATGATAGACGGTGCACAAAAGTAAACCGAACGTGTTTGGTAATGATAGCGTTGTGGGCGAGCTAGCCTCCCCACCAGTGCATAACAATGTACTGATAATCCCACAGTCTGCTTGCAGGATGCAGGAGACGCCGACGGGTGTGGAGCTTCCATCGAACGTGTTAAGGCGCAGAGCCAACTCCGGGGCTTTGGGACGTTGCAAGAAGCTGAAGCACCCTATACAGGACATAATGTATCGGAACATCGCCATAAATTATTCCATGTTGTAAGCCACTTGGCACGCCTTTTATGTTTCAGAGAGAGAGAGCTTGAGCGACTTGTAATATCGGCCTAGTGCCGCTTGTAAACTTCTTGAATATCAATAAAGAGTTCGAATTCACTTCTACTTGTGTTCATTTACTTTCTGCTGCAATGGGGACACTCTGTGCGACTCTGTGGCCTAGCTCAAATCGACCGTTTCTGGACTTGGCCTTGCACGGGCGCAACCTAGGGCCGTGCGGCATCACGCCTTAGCGAGGACGATCGCTCCTACGAAAGTGGGGCGTGACACACTTGACATGATAAACCTGACCTGATATCCTGATACGCTGTTGCGGCGGCTACCTGACATGACCTGTATAAATGACCTGGACACCGTGGACGATTGTGCTTGTACAAATAATCAAGTCCTGTCTTGCATCATGTCTAGGAGGGGACTCCTGAGTACCACGGTCAGGAATACCTACTGAAATGGACTAAGGCTAATAACTAGATAATTCACAAGTCATGAAGAGATGTTCCCCAGTTACAGGCGACCCCGTTATTCCAGCCGTAAATGTTTGGACTTGTAGCCTGCCGACGAGTAAGGCACATTTCCAGCCCACTGTTATGTAGGGTACCCTCTATTGTCACTTTAATGATTGAACTCTATTGTCACTCTAGTGTATTGTACTCTCTCTGATTGTCACTAGAATGATTGAACTCTCTAAATTGTCACTATAATGTTCGCCTGGATAACCTGGGTAGCTGCAGGACCTGTGACTACTTGGAGCATCTCATTGCATCTTGCTAGTAACTAGGAATGTGATAACCCTAGTTAGTTAATGTAGAAAGCCGTAGGCAATGATTGGCCGTGATTGATTAGATGGAGTCTAGTCCAGTATAGTATTGTCTAGAAGTGATTGATTGCAAGATTGTACCAGAATGATTGAATGATTGTCCCTCCAGATTGTCACTATAATGATTGTACTCTATTGTCATTCTAGCGAATTGTACTTTTCAATGTCACTTTTATCATTGTACACTCTCATTTTTACCTTAATGATTGTCACTTTTAACAATAAATGATCAGAGACAAAGTTCTGTTTAGGCGAAGGGTTACAATCTCGGTCCTTATTTGGTTTAAGGATTGTAACCTGGCTTCCGAAATAGTACCTTCGTCTTCTCTTCGTATATTGCCCAGCTACATTTTATTCAGCATGATTCTTCAGTTGTCTTATGTCATTGATGCTTCACTTAATTATTTTCTCTGATTGGGATAAGTGCATTGGTATTGCACAAACCTCAATCTGTGTTACTTATTGTTATTTTCTTATATGTGGAATGCTAACGATTTGTTGGTTTTAGTTCCTAAGTGAAGCCTCCTTTGTGGCACTTGCTCTTTCTGGGGTCTGACCCAGCTAGTTTTGTATGGCCAGATACCGGAGCAGCACCAAAGGATCTTCCTACCTTCCAGTCCGATGGTGACCACCAGGCGTAACCAGGACATCAAGTGGGTTTCTTTTGTTACCCCACTATAATATTGTAAATTATTCTTTTGAGGCATTTAGCCGACGAGCAAGTGTTAGCTCGATTGCAGTTTTACTTATTGTCTGCCTACGGGCTGTAACATGATTGACAAGCCCCGGGGGTTGATCATGTATGACTGAACTCTTGCTAGTCCTTACATTTTGTCACGACTAGCTTCATGATCATTCCGAATATGTAATGTATAGGACGTCTTACTATTGTGTATTTGGTGATCTGACATCTTGTATCTATGATTAGTTGGTTGAGATTGAGACAATAGGCTATTTTATGACCTTAAGAGACTGATGGATTGTAGTGAAACCCTCACATATCCTAGACAGCCGTGACCGTATGGTGAGATGGATTCCATTTCATTATACGTAGCTGGCTATGTCTGCCCCCGCTCTCCAGTATTCTGGTTCTGGGGCATGGCATGGTTTAAGTGGTGGCCCATGCAGGTCTTGTCAATCAAAAAATGTGAGGGTTTACCGGATAGATGTCTCAATCTGTATTGTCCCTTGATCTCCACTCGTATCTTCATATCTCCTTGAATTCCTGACTGAGATAACATGCTTGTATCATTGATCTATCCTGGTCCTTCTTTAATATCCCTGATGTCATTGCTTCAGTGACATCGTTCCTGTTGATCAGCCAGAAGGAGCTCAGTCCTCAGCAGCAGCCTCCCGAACCGTACCTCCTGGAGAACCAGTACCACCAGCTCAGCCCGTCCAGCCAGCAGGGTCAGAGGATGGAGGCTTGGTAGGACTCATCCGTGAGTTGCTTGCATCCCAAGATCGTCGGGGAGATGCCCTGCACCAAGTAGTACAAGATGCTATGAGTGGAAGTGGTCCTCGAAGGAACAGTGCGGTCAACAGTTTCAAGCGTCTGAACCCTCCATTCTTCGATGGCAGCGAGGATGCCATTGCTGCCGATGCTTGGCTACAAGATACAGAGGTGATTCTCGAAGCCGCGAAGACTCCAGAAGACGAGAAGGTGGCTGTGGTGCGCCTACAGTTATTGGATCTAGCCCGCAGTTGGTGGGCCGCACAAGCAGTAGGATTGGTAACACCTGTCTCCTGGGCAGTGTTCAGCGAAAAGTTTCAGACCAAGTATTATGATGCAGTGGCTCGATATGACTTGCAGACCAGGTTCAGTAATCTTAAGCAAATGGGGAGGACGGTCGACGGTTATGCGGCCGAGTTTTCCAGACTCAGTCGGTTTGCTCCCACCTTGGTGGCAACCGAGTTTGACAGAGCACAGAGGTTCCAGCAGGGACTTCACCTGGAGATTATATTGGCAGTAGAACAGTTCGAGCATCAGACCTATGATGCGGTGTTACGAGCAGCGAGGAGGCACGAGTATACCTCCCAGAGAATAGTGGACAGGACCGGAGGTCGGAAGCGGTCCTATAGTCAAATGAATCAGTCTTCAGCCCCAGCCCCGGCAGCCAGGGCTTTGACTATTGGAGCTCCGAGGCGAGCGGCCTCAGTGACGTCGGTTCAGCACTCAACCCCGACGTACTCTCAGCAGAAACAGAAGCAAGCGCAGTCTTCCGTCGTAGGCTGTTCTTATTGTGGGAAGCCTGGGCACGTGGTAGCGGAGTATCGCAAGGCGTTAGGATTGTGTTTATTGTGTGGAGCACCGGACCATAGGGTGGGGTCCTGCCCATTCAGAATTGATTCAGCATCGATAGTATCTAGTCCCTCGGTTAGGGGACCAGCACCAGCTCCAGTTCACCAGCAACAACAGTTCCCGTTCCCGAGGCCATTGCCGACTCAGACCCAGACTTTCCAGCAACAGAACCCGCGACAGTTTGCCCTAGCCCAGGCTCAGGTTCAGAATCGGCCGAGAGGTATATGTGTCCTCTCATCTTGCTTTTCTACCATCATTATACGGGGTACATGACGTATTTCATGTATCCTAATTGCGACGGAACATCCCGGACCCGAGCCATGTCCTAGATCATTCAAAAACGGTTATTGGTACCAACCTTTTCGTATGAGGAGAGGCCCGTGTCCCTGTTTGACCAAAGAGAGAGACCTCAAGCGTAAGACTATCAGTTTAGTTTGTGTTGCTTGAGTTCATCGCTCCTTAGGAGAGTCAAACTTGGGAGCATGAGGATGATATCTGATCAGGTCATCCCGGCTGGTTTGGCTCGTAAGGTGTAATATCTTCCTTATGTCTTACGTTTCGAATTCTTGTTTGCATGAATGATTGTATGATTGATTGGTAGTGGTAGATTGCCTATGATAGAATAGCTTTCCCTTACATCTCTAGCCTCTTGATTAAATTCCGAGGACGGAATTCTTTTAAGGTGGGTAGAGTTGTAATGCTTGTGGTTCATATTACGTATTTTTGGAATACGTGTACGTATTTTATTTTGTATTGCCTGATTTCTTGCTTAGCTTCCTTCATGGCTTGGTTTATTCCTGGTTCGGGTTGGCTTGGTTCGGTTTGGGATTTCTATTGGTTCATTATGAACCAAGGGTGAACCCCCTACCTACCACCACCACTACCATTTATTAACCATTCTTTCTTCTCTCTCTTCATTACTCTTCTTCCATTTACTTCTTCGCCTACCAGAGAGAGAGAGAGAGAGAGAGAGGCCTAGGCAAGTGCAACTTGCTTCATGGAGGATCTCTAATTTTATTGCTTCATTCTTTTCCTTACAGCATTTTAACTTACTTTAATACTGGGCATTTCCACTTTCCATGGCTAGATTCTTGTAGATCTAAGTTTACTTATTTTCGAAAATCTTGGGTTTTGATCTACTTAATATTATTATTTTCGAGTTTTGATGGTTCTATGTTGTAGAGCATTTCATTCTGCCCCGTTTTGACCTATGGAAGTTCGGATTTGCACTACACCAAAATGGGCACTTAGGAACACTTTTATTATGTACCTAATATTTTTAGGAACATTTGAAAACCGTTCCTAAAAGTGGCGTTGCAATTATTGGAACGGTTATAAAACGTTCCTAAATTTTGTTTGGAACGGTTATCATACGTTCCTAAATTATATTTTGAAACACATATAATATGTTCCTAAAATAATTTTGGAACGACTTTGAAACGTTCCTAAAATTAGATTTGATACACATATAATGTGTTTCTAAAATATTTTTTGGAACACGTTTGAATTGTTTCTAACTATCAGTTTGAAACATTTTATGTCCGTTCCTAAATGTAATTTGCAACACTTTTGCAATATACATGTGCTACTTTGAAACGCTTTATTAGCGTTCATGTGCATTTTTTAAATTTTAATTTCACAAAAAAAATTTAGTTTGAACCACAAATACGATGATTCATGAAATTACCATAAAACAACAATGCTTAATATCCCAGAAAAATGCTTAATATCCCACCCATGAAGGAGATAGAACTTTGTGCTGACAGAATTTTATCTAGACGTGCACCAAGTATATGCATGCAGTAGTGATGATCCATTGGGAATATCATACGACACATTAGTGCATACTAGTGTAGGTGCACCAAGTATATGCATGCAGTAGTGATGATCCATTGGGAATATTACTGTCAAATGTGTTAGTTTAACCCTAGATTCACTCTGGTACATGCCTGATGTGTCTAAATAGCCCCTGCACTTGACAGCCGTTTAATGTACTTGTAGCATATGTTGATCAATTTAGTGACAGTTCATTACGATTGTAAAAGTATGGTATATCTATTTTGATCTGGTGGAGTGGAGGTTTCATGCTCTAGGGGCAAAGGAATCACGAGATCAGACTTTTACGATAGAAGCGAGGGGTGGACTATGATTATGGTCCAAATGCTGGTAGTTGGTATTTGTTAAATTTGTGGGGTTTTCAGTTTTTGTTGTTGTTGTCGTCATCATGGTTTGATGTTTCGAATTTCGAGATAAAATTATGATTAGTTTTTAGTTAATATTTGAGTCAATCTTTTGGAATATCACATTTGGTGGAGTTTTATTTATTTTCTAAATAAATCCAAATCCTTTTAGGATGGGAATTCATGCAAGGCTATATAAAGGCCTATGCCAGAGATCATGACCATTATTTTTAATAAAATTTTGACCATTTGTCGTTGGGTTAGGGTTGATCATTGGTTCGAGTACTTGTTCTTTGATCTCATTTCAGTGATGTTGATTATCATCCCACATATAAATGCCATTGTGTAATGTGTTATACAGCATCAGATTCATATTAACTGAAACAACACATCATAAGTGATGAATTTCATGAAAAGTTAAAGGATATGAAGAACACCTTAATGGAGATGTTGGATTAGATCATGGTGATGTTGGAGAAACAATATCGGAAATGGTGTGCCTATTCAAATCGCATCTAAAACCTTTCTTCTTCTTTTATATTTTACGAAATAACAACTCTTCCCCAAAAATTTGTCAGTTAAGAAAGAAGCATTATACAGTCATTCATTTGAGATCAGAAATTGTGTGCCGTCATTGAGATGACCGATCGCTAAGGGGAAAAGCCATTTCAGTACATTGGGACCTAATATCTGAGCAACACAGGAATATCATATAGCTTCCGCAGGGTATAATATGAATGACATTGCAATGTAAAACGTAGGTGGTAAATCTATTAAGAATGACAAAATAGAGGTATGTTACCATAATTAGGTTGTTGTATGCACCAAGATCATAAGGACGTTGATACTTCTGACCACTTTTCCTAGCTAGCCACATTGCTCTTGCTGCCTCTCGATACTGGTTGTCAATGTTGGTGCACATAAATTATTACTACTAACTAGATTACTATAGCTTGTCAAATAACATCTGATCTTTGCACCCAAAAAAGGAAAAAAGAACTCACCTCTATGGTTGACATATTATGAGTTAGGAGATAGATGTGCCAACCCAATGGTGGTACTCAAGCTTAAAGCAACAATAATGGTACCACAGAGAACCCGACATGTTATGTCGTATTAGATGACAAAGAAACAAGCTAGAAACAAGATGTCATAAAAATCAGTATTAGAAGCGAAGTCCACTACAAAGAAATAAGCAAAGTCCACTATAATAACTCATTCAGTGAAAAGGAACATGGTTGCATGCTTCCATGGTGCTAAAGAAGTAACATTAGAACAACAAAAATTACCAGCTTATTCTGCAGAGACAAAATGACAAACCACAATCATTTTCAATTGGTACAAAAGCTTTTACTAACAAAAAGAAAATAGAACAGTATGCTATGTCATAATAAAGATATTTCAGAATCTCAGATGGAGAAAGTGTCCCACCCGGGACACCTCTATATCCCCCCATGAGCTAAAGTAGAAACGATCATCAATAGGCCTACAGGAAGGACTGATCAAGTGCTTATCTTTCAAGTTTCAAGTGCTACAACTGATTACACCAGCAACATGAGAAGAAGTTCCACGTCATCCTCTAAGGTCTCAGGAATCAGGAGGGTCCCAAGTTTCAATATGTGTATGAAATGGAATAACATGTCAATAGAGAAAGGAATCACACGGTTGTTGCATCAGTGATAAGGTTGTATTTATCAACTTGTGCGTCGATATTAGTGTTAGCAAGGTTGTAAAGTCGGTAGGCACAAATCGGGTGGGCACCGGACGTCTAGCGCATAGACCGCCTAGTTCTAGGCAGTTTATAAAAAAACAAAAACCCTGTTGAATTTTATGGAAGTTGTCCATAAAACCCAAAAACGTGCACAGTCAGGCATCGGGGGCACTACGAAGTCATCGCCTAGGCATCCGCCTAGGCCGATTTTTAGAACAGTGAGTGTTAGTATCTAATATTATAACGTTACTATCATTTATTAAACATTTGAGAATGGTGATTACTAATAGTATATAAATAATTGCCAAACACATTATCAAGTTCTAGCTAGTTGCTTACATAAAAGACCTTGTGAGATAAACTACTGAAATCATGATCCTTCAGAATGGTACAGCTCATGAATATCACCTGGAACAAGGAAACGAGGCATCTCAAACATACCGTGAAACAGTTAACTTTTGATAGTCGAAATAGTCAATAAGCATAGAACAAACACAAAACAAAGTGCCAACTGTAAGATCTTATTATTAGCTTGAAGAACCTAAAACAATTTACAAACCAGAGAATAGACGGATCCCATAGTAGCATGTAGTATAAAAATGATGAAGAGCTTATAATTCTAATATCCCACACAATTGTTAATCCACACACAATGATGATTCTGACACCAGAAGAAAATTATAACTTTTTTATTTGATCGGAAACATCAACTCTTCTTTTATATTTTATAAAACAACAACTCTTCCTATAAGTCCTCCTAGAAAACCCTACGAGTTCTAGAAGTTCTACAAGTCCTTCTAGAAATCCTACAAATCCTATAAGTCTTTCAAACTGTCTTCAATTTTGTGCAATTGATGTATTTTAACCATACGAAAGTATTTACGATTATAGAGCATGCTAAAATCACACAAAAATAATTGAGAAAGGGATATTGTGAATTGAGTTACTTTGGGGGAGAGATTAGCACCGAGCGAGACCGCAGATTGTGATCCTGCAATAATGGTTTGCCAGTCCCTTAGCTTGCGAGCTTCACTAATTTTACCAAAGTGGCTTCTGAGCGCTTCTGCTTGTGAGACATCACTAGGACTGGCTTCATTTTGCGATAGCTTGAAGTGATGGATTGCTTTTCTCAACTTCTCCTAATCTGGAAAGAAAAGGGAAAAAAATTGTTCATCAACAAATCTCTGATTGTTTGCGAACTTGTGCTTCTCCATGTTCGTGTTTGATCATCCTCTTTATGTTGGTAATCAGGTGAAACTAACCTGACATAGAGGCTCGCCAATCGATTGTGTGCTCGGCAATAATTTGAATCAAGCCTCACAGCCTCCTTGTACTCGGCCACCACTTCGAGCAGCCGACCTATGCCTGCTAATGCCGCTACAAGTTCTACAAGTTCCAGAGTAAAACATAGAAACTAGAAAGAACAAACCCTTCCTCGGTGGATTATGGCGATCGTACGAGGAAGAACGGATTCTTCCTCGGTGGCTGATAGTCCTTCAAACCCTTTTCTGCGATGGCTACCGTACGCCGATACCGATCGTACGCGGATGGCAATCCTCAAACCCTTCTCGATGGCGAGCATATGAGAGTTTGATGGAGAGAAGAAGACGGAGGGAGCGTACGCGGGTTTGATGGCAAGACTATTGCGAGAGAGAGTAATGATTTGGAGGGAGATTGAAAGATCTGGTGGGAGATAAAAAAATTTGTGAAATATGAGAAGGGGAAACGGATTGGAGAGTTTGGAACGTTTAGGTTTAGGTTTGGTGAATATTTTTTTTGCTTGGACACTTTATTTAGCAGGCACGTGAGATGCACGTGGATGTAATTCCAATTTTAAACATATTTAGAACACTACAAAAACGTATTTGAATAAATATTTTTTCTAAAAAATAAAATAAAAAATATTAGGAACATTTTTTCGATTCAGAACATATTTTATATGTTCCCGAACCTAGGAACAAAAAATAAGCGTTCCGGATTGAAAAATACCTAGCGTTCCTAATTTGCCATTTTGGTGTAGTGTTGGGCTCCGGATGATGGAGTTATGGAGCTTGAGAACTTGGCTCTCATGGTGTTCTTCTTCTCAGAATTTTGGAGAAGATAGACTGTGCTTGACTTGACCGCATGAACATTTTATGCGGCAAGTGTTCTATTCAGCCGCATGACTGGAAGTACTTGAGTCGCATGAGAGTCAAACTCATTTAGCCGTATAACTCGCTCAATCCCCAGCCGCATAAATTCTGAACTTCTTGAGCCGCATAAGACGTTACCCGTTTAGCTGCATGCGCCCTCCCTGGCCGCATGAGGACCCCGCTCTCCTTGGCCGCATATGCCTCCTTTTCCTCAGCCGCATGAGCTGCTGCTGCATGGATTCTCTCCTTGGCCGCATGCGCCTGACCCTATTGAGTCGCATGAGCTTTGGACCCTCAGCCGCATGAGCTGCTGCCGCATGGATTCTCTCCTTGGCCGCATGCGTCTGACCCTATTGAGCCGCATGAGCTTTGGACCCTCAGTCGCATGAGTTGTTGCCGCACGGATTCTCTCCTTGGCCGCATGCGCCTGACCCCATTGAGCTGCATGGGCTGTTCTCTTCCCAGCCGCATGAGATCATTCCTGGCCGCATATGCCTGAGCCGCATGGCTCCCAATAGCCCTGTGTTTTATTATTTGCCCATGTCTTGTAACCCATTTATTGTATATTTTTACGTCGATTTTATATCCTTACGCCTTTTGTCCTGAACTTGATAAATCACGATTTGATTGACATGATTGAAATGATAATTGTACATGACATGGTGTGACAAGGAACTAGCATGACCTGAAAGTGGCCCGTCGTGGCGCACTCCTGACCAGTACACTTGACATGATAAACCTGACCTGATATCCTGATACGCTGTTACGACGGCTACCTGACATGACCTGTATAAATGACCTGGACATCGTGGACGATTGTGCTTGTACAAATAATCAAGTCCTGTCTTGCATCATGTCTAGGAGGGGACTCCTGAGTACCACGGTCAGGAATACCTACTGAAATGGACTAAGGCTAATAACTAGATAATTCACTAGTCATGAAGAGATGTTCCCCAGTTACAGGCGATCCCGTTATTCCGGCCGCAAATGTTTGGACTTGTAGCCTGCCGACGAGTAGGGCACATTTCCAGTCCACTGTTATGTGGGGTACCCTCTATTGTCACTTTAATGATTGAACTCTATTGTCACTCTAGTGTATTGTACTCTCTCTGGTTGTCACTAGAATGATTGAACTCCCTAAATTGTCACTATAATATTCGCCTGGATAACCTGGGTAGCTGCAGGGCCTGTGACTACTTGGAGCATCTCATTGCATCTTGCTAGTAACTAGGAATGTGATAACCCTAGTTAGTTAATGTAGAAAGCCGTAGGCAATGATTGGCCGTGATTGATTGGATGGAGTCTAGTCCAGTATAGTATTGTCTAGAAGTGATTGATTGCAAGATTATACCAGAATAATTGAATGATTGTCCCTCCAGATTGTCACTATAATGATTGTACTCTATTGTCATTCTAGCGAATTGTACTTTTTATTGTCACTTTTATCATTGTACACTCTCATTTTTACCTTAATGATTGTCACTTTTAACAATAAATGATCAGAGACAAAGTTCTGTTCAGGCGAAGGGTTACAATCTCGGTCCTTGTTTGGTTTAAGGATTGTAACCTGGCTTCCGGAATAGTACCTTCGTCTTCTCTTCGTATATTGTCCAGCTACATTTTATTCAGCATGATTCTCCAGTTGTCTTATGTCATTGATGCTTCACTTAATTATTTTTTCTGATTGAGACAAGTGCATTGGTATTGCACAAACCTCAATCTGTGTTACTTATTGTTGTTTTCTTATATGTGGAATGCTAACAATTTGTTGGTTTTAGTTCCTAAGTGAAGTCTCCTTTGTGGCACTTGCTCTTTCTGGGGTCTGACCCAGCTGATTTTGTATGGCCAGATACCGGAGCAGCACCAAAGGATCTCCCTGCCTTCCAGCCCGATGGTGACCACCAGGCGTAACCAGGGCATCGAGTGGGTTTCTTTTGTTCCCCCACTGTAATATTGTAAATTATTCTTTTGAGACGTTTAGCCGACGAGCAAGTGTTAGCTCGATTGCAATTTTTACTTATTGTCTGCCTACGGACTGTAACATAATTGACAAGCCCCGGGGGTTGATCATGTATGACTGAACTCTTGCTAGTCCTCACATTTTGTCACGACTAGCTTCATGATCATTCCGAATATGTAATGTATGGGACGCCTTACTATTGTGTATTTGGTGATCTGACATCTTGTATCTATGATTAGTTGGTTGAGATTGAGACAAAAGGCTATTTTATGACCTTAAGAGACTGATGGATTGTAGTGAAACCCTCACATATCCTAGACAGCCGTGACCGTATGGTGAGATGGATTCCATTTCATTATACGTAGCTGGCTATGTCTGCCTCCGCTCTCCAGTATTCTGGTTCTGGGGCGTGACAGCTTTGACGCGGTGGGCCGTATTCTTTTGTTAGCGGCCGGTGGACTGCATGACAACATACACTTATTAAGTAATAGAAACAGCATGCACTTACCCAACTCCCATATGTCATAACAAGTAGCACTGCCAGGCATGTGGCAGTCCTAATGAAAATTAGGACTGCCACAGTCCTGGCAGTCCTCTTTCACAAGAGGACTGTCAGGACTGTGGCAGTCCTAATTTTCATTAGGACTGCCACATGTCTGGCAGTCCTACTGTCGTGAACCCGAACTCCCATAACGACATCCTACTTTGTCGTGTTCTAGGGTTAGGGTTTGAACATAAATTTCGGGTTTCTTGTGTTCGAAAATAAGGGAAGAGAACGTGCAAGAGATTATAAACCTATTTTACCAAAACTTTTTCAAGAATTAAACCAATTCTAGGGTTTCGAATATAATGTAAAAAATTTCGAAGAAATTAGGGAAGAACGTACCTGGATTCCGGTTGCTTTGACTTGCGTGTCATCTCTTCGAGAATCTTCGTGGAGGGATTGAGAATGGAGTGATGGAGAAGAAGAAATTAGGGTTTATGAGAGGGAGAGGGAGAGGGAGAGAGTTTTCTTTCTTTTCTTCTTGAGGAGAGAGTCAATAATGAAAATGAAAGTGAATTTTTGGGTTTGGGGGGGTTGGGCTGCCCCTAGCAATTTTTGGGTGCCCCCTAGTAATTTTTCCACATTCATGGGCTGCCTCCAAGTAAGGACTGCCTCCAAGCATTTTTGGTGGTGCCCATAGAAAAACTTTCTGCATATTGTTGTTGGATCGAAACTAGTTTTGCTATGCCTACAACCAAATAATTACATTCCACTTACAACCGTCACGTGTCATGGATTTTAATTGGAGGAGGGAGATAAGTGGTCGGATCCGGTAGAACTCGCATAGTAGAGAAGTGAGAGGGGAAGTGGGACCCATGTACAAGGGCTGAGAGAGAAAAGTTATAAGAAGGTTGTAAGTTTTTTGTGCTAAGTTAATACTAAAACTTTACCTATTATTGAAGGCTGAAATATATGTGTTAGATGCATGTGAGTGGCTTACGGAAAACAAAAAAAATAAGCATTATCTCATAATGCTTTTGTTGTAGAATATCAAAAAAATTGCAATTGTTCCGAGAAAATAATTCTCTGGCAGCGAGTCTAGCTTACTATAAATTTTATGTCGATTAAAATTGATAAAAGCATAATGATCTGATATCAAAACTAACAAGCAAAAAGGAATCCGCTGGTAAAAAGAAATTAGTAAAACTGGTGTAAGAATATTGTTTACTGAGATGATCAAAGCCATTGTTTCTCAAAATGAGACTTGATCGTCTCTGTTGATTCGCTCTCAGAAACCAACAAATTTAGAAAAACTTATGGAACGTTCTTTATCGTCTCCCTTCGTCGATCAACTCGAACAAGCACTTGAGCGTTGTTGCAACAAACTTATGTTGCTAAAGAGAGGAAACTCTAATTTTTTTTTTCCTCTTCTATATTGTTACTTTTTTCCTTGTATGTGTTGGAGCACTAATATATAGGAAAGTTAGTCCCTAATTATCAGGAATTGCATGCCCACCAAGGACGTGTAACCATCCCTAATCAAATGGAGAGTTACTAACAGTAACTCCCTAATAGGACAAATATAAACTGAAGAATCAGCAACTGCATCAACGAGGCTAGTATAAAGCAGTCACTTCATGAGTAGTCATGCGGCACCTCTATGCCATCGTCCTCGACCATGCATCTAACGCGAACGTGGAAAATGTGACATCAAAACGTCACTTTGTGCCTTTTGAACACGTCCGAATTCGAGTGGGCTTAACTCCAAAGAAATTTCACAAAGAAATTATAACAAAACAAATAATTCATGTTGAAATATTTGAACATTGGCAACTAAAAAAAACTCAACATCATTTTAACCACTTGAGCTAACCCACGTCAATAAACACATAGCTGAAGTTGGTCTCAGAATGAAATGGTATATACATTATGACCCGTATTATGTTACCCATATCCTTTTCGTGTAGTGGAAAAGGTAATCTTTTTTAGGATATTCCTATGTTTCATATTTATTAAAAGGATCATACATATTTTAAAACCTATAAATTGCTTAGAAACCCAATTTCGGGATTAGTTTGTATGAAAAATTCATCCCCATGATGGATTTTATGAAATGCCAAAAATTATATATTTCTACGTTAAATATTCTAAGATTCCTTTTAAATGTTCTGTATTTACAAAATTGTCATCTTTATAATACCATAACTATCCTTCGCACAAACTCATATTTTGATTGCGATTTTCGTCTTCTTCTTCTTCACGAGAGATCTGAATTCCATTGCTCTCATCTTCAGCAGATGATTGCAAAGATCGTTCGTAGTTCACTGTGCTTTTTTTCAGTCGAACTCCGATCATCGCTCATCATCATCATCATCATCATCATCGTGGAGAGATTTGAAATTTTTCGACGATTAGGTCAATCGTGGAGAGAAGATCTTCTTCTTCTTTTCCATAAGAGTTGGCATCATTTTGAAAGAAGAACGAAAAATTTTGAATTTTTGTTCCTGACAAATTTTTTTTCCACAAAAAAAAAAGGTTTTAGGTTTCTGTCGACTGTTCTCCATCATTCTCCGTGATTTTAACACGGAGAATGACTATTATCCGTGTTAAAATGACGGAAAATGACCATTCTCCGTGCTAAAACCACGAAAAATGGCCTTATCCATGTCAAAATGATGGAGAATGGCCATTCTCTATGTCAAAATGACGAAGAATGATCATTCCCCGTGTTAAAACCACGGAGAATGGTCATTCTCCGTGTTAAAATGACGGAGAATGGCTCCGTATTAAAATGACGGAGAATATGGCTCCGTATTAAAATGACGGAGAATGGCCATTCTTCTTGTTAAAATGACGGAGAATGGCCATTTTTCTTGTTAAAATGACGGAGAATGACCATTCTCCTTGTTAAATTGACGGAGAATGGTCATTCTTTGTCAATTTTGACACAGAGAATGACTATTCTTTGTCAATTTAACAAGGAGAATGGTCATTCTCCTTGTTAAATTGACGGAGAATGGCCATCTCCGTCATTTTAACACGGCGAATGGCTATTCTTTGTCAATTTAACAAGGAGATTGTGCATTCTCCATGGTTTTAGCACGGAGAATATGGTCATTCTCCGTGCTAAAACCACGAAGAATGGCCATTCTCCTTGTTAAATTGACGGAGAATGGCCATTCTTCGCCATTCTAATACGGAGAATGGCTATTCTTTATCAATTTAGCACCGAGAATGTCCATTCTTCGTGATTTTAGCACAGAGAATGGCCATTCTCTGTGATATTACTACGGAGAATGATCATTCTCCTGCATTTTATGTTCAGTTGAAACTTTGAAGGGCCATAACTTTTGACTGGGTGGTCGAAACGAGGTCCGATTTGTCACAAAAGGAGCGTATTTTCGAGGAGCCGGAGATTAACCGTTTCTCCGTTAGTCGGCATTCCGAAATTTTAGAATCGCGAAAAAATGATGTTTGGACCTCCGTTTTAACAGTTTTGCCGTTTGTCCGTCTTTCCGAAATTTTTCGACGAATTTTTGAAGTAATGTTTGAAGATTTTGATGGAGAAAACCTAGATTTGAAACTGAGCGGCGTATGGAAGAAGAGAAAGTATCGAAATATTTTTTTTGAAGAGTGGAGTTCGGGGGTGTTTTCAATATATTAGAAGAACAAAAAGGTCATTCAAATTCCCTTTTATATATTTTTCGCTAATTCTGGATACGCGATGAAATGTTATTTTGCGGTGGATTTTTCATAAAATTTTTACAATTTTTGGACATTTAATAAAATTTTCCTTTTAAAACTAATTATACGGACAACTCCTATATTTTATATTTCTATAAAAGTATAACAATATCCTTATTTTAAAAATAAGATATAAATTAGAGATGTGACCGTGTGGCCCATGTAATTATTTTGAGAATATGAATGGTCCTATAATATCCATAAAACATAGAGGATTAATGTACTTATTTTGTTTTGTTACTTCCACTAACGATACCACAAGTCGCCTTCAGGGAAAAATAATTTGCAAAAAAAAAAAGAAGTTGCAAGAGAGTGAAAGAGTCAAACTTTCACATAATTAAGTAATCGATTTTGCAGTCCCAATTATACATCAGAGAATCAAAATACCATGTGTGCGCAACTAAGGTGGTGTAAATATATTACTAGTAACTAGACGGTTACATTCTTTTCAAAACAAATTCACGTAAAAGAAAAATATATGATTAAAAAATAGATAACAATTTAAACTATATTAAAGTAGTTTAAATATAATTTTAATAAAAAATTTGTTATAGACAGTGGCGGATCGAGGATCTAAAGATGGAATGGACTATTAAAGTTGTAATGGGCTGAACTTAACGGATCCATCTCCTTTTTTTTTGAATATATTTGGGTGTAACATATCTCCAGGGGGAGGCGGGCTAGGCAGCCGCCTAGGGCCTTCCCCCCCTCCCCATGGAGCCTCCATTTTTTTTGAATTTTAATTATTTATACCGAACCCAAAAATGCCATGGATCTGGAAAAGTCCATGTCTGTCTGGAAAAGAATCAAATAAAACATTCATAAGAAAAATAAAATAAAATGTTGCACCTATTTCTAAGCCACCTCTTTATCTTCTCTCTCACTTTTCCACGAAAAATCTCTATCCTACGGTAAAAATGAAATGGTCACTCTCCCTCAATAAATGTGTCAATGCAGGAGTTTATTATTTTTTTTTTCCTTTCTAGTTTCTATATTTTTTTTTGTCTTGTCAAGCTTATAATATTAATTATTTAAAGATTGAAAAGAAGCGCATAAGTGGAGGAGATCACAAACTAAATATATCTTCTTTACTTGTAAAAATAAAATTTACATAAAATGATAAGGGTATCATTTTTTGACTTGTCCAGGGCCTCCAAAAATGCTGAAGCCGGCCCTGACCTAGATCCGTCCTTGGTTATAGATACATTTTTAGAACTTTGGATATATTTTAGATAATACCCTGTAGTTAGTTTTATATGATTTAAATATTGAATATATTTTTTATTTGAATTTGTTATAGATATGTTTATATGATTGTAGACATATCTTCAAGGTAGTTAGAAGAATTTTTTTTTTTTTTTTTATGTTAGAGATATATATAAAGTGGTAATTAGACTGACTTAATTTTTTTTTTCTTAATTATGTGTAACTATACATACAGCTTAGATGATTTATTATAAGCCGTTTCCGGACTCTTTATAGTAAAGATATAAATAACAGAGAAATAATACCACAAATAAAATATTGTCAGGTCAGGTATTCAAGACATAAATCTTTGTAAGTATCTTACAATAGAGAGCGAAGTTTAGAAAATCTAATGGTTTATTGCTTGAAGAGGTGATAAGTTTCATAGTATTGGGGTTGGATCCAAAAGTTATTCATTATTTTTAATAATAATTATTATTTTCTTAAAGACAATACAAATTATTTATTAAATGTTTCATTATTTTTAATATTGTCAAAATTTTGATAATTATAAAAAGAAATGACAGTACTAAATCAGAGTTCACTAAAATTTTAACATTAAACAAATTATTAGAAATTATAATAATGTCACTTGTGTCCTAATAATCTATTTATTAAATGGAAGAACCATCCAAATTAGGACCGGCCTAGAGAATTGAATTGTTATATCCATAACTAATTTTAATTGTTCCCTAATCCTTATTGTGGGCCGATTGTCACCGCAACTTCGACTTATTATTGTAGGATCATATTGCGTCTGAAATTGTCCCAATAAGTCTTTGTTTGCCTTCCCACTGGGCCGGCTTTGATCCAAATGTTCACCACTACATTTGCGGTTACAAATATCTTGTTGTCATCATATGCGCGTGGATTGGTTTTTGACAGGACACGTAACAATCATATGCACATGCTGACAGAGATTTATTAATTTCACATATAGTGAACGGTCTGGCCCTCTCCTGTCCTGGCCATCAAGATTCAAGTCATAAATGTTAGAAGAAGACAGCCCGGTCCGGTCCGACTGGTCCGGCCCGGCCCGGTCGGAAATTAGTAACGAGTAGAGGCGTAGCGTGGACGTATTAAAGAAGAAAAAATCTTCTTCCATTCATCGAGTAAGCAACGAATAAATGGGGGGAGAAGCGGAGTTGTTCCTCAACAACTCCTCCTCTCCTCTCCCAATGGCCACCGACACAAGAACGAAACGTGTCGGAAGAAGGAGGAGGCTCTCCTCCTTCTTCTTCCTACCAATCCTCCAAAATCCGACCAAAATCGTACTGATCTCGGCATCGATCTTCTTCCTCCTCCCGGTCCTGGTCCCCCTCGTCCTCCTCTCCTTCCCGCTCGTCTTCCTCGCCGTCCTGATCATCTTCTTCTGTCTCCGGCTCGATCCGGCCCGGGACGGCCGGGTCGACCTGTCGTCCCGGTCCGACGACGGCGAGCCGGCCTCGATTCTGCAGCGGTACCTAGAGGACCAGATGGCGATCGTCGGATCCGTAGTGGTCGGACACGAGACTCGGAATTTGACGCGGACAACCACCGAGTAGTTACCACCGCTTTTTAGGGTTGGGTCATTTTGCATATTGGTCCGGTTGTTGAGTTTAAGAGTGTATAAATAAATTTTGAGAATGAAAGTTAAAGTTGCTTTTTCTGTTTCATATTGAAGTTTGCTATCCTTTTGTTATTTTTATGTACACTTTGTTTGTTTGTCGTCTTGGAAGGGGAAACAAAAATTCAATTGAATGTGGACTCCAGAGTAATTGTTACATTATTTGGGAGAAAAAAAATAAAGTCCAAAATTCCGGTCCAAGTATGGACACATGAAAACTTCCATGCTAGAAACTCGCAACTGTCAAAGTTAGATGTCATTTAGTGCAAATTAGTCTAATATTAACACCAAAAGTTTAGCTATCCAACATTAGTTATTCATTAAATAATTAGCTACCTTCAGTGCCTTTAGTACTGTCAAATTTGTGATAATCCTATTGTATTGTAGAATTGTAAAAAATTTGGCACTAGTAAAATTAGAGTTATTCGTCTTAAAGACTGTTAAAAATTTTTCAGTCCTCAATATGTAGACTATCTAAAATTTGGTAGTCATGAAGTCAAAAGCCAAAATTTTGGCAGCTCTCGTACATTTGTTGAGACACACGCACAATAGAAAGTGTGTATTATCCCCCAAGAATAAATGTAGTAAGTTGTGTTGTTTCCTGACTAGTGACGCCTTCACAGAGAGGAAGCTATGACCAAAAGTTTAGATAAAGGATTTGTTGTTGTAGTAGTTACAGTGCATCTTCCACACATTTCTCAGTGGTTTTAACTTCATAATATAAGAGCGAATGCTAAGCTCCCAGTGAAACATGTTTTCTTAGGCAACAGAGAATAGTCCTAGTGATGCATGGCTACAGGACTAGCCCATGGAGTTGGGTTGTCCTATCCAAACCTAGTTTTGGTTGTCCTTGACCCTCATTGTAGGCTGATCTTCGAGGGTCATCCGCGACCCCGATCTCTTGTGGGGTCATACTAAGCTTGGGGTTGCCCTAAGCAGAGGAAGGTTGCCTAAGTCCGAAGTCTTGTTTGGCTTACCCCTGGGCCGGCCCTGCATAGTTACTACAGGGGTTGCAATAAACTCTTATTTCTCACGGCCAAAGGGGGAAGAAAATTATTTAGTAAGTCGGACTCACCGTCAAGGGCGGAGGCAGGAAAAAAATTTAGAGGGGGCTAAGTGAAAAAAAACATCATCTGTTAACTAAAAATCTACAAAAATTACAAAATCAGCACTGCTTAGAATCGAACAATGGTCCTTCAATGCAAAGACCCAACGTCTCAACCAACTGTACTGAGAACTACCTATGTTAATTGCTTGGTACCTACTAGTATTTATCACATTTCAAGCCCGGGCTGTAGCCCGGGTCAGCCCAGCTTATCCTCCGCCAGTGCTCATCGTGTACCTTCATTCTACTCCACTTGATGGTAAGGAGATGAGTAAGACTATTCCAGACTGTCATTGGATGCACTCGTCCCTATACCATCAAATGGAGAAGAATGAAAGTGCATGGTAAATCCGGCGCACTGAACAATTTCTCCAAAGGAGGATGAATTCCTTAGTAGAGAGAGAGAGAGAGAGAGAGAGAGAGAGAGAGAGAGAATAGAGAATCCTCGACGTGTTTACAGAATTCAGAGTCTGGCCGTACCTGTGGAAATTCAAGATCCTCTGTAGGATGGATTTGGCTTCGTATTATAACGTATCAAATGTGTATATTTGCATCATGATTGTCGAGTCTAAACTCTAAAGAACCTTTGCTTATGTATTAACTATTAATCCATCCCCTCGATTCAGTGAAAGAGAATGACTCAGCTAATATGCAGTGACTATTGTTTGCTCAAAAGAAGGTACCTACTCTTACCAGGTTAGTATTGGCAAGTTTTATTCTCTAGCACGTATCATATCTACTTGATTTATTAAGTTGTTGTTTCTTTCATTTTATGAATTTCAGGGTCTCCAGAAGCATGAGAAGAAGTTCAGCCATTTCCGTCGCCCATGCCCATCGAAGAAGGAGATCTCTCCAAGCAAAAAGGATGGTGCGTTTGTCTAGTAAACTTTTCGAGTTGTATATATGTTTAGCTCATGAAGGGAGGCAGTTCTTGTTGCTTAGAATGCACTTGGTTAAGTTCCAGTTGCCATACCTGTAGTTGCTATTTGTTTCCTCTATTATGTTCAAGTTTTTTGTGTTGGATTATTCAATAATATGGGGCCACACATGTAAAATTAATTGTGTTGGGCTATCTAAATAATTAAGCCAAATTAAAGTGGTCTATTTAGAAATTGACTTAAGGGTATAATTGTCATGGAATTAATGTGTAGATACCGGAGATAAATCTAATTTGATGAGGGACCAAATTAGAAATATCAAAATATATAAATATATGTATTCATTAGGGTTATGGTCCCCAACTCATACGGCCACCAAAGAGAGGGTTTCTCTATTATCTTCTGTATCCCCATCAACAAAGAGAGGAACAAGGATTTCATCTTTGTTATTAAGGGCCGTAGCGGGTTGGAAGATCAAATCCCATAAAGAGACGTGTGCTTCAAGATCCGTCAAGCAAAGACAATGGATTCATGTACGCTTCCGCAATTTAATTTTTGTTCTTCATCTCATGAATCGACAGGGTACAATAAAATTTTCAACAAGTGGTATCAGAGCCTCCCTTGTTTGGTTCATGAGGTTGAAGTTTCAAGATTCAATTTTTATTGTTGTTGGTATTCAGAAATCCTAGATTGTTAGATCTAATTTAATTAAGGGTTTCGGTTGTTTGATCAAATTTTTCCTTTTAATGATCCGTCAGAAGAAGAAGAAATTAGGTCAACATATGCTAATTCGGATCTTGTGTTGTTGGTACATTATATTCAGATCTAAAAATTCAGATCATGCCTACAGTTTATGGGGTTCGGTTAAAAAAAAAAAAGAAAGAAAAAAAAGAAAAGAAATTTTGGTGGTTGGATCTGATGCGTAGTGCTTTCTTTCATATCACGTAGAGGTTCTTTGGTTTTTGTTCCCATGATGAGAACAAATATGGTCATGATACTCAAGTAGTCAATTGTGTCGACACAACTTTTTTTTCAATACCATTTAGCAGTGTTCGTCCACTATAGCTTGTCATCTTCCATAATAAACTACAATACTTTGCTTTATTTACATAAGACCAAAATTTTGGTTCAGAAGTACCTATTTTATTGTCGTTGAGAAGTAAAGATTTCCTTTTGCTCATGGTATTGCTATTCGTCGTTGGCATAATAATTGAACCTCTTCTTTCATATTATTTGGCTGGTCTTGACTCTTATGAATTTCGGATCTGATAGTTGGAATTTTATTTATTTATTTATAAATAATCCATAGGTAGAAATCATATGGGTTCTGAGGATGCAAATTGGTGATATGTATATACACATATTATACAATCATGCTCCAACCTAATCTAAAGTTTTTTTTAAAATGTTTTTTTTTCTCTCTAGATATTTGGATACATATAATGAAATGAGGAAATAAGGGTTTTAGATGGTTATGCCATTGTTCATGTTTTCTTTTTATAGTACTGGTTTTGTGCAAAAGGTTCAATAAAAGCTTAAGATTAGTTTTCGAAGAGTTTTCGCTTTGAATTTTAATATGTTATGTCCCAGTACATTCCTTCTTTTGGCGACACTATCTTTTGGCGACTTTGGTTAATGATTAAAGAGAGATCTTTTGGAATATTTACATTCGATCTACAGAAAAGTTAGATTTTTGTCTTGGGTAAATTATTACATGAATTTTGTTAAGTTGATAATGCTAAGTCTACTCAAATTAAATTTCTTGTTTTAGATCATGCAAAAGATTCACATGTTTATCATGTAGTAGATAAATTTCGGTGTAATCTTTATGGCTTATTTGGTATAATCTTTTCATACATATATTCAATACAATCTAATCTGTTGATTATGATTATTTAAATCTAAAATATGCATGTACATAAGATTTTGGACATGATTCAGTTTTGTAAAATTTAGTCAACATTCAAATTTTTTGTGCCTTTTGTGACTAGCAATAGTCGTCTAATATTCTAAATAGACCCATTGAAACAAGATGTCGCCAAAGTGACATCTCTTGCGTAGATAGTCTATGAGGGATGTTGGATGTTTGTGTGTGTACATTCATGCGGGTATTAGCCGGCCCAAAGGAAGGTTAATACTTGGCCGAATTGTACACATACTTGTGGTGATAAATGTGTGACAATTATAAGGTTTACATGTGAATAATAACCCGATCCAAAGATAGTCTTATTATTTGACATGACTTATTGTCAACGTTTGATCATTACACCAAGAGTACCACTTGCAGTTAATATCACTATCCAAAGACTTGATATTAATGATGTACTAGGTATCTTGAGATGAGATTTACCATTATTTGAATTTGTTTGACTATATTTTACGCTTTGGTTATTTGTTAGAGCATGTTTATTTTTTTGTTGCTTTGTTCTCTTTACAGTTAATATTGTTAAAATATCTGCCAATAAGATTTTAATTTTCATGTTTAATGGGATAAACTTTAAGGGCAAAAAGAAATGAATATATTAGCTGCTAAGGGTCCAGATCAAAAGAAACAACAATATAAAACTAATGGTTGTTCTTTTGTGATAAGACAGGACACATAAGGAAGAAATGTACAAAGTATCACGCATGACGTATAAAGAAATATACATTTCTAAATTTGGTCTGTTCTGAGGTTAATTTAGATTTAGTACCTAAAAACACGTGGTGGTTAGATTCTGGTGCTACTACCCACATTAGTGTTTTAGACAAGGTTACCTGAGCTACCGAAAGCCAATTGATGGTGAAAGATACATCTATGTGGGTGGCGGCAAATCGGTAGAAATGGAAGCAATAGTATATTTTTGTTATTATTAGAAACCGATTATTATTTGGATTTGATAGACACTTTTATTGTACCGTCTTTTAGACGAAATTCAGTTTCAGTTTTCTTAATGGACAAATCTGGTTATCATTGTTCATTTGGAAATAATAAGTTTAGTCTATCTTTAAATCCAAATATTATTGGTAACGGTTCCTTTAAGGTTTATGATCACCTATATTCAGTTGAAACTATTGCAGCTTAAATGAAACCTTGCAAGTGGAGTCATGTGGTACTAAACACAAAATTAACAATAAATATTTTTAGTCTCATTATGACATAAGCGATTAGGTCACATCTCTAGAAATAGAGTTGAACGACTTGTGTCTGATGAGATTTGGATTTTATTGACTCTATAGACTTTAATGTCTATATTAATGTGTAAATAAAATACAGACCAAAGTTCAATTGTAAGCAGCTACTTTATTGCCTATGCTGACAAATCAAGGGGGTAATAATTATACGATCCTACACAAAAGAAAATTTTGAGACGAGAAGTATAATATTTTTTGAGGATGTTGAGTTTGGGGGAGAAATAAAGTCAGGATCATTGTCTTTGAGAAGGAATCAATTACGATTTCTACTATCACTTTTGACGATGTGCAGGATTCTATACCTGTCATGATCAAGAAGTGAATTCGGAGCCTCAATAAGACAATGTCGAATTACCTCTATAAGTCGTTGTTGAGATACCTTGACAACGACAATGTAGCGGCACCACATTCAAGATAAGGTAATTATTCCTAAGGAACAAACTCAATAACCTCAAGAACCGGTAATGTTAAGATGGTCCACAAGAGAAAGGAGAAATATAATTTCGGATTATATTGTCATATTTCTTTAGGAACGTGAGGAAGACCGTGGATACTGGAAGATGATCTATAATCATCTTCCGTCAGGCCATGGAAAGTTCCAGTTCTCAAAGTGGATTGATACAAAAAATAAGGAGTATAAGTCCATGCAAGACAATAAAGTTTAAGAACTTGTCCCATTACCAAAAGGTATGAAGTCCATTTGTCACCCTCACTTTTTTCAGTTAGGGGTAAAATGGTAATTCTCCATTTTATAATATTTTTGGGAATTTTATTTCATGAATATTATTATTTAATTATTATAGGAGTCGGGTTCGAATTTCATCGCATTCCGAGTTAATTCGGGACCCCGGTGAATTTCGACTTGAGCTGTAATTAGCCTGTTAGCTAACCATGGCCCACCACACTAAACTTTAGGATTTAAGAGTTTGGACTAGTCCCCCATGAGTAATTTAGTTTAATTATGATTTTTATTTAATTTTAGCAACTTTCGAAACCAATTTTGGGACTTAACTTAGCCTAGAAGCTAGGGAGGGGCAAACTTGTAATTACAAGTGCCCCTACCTTTGACCACCATGGCTGGTCATATAGACCCCCTCCACCTCTCCATACTTCATCACTAAGTCTTCTTCTTCTCTCTTCATTTCTTTCCTTCAAGCTTCTTCTTCCTCCTTCAAATCTACATTAGGTATGTCATTTAAACCCCCATTTAATTCTCCATTTCATTTATTCTTTCACATAAATTATAGGGGGGGACCATTCTCTACATGTTGACCCTAGATTTTGTAGGTTTTCTTAAATTCTAGTTTAAGGATTAATTATGGTTTTATTCTTTTTAGAGTGGTATATATATATATATGTATATACATATATATATATATTCATGTGTATTTATGTGTGTGTATTTATATATGTATTTGTGTGTGTGTAGAGGAGAGTGATAGTTGTGTCATGAGAGTGTGTCCATGTGTGGAAGAGAGTGTGTCCATGTGGTTGTGTGTGTGTGTGTATGTTGTGTTGGTAGAGAGGGGATGAGGGAGTGGTGCTTGTGGAAATGTTAGTGGTTAGTGAAGGAATTTGGTAGAGTGGAAGAGAGGAGATATAGAGAGGGAGTTGAGGGTGTTGTGTGGGTGTTTAGTGAGAGGAAGGGGGAGCCCAACCTGCTGTCCCAAACCACCCAAACTGCTGTCCAAAACAGCCCCTAAATTTCCCTCTTCACAGCCCTTGTAAACCCCTATTGGCTGTCCCAAAAACACCCCTAAACAGTCCCTATTTGACCCATGAACTGCTGTCCCCTTTAGCCCCAAAATCTGTCCATAATTTCCCCTATTGGCTGTCCCTTATAGCACCTAAATACTGTCCAAACACAGCCACAGAACAGCCATGGGGACAGCACTTGGCTGTCCCCCAAGACCCACATTTTCTGTCCCAAAACAGTCCACAAAACCCACTCTATGCAGTCCACTTTTTCCCCACTTGCACATCCCCTTTAACCCCATCATTTGTCCACAATAACCCCTTCAATATCAGTCCTGCACAAGCCCCAAATATCAGTCCACATTACCACTTGAAATCAGTCCCAAACTTACCTTTGTGTGTGTGTGGGTATTGGTGAGTTTGTGTGTGTTTGTGTGAGAGCCTAGAGTGTATAGTTAGTGCCTATAGGGTAGCCTATTGTCTAAACTAGTAGGAAAACCTATAGAGAAACCTATGAGTGTGATATAAATATGAGTGTATCATGAGAAGTTAGAAAAGAATTTGAGGTTGGGAGGAAAGATTGAAAGAAGTTGGAAGAATAGGAAAAAGGCTAGAATAGAAAAGGGGAAAAACCGAGTTAGAGGGCGAAACGGAGCTCGGAGTATCCGATTGAGTTGAAAATTGGAGTGGGGTATGAATACGTGATTTAGATTTTGCGGGTAGACTTTCGGGTGGAATTCGGGGTTGTAGGGCGCCCGTATCGCGCCGTATCGGTGCGTATCTTGAAATATTCAAGATTTTGACAACGGGCCGTATCATGGACCGAATGTCCACGTTACCTAGATATTTTGGTAAATATTATATGTATAGGCTAGTATCATACTACCCTAGGGAGATCGGGTCAAAATATCAAGCGTAGGTAGGCTAACTGGATAGTTGCCGAAGCTAGAATTTTACCCTTTTTAAGGGTAAAATAGGATATTGGCCTACGGCCAAGATATGAGTTTCGAAGTCCAAGATGGACTTGGATATGGGTTGTAGAGGTTGGTAATAGTTAAAAATAGTCGCCTAGACCTAGTCTTGGCCCCGGTTGACTACGGCTGACTTTTTGGACCGAAAGTCAACTATGGGTCAACGCTTTACCCAAATTAGTCCCGATTTCCATTAGACTTGTGTAGTTGACCAAAAGTCAACTATTAGTCACCATTGACCTATGGTTGACCAGAGTTGACCAGAGTTGACCAGTTGACCAAAAGTCAACTGTAGGCCAACTCTTGATCCCGTTTGACTTTCTTCGACTTGTTTTGACCCGTGATGCCTGGTATGACCTAGGATTGACTTGGTTAGGCTTAGATTGACTTGATATAACTTGATGTGACCTAGATTGATTTAACAGGACTTAGTGTGACTCAGTGAGACCTAGTTTGACCTAGATTGCATATCATTTATTATAAATCATTCCTAAACTTGTTTAAACCTAAATTAACTTACAGTATCTCATATTTAGGTCTTCTGATACCGCTCTGAGCATTGATATACCATACAGCTCAGGACAGCACGCGAGTACATTCACTGATAGTTTTTATTGTCTTGATATCTGCTATATCCGATTCAGTTGTAGTGTCTTACTTGATTCCTAACACGATGGTTCACGGACTAGTATATGTCGGATCCTGTCATGAGATGTTGTTCCCGGATTACTTGGTATATTGGTACATGACTCGACTTGTTACTTGTACTTGTATAGACATGGACTTGGGAGTGGGCTGATCACCTGCTTTTGAATCCCGTGTCATGACGTGTTATGTCCGGATCCTTTATACTATTCGGGGATGGGGAATTATTAGTGTTTGTGTGATCAAATTCCCACATTGTTCTACTGTATACATTGTTCATAGCTATACCCTCGCCTCACGACGGGTAAAGCCTGACCCTACATCGTTCATAGCTTTCCATGGTGACCGGCCTTACCGTTCTATTGTACTCATTGTTCATAGCCGGTCGGATGGAAAGCCTGATCATGTTTTCCAAGCCGATCACATAACGCTCTAATAATTCAAATCACATTTTATATTTACTTTATCCTATCGTATATCCTGCTCTGTTATACATTCAGTATTTTTTCACCATGCCATGATATACAGTTACTCACATGCTCTACTTGCCTTTACATTGTACCTTGATTGGAAACTAAGTTCTGCTCGGGAGAAGAGTTACAACCCCGGTCCTTGTTTGGTTTAAGGGTTGTAACTCGGCTTCCGAACGGTTCCCAAGTTTTCATATATCTTTGTCTTGTAGTTCATTATACTGTCTCTTATAGAATTTGTCAATTCACATGGAACTGCTGTTAGTGTTTGTACTTGCTCATTTTTCTGACAGGATACCGTTATGATATATTACAGATGACTCTGAGGCGGACTGCTCGACCTATTATGGGCTCGAGTCAGATGGAGTAGCCTTAGATCGTGGCCTTATAGTAGAGCCACTAGATTTTGTACTTCCAGAGTAGTATAGGTTAGCTAGGTTTGACTGGACTGCGATCCAGCTAGCTTATCAGACTGTAGTTCTATATTCTATTTTGATACCCTGTGATGTATATATCTGGGCTTGTATTGGACTCTGCACTTATTTACTCTTTCATCTATCATATGTCTTTCCTCTGAGCTATCTACCTTAGTTTTATTCTGTGATTGAGACTGTATTGTTATGTCACCTCCATTCGGAGAGTATATACTATACAGGTACATTTTAACTGTTAGTCGTAGGCATTTACAGACCCTATATACAGCGTTCTACCGCCGATACTGCGGCGTAGGCTGGACGTAACCACGTGCTCGTGCCCCTCTTCAGGGTGCGGGTCGTGACACGTTTTTGTGGTGGCCCATGCAGGTCCGGTGTCGCAATTAGTGCGATCTCGTAATGGTGCTCGACTTAGAGTACTAATTACGAGCCTACGATTAGGACGTAGGACCTAGGATATGATAGGAGTTTCTCAATCACACCTAGAAAAAATTTTCGATCTTTGATTATCATGATTACTCCCCTTGTATTAAATTAACTGTCCTTCTTTGATAATGTCTTCTCATGTGCCATATTGATCTCTTTGCTTCAATTCGTCTCCAGGATGACGAAGACGCACCCGCAGGCCACTGGATCGAGTAGTTTGCCTGAGAGATCTGATCAGGCAGAGGAGGAGGTTCATGAGACTGCCCCCAGTGATTCTACTATTCCAGAGACCCAGGCAGTTGCACAGGGAGGTCTACCACCTCCACCCCAGAGGGTTACGACCGTTCTTCCAGAGATACAGCCGCCACCACCACCGATACCGACGGATACACATCACATGTTCCTTCTCCTTCAGCAGATGATGGAGACGCAGTGGGCCCAGGCAGAGGCATCGCAGCGCCAGTCGGAGGTGTCACACCGACAGATCGAGATGCTGAGGCAGAGTATGGAGAACTCGCATCAGCTTACCCTAGCAGCAGTAGAGAGAGTGGCACCGGGTACGGTGCAGGGCCCTACTGGCCAGCAGCCGTACCAGCAGCAGTCCAGGCCGGGGACAGTATTGGACTTCAGAAAGATGAGCTCTAGGGACTTCACAGGCACGGAGGGCATCCTCTATGCAGACGACTGGCTAGAGGATGTACAGCGGAGCATGGAGCTGGCAGAGCTTCCTAGAGCGCTTTGGGTTTCGGCCGCAGCCAGCCGATTCTTCGACATTGCGCTGACATGGTACCGCACGGATCCTCGTGCGTCGGTGAGAGGGCTGACTTGGAAGAACTTCCGGAGGCTCTTCAAGGAGAAGTTCTTCCCGGACGTGGCTCTTACAACATTGGAGGGCCAGTTCGTGGGTCTAGTTCAGGGGAACTCGTCGGTGGACGAGTATGCAGCTGAGTTCTTCCGCCTTAGCAGGTTTGCTCCCGATATGATCCAGGATGAAGGACAGAAGGCTCGTAAGTTCCGCAGGGGACTTATTCATGCGGTGCGCACCCGCACCTCAGGTCGCCGTGACGCGACGTTCGATCAGATATTGATGGACGCGCAGATCGCAGAGGAGGACTTCGGCCTCAAGCCGAAGAGGAGCGAAGATACTATGGGGGCGAGTTCCAGTGCGGGACCGGCCAAGCGCCCCCACATTCAGCAGCAGCAGCAGAGGCCGTTTCAGCAGCAGCCTCTGTTGCAGATTCAGCAGGCACCAGCGCGTGCCCAGCAGCACCAGGGACAGGGCCAGGGCCAGAGGCAGGCCATCTAGTGTGCCTTCTGCAAGAAGATGGGGCACACCCGAGAGGATTGTAGGATGAAACAGGGAGTTTGTTTATTCTGTGGAGCTCCAGACCACCAGGTGAAGAACTGTGCTGCCCGTGCAGCCAGACAGGCAGGCCAGGACGGAGTGCAGCAGGCTAGAGGAGGCCAGCAAGGGCGTGCTTTCGCCATGACAGTTGAGCCCACTCAGGCAGTAGCAGAGCAGATAGCAGGTTCCAATCTTTCGATCTCCTTTCCGCATTTGCCTTCTTATAAACTGTCTTGAAATTCGATTCTATCTGTTCTTTGATCGTTGGATGAAAATTGTTCTTGTGATGTGATTTTCTTCTGAGATAAGTCGTATGGGCTAGGTCGCCTCGATTATGAGATTTTAGAATACTCTAGGGTCATGCTAGCAGGCATAGTGAGGACATATAGTCGGATTATGGTCGTATTTCTTGGGTGTGAAAATTTAAGGTTTTCGCTGCCAAGCTAGCGGCAATGCAAAAATTTTAAATACCATAATTCTAGAGGTATGTACCTTAGTCGAGGACTCTGTGATTATCGTAGCCTTGCTCACTGGCATGACGGAGATTCTGAGTATCATGATGATTGGATAGACGCATACGATTATCGAACTGCATAATTTTTCTGTGTTTACTTTGTTTTAATTTTTGGAGGATGAATTCTTTTAAGGTGGATAGACTTATAGCACCCAGTTTCTATTTGAGAGTAATTTTAAATTTTATAATTTTAGTCATTTATTTCATGCTTGATTTTTGAGATTTTAATCATTTAAATTTTAAGCCATGACTTGTGATTTTGATAATTTACGATTGTTTGGTTTCAATTTCGAGGACGAAATTTTTTTAAGGTGGATAGACTTGTCACCCTCACTTTTTCCAGTTAGGGGTAAAATGGTAATTTTCCATTTTATAATATTTTTGGGAATTTTATTTCATGAATATTATTATTTAATTATTATAGGAGTCGGGTTCGAATTTCATCGCATTCCGAGTTAATTCGGGACCCCGGTGAATTTCGACTTGAGCTGTAATTAGCCTGTTAGCTAACCATGGCCCACCACACTAAACTTTAGGATTTAAGAGTTTGGACTAGTCCTCCATGAGTAATTTAGTTTAATTATGATTTTTATTTAATTTTAGCAACTTTCGAAACCAATTTTGGGACTTAACTTAGCCTAGAAGCTAGGGAGGGACAAACTTGTAATTACAAGTGCCCCTACCTTTGACCACCATGGCTGGTCATATAGACCCCCTCCACCTCTCCATACTTCATCACTAAGTCTTCTTCTTCTCTCTTCATTTCTTTCCTTCAAGCTTCTTCTTCCTCCTTCAAATCTACATTAGGTATGTCATTTAAACCCCCATTTAATTCTCCATTTCATTTATTCTTTCACATAAATTATAGGGGGGACCATTCTCTACATGTTGACCCTAGATTTTGTAGGTTTCCTTAAATTCTAGTTTAAGGATTAATTATGATTTTATTCTTTTTAGAGTGGTATATATATATATGTATATACATATATATATATATATATATATATTCATGTGTATTTATGTGTGTGTATTTATATATGTATTTGTGTGTGTGTAGAGGAGAGTGATAGTTGTGTCATGAGAGTGTGTCCATGTGTGGAAGAGAGTGTGTCCATGTGGTTGTGTGTGTGTGTGTATGTTGTGTTGGTAGAGAGGGGATGAGGGAGTGGTGCTTGTGGAAATGTTAGTGGTTAGTGAAGGAATTTGGTAGAGTGGAAGAGAGGAGATATAGAGAGGGAGTTGAGGGTGTTGTGTGGGTGTTTAGTGAGAGGAAGGGGGAGCCCAACCTGCTGTCCCATACCACCCAAACTGCTGTCCAAAACAGCCCCTAAATTTCCCTCTTCACAGCCCTTGTAAACCCCTATTGGCTGTCCCAAAAACACCCCTAAACAGTCCCTATTTGACCCATGAACTGCTGTCTCCTTTAGCCCCAAAATCTGTCCATAATTTCCCCTATTGGCTGTCCCTTATAACACCTAAATACTGTCCAAACACAGCCACAGAACAGCCATGGGGACAGCACTTGGCTGTCCCCCAAGACCCACATTTTCTGTCCCAAAACAGTCCACAAAACCCACTCTATGCAGTCCACTTTTTCCCCACTTGCACATCCCCTTTAACCCCATCATTTGTCCACAATAACCCCTTCAATATCAGTCCTGCACAAGCCCCAAATATCAGTCCACATTACCACTTGAAATCAGTCCCAAACTTACCTTTGTGTGTGTGTGGGTATTGGTGAGTTTGTGTGTGTTTGTGTGAGAGCCTAGAGTGTATAGTTAGTGCCTATAGGGTAGCCTATTGTCTAAACTAGTAGGAAAACCTATAGAGAAACCTATGAGTGTGATATAAATATGAGTGTATCATGAGAAGTTAGAAAAGAATTTGAGGTTGGGAGGAAAGATTGAAAGAAGTTGGAAGAATAGGAAAAAGGCTAGAATAGAAAAGGGGAAAAACCGAGTTAGAGGGCGAAACGGAGCTCGGAGTATCCGATTGAGTTGAAAATTGGCGTGGGACATGAATACGTGATTTAGATTTTGCGGGTAGGCTTTCGGGTGGAATTCGGGGTTGTAGGACGCCCGTATCGCGCCGTATCGGTGCGTATCTTGAAATATTCAAGATTTTGACAAAGGGCCGTATCATGGACCGAATGTCCACGTTACCTAGATATTTTGGTAAATATTATATGTATAGGCTAGTATCATACTACCCTAGGGAGATCGGGTCAAAATATCAAGCGTAGGTAGGATAACTGGATAGTTGCCGAAGCTAGAATTTTACCCTTTTTAAGGGTAAAATAGGATATTGGCCTACGGCCAAGATATGAGTTTCGAAGTCCAAGATGAACTTGGATATGGGTTGTAGAGGTTGGTAATAGTTAGAAATAGTCGCCTAGACCTAGTCTTGGCCCCGGTTGACTACGGTTGACTTTTTGGACCGAAAGTCAACTATGGGTCAACGCTTTACCCAAATTAGTCCCGATTTCCATTAGACTTGTGTAGTTGACCAAAAGTCAACTATTAGTCACCATTGACCTAGGGTTGACCATGGTTGACCAGAGTTGACCAGAGTTGACCAGTTGACCAAAAGTCAACTGTAGGCCAACTCTTGATCCCGTTTGACTTTCTTCGACTTGTTTTGACCCGTGATGCCTGGTATGACCTAGGATTAACTTGGTTAGGCTTAGATTGACTTGATATAACTTGATGTGACCTAGATTGACTTGACAGGACTTAGTGTGACTCAGTGAGACCTAGTTTGACCTAGATTGCATATCATTCATTATAAATCATTCCTAAACTTGTTTAAACCTAAATTAACTTACAGTATCTCATATTTAGGTCTTCTGATACCGCTCTGAGCATTGATATACCATACAGCTCAGGACAGCAGGCGAGTACATTCACTGATAGTTTTTATTGTCTTGATATCTGCTATATCCGATTCAGTTGTAGTGTCTTACTTGATTCCTAACACGATGGTTCACGGACTAGTATATGTCGGATCCTGTCATGAGATGTTGTTCCCGGATTACTTGGTATATTGGTACATGACTCGACTTGTTACTTGTACTTGTATAGACATGGACTTGGGAGTGGGCTGATCACCTGCTTTTGAATCCCGTGTCATGACGTGTTATGTCCGGATCCTTTATACTATTCGGGGATGGAGAATTATTAGTGTTTGTGTGATCAAATTCCCACATTGTTCTACTGTATACATTGTTCATAGCTATACCCTCGCCTCACGACGGGTAAAGCCTGACCCTACATCGTTCATAGCTTTCCATGGTGACCGGCCTTACCGTTCTATTGTACTCATTGTTCATAGCCGGTCGGATGGAAAGCCTGATCATGTTTCCCAAGCCGATCACATAACGCTCTAATAATTCAAATCATATTTTATATTTACTTTATCTTATCGTATATCCTGCTCTGTTCTACATTCAGTATTTTCTCACCATGCCATGATATACAGTTACTCACATGCTCTACTTGCCTTTACATTGTACCTTGATTGGAAACTAAGTTCTGCTCGGGAGAAGAGTTACAACCCCGGTCTTTGTTTGGTTTAAGGGTTGTAACTCGGCTTCCGAACGGTTCCCAAGTTTTCATATATCTTTGTCTTGTAGTTCATTATACTGTCTCTTATAGAATTTGTCAATTCACATGGAACTGCTGTTAGTGTTTGTACTTGCTCATTTTCCTGACAGGATACCGTTATGATATATTACAGATGACTCTGAGGCGGACTGCTCGACCTATTATGGGCTCGAGTCAGATGGAGTAGCCTTAGATCGTGGCCTTATAGTAGAGCCACTAGATTTTGTACTTCCAGAGTAGTGTAGGTTAGCTAGGTTTGACTGGACTGCGATCCAGCTAGCTTATCAGACTGTAGTTCTATATTCTATTTTGATACCCTGTGATGTATATATCTGGGCTTGTATTGGACTCTGCACTTATTTACTCTTTCATCTATCATATGTCTTTCCTCTGAGCTATCTACCTTAGTTTTATTCTGTGATTGAGACTGTATTGTTATGTCACCTCCATTCGGAGAGTATATACTGTACAGGTACATTTTAACTGTTAGTCGTAGGCATTTACAGATCCTATATACAGCGTTCTACCGTCGATACTGCGGCGTAGGCTGGACGTAACCACGTGCTCGTGCCCCTCTTCAGGGTGCGGGTCGTGACACCATTGGTTGCAAATGGACATTTAGAACCAAGAATGATTCGAAGGGTCATGTGGAGAGGTATAAAGTACGTCTTGTAGCTAGTGACTTTACTCAAAATTTTGGAATTAATTTTAAAAAGTTTTTCTCTTCGGTATCTTTGAAAAACTCCTTTAAAATAATCATAGCACATGTTGCACATTTTGATCTTGAATTACATTAAATGGATGTCAAAACGACATTTCTCAATGGTAACATTGATGAAACAGTTTATATGGTGCAACCAGAAAACTTTGTGTCGAAAGATCCAAAGAATATGGTTTGCAAATTGACAAAATCTATTTATGAACTCAAGCAAGCTTCTTGTTAAAGGTACTTCAAGTGATTATCTCGTTGGTTTTGAAATGAACACTGTTGAAGATTGTGTGTATCACAAGTTCAGTGGGAGTAGGAATAATTTTTTGGTTTTGTATATTGATTAAAGTATTCAATGCAAACCAGGTGACACCTCACGTTAAAGGAGACAAATTCGGTCTCAAACAAGTACCCTAAGGTTAGCCTTAAAATTAAGAAAATACAATAGATTTTTCCTTCATGATCAGTTGCAGGGAGTCTAATGTATGCTCAAGTATGTACGCGTCAGGATATTGCGTACATATTAGGATGTTAGGCAGATATTTAAGCAAATATGGATGGATCATTGGGTAGCAGCCAAACTACTTAAGTAATTAATAGAGAACAAGAAATTATATGCTCTTTGTAGGAGATCGGATAATTTTGGAGATCATAAGGTATTCCGACTCTGATTTTGTTGGATGCCAACACAGCAGGAGATCCACATAAGATTATGTTGATTGGTGGAGATATATTTTGGATGAGTGTCAAACATGCACTCATAATTTTTTCTCTCTCTATAACAGCAAAATTTATAGCATGTTGTGAGGCATCTATTCATGGAATATAGTTGCGAAATCTTGTCATAAGGCTGCGCCTACAAGAAAGGGTGTTGAAAGACCGCTCAAATTACGGTGTGACAATGAATCAGCAATACTGTATTCCAATAACAACAAAAACTTGTATAAGTCAAAGGATATTGACATAAAGTTTCTAGTTGTAAAGGAAAGAATTCAGAATGGTTATAGTGTCCATATAGCACATTAGGACAAACTCCATATTAGCGGATCCGCTCACAAAAGTATTATCACCTAGGGTCTTTCATGAGCATACTGCTCATATAGGTGTTAATTAAGAATATGGCAATATAGTGGGAGTTTGTATTTTATGTATTTGGGTGCTATTTGGTTTTGGACACATTTATGTATTAAAGTATTTTGGATATTTATCTGATCAGATATATGAAAATTCAGTTCATTCTGTTTTCATTATGTTAAAGTATTGATCTCATTAAAGTTAAGGAGGACCAGTTGAAAATAGACATGTATTGATCACATTGCGTGTAATTTCCATGCTACGCATCCATGATTGATCTATGTCGTTTAGCTATATTGGTATATGTGACCATTGATGGTTTAGTTACGCTATATGTGACGAATGCCGCTTTGATCCTATGTTGATATGGTTAATGGACGAGATTGTCCGGATATACCCTAAGGATTAAGATAGCAATTTATGAGCTCACTAAGGTTAACACAATTATAAGGTTACATATGTGGCCCAGTGGAAGATTGTTGGATTATTCAATAATATGGGGCCACACATGTAAAATTAATTGTGTTGGGCTATCTAAATAATTAAGCCAAATTAAAGTGGTCTATTTGAAAATTGGCTTAAGGGTATAATTGTCATGGAATTAATGTGTAGATACCGGAGATAAATCTAATTTGATGATGGGCCAAATTAGAAATATCAAAACATATAAATATATGTATTCATTAGGGTTATGGTCCCCAACTCATACGGCCACCAAAGAGAGGGTTTCTCTATCCTCTTCTGTATCCCCATCAACAAAGAGAGGAACAAGGATTTCATCTTTGTTATTAAGGGCCGTAGCGGGTTGGAAGATCAAACCCCATAAAGAGACGTGTGCTTCAAGATCCGTCAAGTAAAGACAATGGATTCGGGTACGCTTCCGCAATTTAATTTTTGTTCTTCATCTCATGAATCGACAGGGTACAATAAAATTTCCAACATTTTGAACTTATGATTTGAGGAATAAATGTATATATGGCAGGACACTGCCTTTTCTACTCCTGAATAACCAGAGATTGAGGCTGGCTTGTACATCACAAGCTTGAGATGGCTCTCTGTATGTATCTAATTTTACCTCTGGTGGATATAACCATCTCAACATTAAACATATAATATTGTCTATTTGTTCCTTTCATGTAAAATACATGGTTTAAAGTATCGGCCGATACCGATCCGATACGGCCGATACCGATACAACTTGGCATGTCCCAATCCGATACCGACGATACCCTATACTGACCGATACCGACATTGGAGATCTCTTTTCCGGTCAATTCAGCAAAGAAAATTAAACGAAAAAGACAAATCAGCAAGGTTTGAAGCATAATATAGTTGTAAAAGCATGTAAAAAAAAGAAAATCAATCTGTTGTATGTAAACAAATCGGTAAGGGTGACTATTATTTCATTTAATTTCAAAACTACTAAAAAATAACACTAAAAATACTTAAAATTATGCCTAAATGTATAAAATATATGTTTCTGAATGTAAATAATTGATTAATAATGATTTGTTTTCCGATACCAAAAAATCTGATACTTCGATCCGAAACCGCCGATACTACGATATCGCCGACTCATAGGAATAGTCCGATACCGATTCGGATACGAATTCGGATACCGATACTGTGAATAAAATGATAGATGCAACTGTTTTTTTTTATGTGTAGGAAAGGAGTCCCTTTGTAGGGTAGGAAAATCTAACAAACATACTTTGCATAGTAGATGAGGAGGGTAAGCAGGTTTCTGCTGCCGTCGATGTAGGGTTGTCATTCTAGTACTTCTTCGAAGACCATGCATGGAAAAGATGCTGCTGAACCTTAAATACCAATTTAGAAAATTTAACAGCACACTAAGTGTAGATTTTCTACAGATTTAACCATAAAAGTAAATAATACAAATGCTAGGAACTTGGAAATGTCATTACCTGGAAACTCTGCCCCTAGCCCGTCTTATATATTTTCTCAAGATTACCGAATTGAAAATTTTGGGTTTTAAAGAGGTTATCGGATTGTATGTCTAATGACATTGCATTATACTCTTTCCATAAAGGCTTCATGATCCTACATCCCCCAAGAAAAAAAATCCCACTTTCCGTAAGGTTTGGTTGTATACTAGAAAGGAAACAAACCTACTCTTCAAACAAACGATATGTTTCCTTAACCATCTTTCTAAAGCACAGGGTAAAAACACAATAGAGTAGCAATTGTCAACATTGCATTGGGACATATATAGATAATACCCATCTATTACTAATGAGTACTAACAAGCTTTAACAAGAGATCCCTGTTAGGTCACTATAATGTTTCTGCTTTTGTAGTTATACAACTACATATCTAGCACCAGATGCTGTGAAGCTTCTTAAGAGAGCCCAAAAAGTTATGCACAGTAATATCATGTCTTCCAGGTCTATGGATGTAGTGTTTAAGATGATTGGTTTTGCCATCTAAAAAAGGCTGACGGTGCAGCTTGTTTTCCGCCTGCCATCTATTTCGGTGTAATCTTTATCTCATTGCTAAATATTTCTGGTTAATATATATATATATATATATTATATATATATATATATATATATATATATATAAGTTACAGCATATGCACGACACGGATACAAAAACCAACAAGGCTTGAACATATATCCAAACTTAAAAACTGACACCCAAGATGGAAGATTTGGGGGCAGGTAACTTAAAAAACCTATCAAGTCTAGTCTGGCCCATTGATACCTCCAGATATGTTATTGTATACTTTATTTTATTAGCAAGTCCTTATCCCTTTGATTATTATAGTGCATCTAGATTCCACCAAATATTATGGGAACTGATGATTAGCTCATAGGTTCATTTAATTAATATCTTCTAAGAAGAGCCAAGGCCAAGCTTTTATGCACTGATAACTTAGGAAAAAAAAAATTAACACGGAGAATGGCCATTCTCATAGCCAAGGCCAAGCTCATAGGTTCATCTAGATTCCATTCTCCGTGTTAGAAACACGAAGAATTTCATTCTCCGTGTTAAATAAAACGGAGAATGGCCATTCTCCGTGTAATTTAGCACGGAGAATGGTCATTACAGTGTTAAAACGCAGGAGAATGGCCATTCTCCGTGTTAGAAACACGGAGAATGCCAAATTAATACGGAGAATGGCCATTCTCCGTGTTAATTAACACGGAGAATGACATTCTCCGTCTTAATTAAAACAGAGAATGACATTCTTCGTGTTAATTTACACGAAAAATGGTTATTTCCAGTGTTAAAACGTAGGAGAATGACCATTCTCCGTGTAATTTAGTACGGAGAATGGCATTCTCCGTTTCTAAATTACACGGAGAATGGCCATTCTTCGTGTTAAACACGGAGAATGTCATTCTCCGTGTTAAATAAAACGGAGAATGACATTCTCCGTCTTAATTAAAACGGAGAATGACATTCTCCGTGTTAATTTACACGGAGAATGGTTATTCCCAGTGTTAAAACGTAGGAGAATGACCATTCTCCGTGTAATTTAGTACGGAGAATGGCATTCTCCGTTTCTAAATTACACGGAGAATGGTCATTCTCCGTGCTAAATAACACGGAGAATGACATTCTACGTGTTAAATGACACGGAGAATGGTCATTCAAATGTTAAAATACAGGAGAATGGCCATTCTCCGTGTTAGAAACACGGAGAATGCCATTCAATACGGAAAATGGCATTCTCCTTGTTAAAAATGCAGGAGAATGACTATTCTTCGTGTGATATCGACGGAGAACAGTTGACAGAAACCTAATTTTTTTCGTTTTTTTGTTTTGTGGAAAGAAATTTGACATGAATAAAGATTCAAGAGTTTTCGTTCTTCTTTCAAAACGATGTTAACTCTTATGGAAAAGAAGAAGAAGATCTTCTCTCCATAATTGACCTAATTGTCGGAGAAGAAGAAGAAGATGAGCGATGATCGAAGTTCGACTGAAAAAAAAAAAGCATGGTGAACTACGAACGATCTTTGCGATCTCTGCTGAAGATGAGAGCAATGGAATTCAGATCTCTCGTGAAGAAGAAGAAGAAGAGAATCGCAATCCAGATCTGAGTTTGTGCGGAGGGGTAGTTATGGTATTAATTTTGTAAATACAGAGCATCTAAAGGGAATCTTTGAATATTTGACGTGGAATTATATAATTCTGGGCATTTCATAAAACCCATCTTGCGGGTGGGTTTTTCATACAATCCAACCTCGAAATTGGGTTTCTCAGCAATTTCCAGATAATTTAAACTAAATCAATTCTAAACATTACAGCATAGGCGCGACACGGATACGAAAACCAACAAGGCTTGAACATATATCCAAACTTAAAAACTGACACCCAAGATGGAAGATTTGGGGGCAGGTAACTTAAAAAACCTATCAAGTCTAGTCTGGCCCATTGATGCCTCCAGATATGTTATTGTATACTTCAATGACTCACTCTGTGCAAGATTTTATTAGCAAGTCCTTATCCCTTTGATTATTATAGTGCATCTAGATTCCACCAAATATTATGGGAACTGATGATTAGCTCATAGGTTCATTTAATTAATATCTTCTAAGAAGAGCCAAGACCAAGCTTTTATGCACTGATAACTTAGGAAATTTTTTTTTTAAGATGACCTCATTGACGGTGGGATACTGGCATGTTTCTCGTGCTCGGATCGTCAGCTTAAACAAGTAATGGACCAGCCATCTCATCCATTATTCTACATTCAAGTAACATATCATGATGTATTGTCCAATAACGAGAGGAATTGATATTTTTCCCCCGAAATGTGGGAACTGTTCATATGTTTTGGGATGTTTAGGGAAAGTGTTGCGCGATATCCGAGAAGCAAAAACTCATGTTTACGTGGCGTACCACCAAGAACACTGATCTCTCATTCACTGTAAATCGGGAAATCCTTGGGCTCATCAGAAAGTTCACTATGAGCCATCATTGAAAATGATAAGGTGAGAAATTGAGAACTGTGTATCTATCAAGATTTGCAGGATCGGTATCGGACGCTTCCAGTGAGTATCGAGATTGGCGATATCGACAGTATCGGTGGTTTCGGATCGGAATATCCGATTTTTTTGGTATCAGAAAACAAATAATTATATAAATTATTAAAAATTTAGGAAAAAAAACTATTTTATACATTTAGACGTACTTTTAAGTATTCTTTGTGTTATTTCTTACTAGTTTCGAATTTGAATAAATTAATAGTCAGCCTTGCTGGTTGGTTTCCATGCGATAAATAAATTTTCTATATTTACATGTTTTTACAACCTTACTATGCTTTTACACCCACGATGACTTTTTTTTTTTTTGCCGAATTGACTGGGAATTAAGAGACCCCTTACCGTATCGTTCAGTGTTGTCGGTACGGATATGGACATGCCAAATTATACCGGTATCGGCCGATAATGCAAACTATGGTATCTATACATGCAAATCAAAACTTTTTCTTGTCGTTTTTAACTATAAACTTTTTAAATCCTTTGTTGTCTCTATATTGGCATACACTACTTAAAGAATTTTAAGCTTTGGACGTAGTGATTGGTATTACTACTTGTACATTTTAGTGTTTATTAACAATAAGATCTATCTATAATCACTAAATATGAATATATTGTACACCTATGCTGTTTAACTACATTTTTGTTGTATAAATATTACTATTTCTAGTCACTGCTTACAACGTCTGTCATGGAAGTGTTATTTTTTTTCTTTTCTGGAACCCGCTTTTGGCCAGCGGGGGGTGACCGTGCACGTGACTGCGGGCCCACCCCGTCCCCTCCAATCAGCGTGCGACACGTGGCTCGCGGGCCAGGACTGCGGTCCAAACCCACGGACAACGTAGCACTGTTCTATTTTTTCAGTGTTATATACTTGTACTCTAGTACTATTATTTTATTTCATGCTAATTTGTTACTAAATTTGTTAAAGTATGCTAATTACTTAATACAAGTATTATCCGATTACTGCTTCAGAAGTTTTATTAAAGTTGATAATTACTTTAGGAAATTCTACTTCGGTTTGCATATGAGTGAAACTCTGTCAAGTTTAACTTCTTCACGAGTGGCTAAGGGGTGAGGATGACTGTCATGTTCAAGCTCAACTTGACAACTGCTGAAACTCAAAAGAAACCAGTTTTAATATCTAACATGAAACTGGATTTATTTGTGCTAAATATTATATATATACATGTACACAGAACTAATATTCCTCTTTAATGGTATTAAATTTGTTTGCCGAAGTTTAAAACTTTTGTTAATTTATATTGTTAATATTATTGATACTGAAAACTTAAAAATTCTTGTAACTCCTACCATGATTCTTACCATGAATTCTATGTATATATGTTAATTGCTTATTGAGTTTCGCGTCAATAGCTATTTCTTAGTTTCTATGCACCGAGTTGATAGCGCTTGATTAAGACTCTTTACCTTAAATTGAGAGCTTAGTTGCAATATTAGAGACCACAGGTCCACAAGGTTAAAAACTATGTCTTAGCAATATTGTACATTCATTGACGATGTGCAGCATATATTATTGACAACGTGCTTTCTTCCATCTTCCGATGCTGTACTTAAGAATAGAATACCAACTTAACAGTACTATACACAAATGTATAATATTGTTTTTTTTTTGTTAATATTATCTTTCAATTCCTATCCATTTCCAAATTCAAATTGTCATCATATGTACATATTTAGTTCTCTTCTTCTGACTTTAGATTCCATCAAAATGTAGCACATGGTAAAGTGTCACCATGACCTTACTCAAATGAAACAGATCAATGTAACCATAATCATCCATCTTAATTACAATGTATGGGAAAGAATTTGACCTACTTCACAAGCAAATACTTTCATCACAGAACTCAAAAGAACTCCCCCAAACATCCTCTTCCCTACCATCTTCTAAGCCTTCTCTCATGGTAAAGGGTTCGGACACGAAAAAGCTACAATAAAAACAAAGCCTTCTTGCCTTCAATTACGCTCTACATTCATCTCCTTTTTCACATTGCAAAGAGAATGCGACAACTCCACAAAATAAGTAATAATGGTTTTATGACCTATATATTGTCAACCTTTGTTGTCGGGTTCCTAGACAAAGTAACTATGACCGCGAGAATGCCTTGCCTTGCCATAGAACCTAGAAAGTCAATCTGCAGATAGATAAACCTACGATCTTCTGGTGATGCACTTTTAGCTCATGCAACCTCGGAGGAGCATCCTCCGAGTTCTCTTAAACTAAAACAGTACGTGTATAGATGACGAGATATCCTGAAACTATTTGATAAAGAAACCACAAATTGCATTAACACAAAAGCAAAAAAAAAAAAAAAAAGCGCATAAAAAAGGCCATGGTGATGAGAACTAGAAACTCGGTGTCCAATTTATACAAAGCATAAACCTTAGACATCAAAGGAGTATGTACCTACCAACAGGGCCGGCCCGGAGGGTTGAGTTGCCATATCCGGAGCTAATTTTGGTTGCCCCTTGATCCTTAATGTGAGTCGGTCCTGGTGGTCATCCGTGGCCCTGACCTTTGGTGGGATCTTGTTTGAGGCTTCTATAGGAGAAGCTGTGAAGCCATATCTAGAAAGAAGCGGTCGATCGACAGTGGTGAAGAGAGGGGGTGATATTGGCTCGGCTCAGCTCGGCTCGGCCTTTCATCACTCTTCAGATGACTGTCTGTCGACTGTGGCAGAGCTGAGCCTAACCAATATCATCTCTTCTCTGCAACTGCATCCCATATCCATCAACTCATCTTCAGTTCAGGCACCATTATATATATATATAGTTGTTGTGTTATATATGCAGCATATATATACATACAGTTCTGTGCCTTCACTAAAGAATTATTAGTCTTTATAGATAGATTTGTCTGATGGAGATGAAGAAAGGTTGCCAATGCCAATAGTCCATATCATGCATGCACATCGAAATAAATTAACATGTAATGGACAAAGCATACCTGACCCATGCCTGGGAATTTTAGAGAAAGGTATCCTGCAGGCTGTTCAAGTGTTCCTTCTCACCAGTTTAGCTTAAGGGGTGTCCTAGTCGCTCCGCGTTCACAAGTATCCTTGTTGAATCGTAAGGTCCGTCTCCACGTACCACTCCTGAAACAAAACTCGTAGTCAAAGCCTCTGTGGTATAGTATAGCTTCCGATCCCGTCCATTCAATCAATCATGATCGTCCTTCTTACAGTTCTGTTGTCGTCAGGTGATTTTTGCTCCTAATCTCAATTTACTAGGAACCATTTCTAATGTACAAACGTAAATTTTGAAGCAGCATAATTTTCATTGCACTCATCTTAACTAAGTTTTTCTAGTAATATTATTCTTTAGAAAATCACAAGAGGAATGCAACATTGGTGAGTAATAAAGTACAGCCTGTGATGTTTAAATTTGGAATGGGACTAGTATAATATGATTGATGATCCAGCATGACCAGGTCTGCCTAATCTTCTGATTTATCTGACCCTTAGAACAAAACGGCATTATTGCAAGGTTCCAATGAGTCTGGGTTGCGAGTCTTTACATGCATAAAATAGTTCGGTGCATTGCTTTTGTCTTTCCCTCTTATGCGCAAGACCCTTGTTAGCAGTTCGGCAAACGGAAAAAAAATTTGGGACGGCAAAAGTACGAGTATAAATCGATTCAGTGCAAATAAAATATGTTAAAAAATTCGGTCAAATATTCGAAAAATAAAAATATTGAGGTTAGAAACTTCACATTCTTAAGTATGTTGTCAAATTTGGTTAATTAAATAGATTCCCACCATATTTTTTTTTGCCAAAATTTTCAATAATTTATATGGAACACGTTTAAAACTTAGCATGCTTAAAATTTACGTATTGATTCGAATCTTTGTTCAAAAGTACACAAGTATTATACGTTTCTGAAAGATACGAAAAAATTTGCGTACAATACGAGTTTTATTCGGGTGAATGTTAACAAGGCTCAAGACATGACATTGACATTCAGTAGGTTGTTATTGGACTTAGAGACCCATGCGCTTGCCAGGCCCGGCCTTGGGCCAGGGCAAAAAGCCGATCGTAGTTCAAGTTTTGAGAATTCGATAAAGAGTCCAATATTTATTTATATTGCCTTGTGCCAGGGCAGAAAGCCGACTATGGTTCAAGATTTGGGAATTCAATTTGTGATTTTGGATACATATTGTATCTAGTGCTCGGCCCTATATCTCAATAGCCTGTTACCAAGTAATACTTCTCGAGTTTGTTATAGGGGGAGTTTGTTAAAGACTTGGGTATATATTGTGTCTATTATAATTATAGTGTTGGCTCAAATGGAAACAAATAAATTGTTCTACATCTAAACTATTCAATTCATACCACTAGCATGATTTCACCAAAAGAAAAAGCATGACCAGTGATAATTAAGCAATACATGACTATTGAATAGGGTCTAAGTATGGTATGTTCTTCGTCTTTTATCTTGGATTTTTTTTGTTGTATTTTTTCAATTTTTCAAATGTATTAATCAACTGTTGTTTATTTTGGATTCTCTAATTCTTTTATTATTATTTATTAATATTAATTGTAAATACACCCTGAGACTATAGAGATTGGAGATAACCACTGGACTGGTATTTTGGAGTCACATACATTTGGGTTTCATTTGGTATCGAGATAGTTCTCTCGATGTCCATGGTCGACTGAACTGGGTCTGTCAGTCCAGTTTGGACTGTGATGGGTTCTTGTCTTTTGGACACGTTTGTGTCGGGTTTCTGGACACGAAATGGAGGGTATGACACTGGCACACACTAATTACTATTTACCAACCTAATTTCTATTGTTTAGTTGTGGTTTAATTGTCAAATGGGAATTTCCCATTTGTTTCTGATACTGTCAGTACCAGTGTTTATTTCACTGTTTTATTCCAGTTTGATTTTCGTTTAATGATTAATATGATATATTATGTTATGGTTATTTTCACTATACATTAAATACCATGTTAGGATATAGGAGTTTCATGTGTTGTGTATAATTGATTGCAAGGATTTCGAGTTGATTAAGGGTACCTGTCAATTGATTGAACATGTGATATGTGAGATACACACTTGATAATATTCAAAACCTATTTAACTGTGATCCTGCCGTTTATCCTGATAATTTGATGTATTCTCTGTTTCCTACATTTTCTGAAATAACAATGCATTCACTGTTGGGGTTTGAAACTTGAAAGCTGAATTTGTTCTTCCCTCTTTTAACTAAAGATTGATTCATTTACCACATGTTGTGTGCATTATCATTCACTGAATAGGCATGATTCCTAAACCTCACTTGCCTATTTGAATCCTACTAGTGTGTAAATATGCTTTTGTATGTTTGATTTGGTATCTTTAGGTTGGGACTGTGCTTAATAATATTTCCAAAAGCTTATCATATTTCTTGGTATCTTCTTTAGTTTACTGAATAAATTGAGTAAATCCATTCAATTGTATATCCCTGTTTTATGTTTCCTTCATTTATTTCCTAAAACTAATAGTTTACTGACTAAATTGAGTAAATCCATTCAATTGTATATCCCTGTTTTCTGTCGCTAAATAATTTTGAAGGTGATAAACTCATTGATAGTACGAACAGCCTAAGCACGACTATGTATCATTCATTTTATTAAATAGCAAATTATAAAGACAAATACAGTATAACCAGAGTTCCCAATGAACTAAAAATGAAAATGTATGAAAACGCAAATACAAAATGGCAAGAATTAGACAGCTGAAACTTACGTATTAAATGTAAATTAAATGTAGGCGTGCACCAGCTAAAAATGTTTTAATATTTTAAGATGACATTAATTTGCATCAACAGAGAAATGATTGTATTGTGTAGAAAATATTTCTTTGAACATATCTTGCTTTACAATTTGTATGGTTCAAGTAACAAACTCTGAAAATAATCCATGTTTAATTTGTTTTGCATTTTATATGTGAAACCATGGACTGAAAATTTTATAATATGTAAAATTTACTGAAGGACAGTATAGAACGGCAAATGTAGCATCAACATGTTATATTATGATGTTAATCAGAAACACCAATTGCAGCATGGCCAAACCAACAACCGAACTGACGATGGAATAATTTAACCGATTCGCTAATGAATACGTGCTCTGATATTGAAATGGTTTGAACAACTCTAGAACAATACGTGATCAAGGAGCCGGAGACTGCAAATCTGGAGCAAATTGATCAACTTATACATAGATCCTTGCAAAAAAAATCACTTAAAACGGTTTGGAAGGAGTTGTCAGTAGTCTGTATCAGAAATGATCATAATATGTCATTAGAGAATTGTATTTGTAGGACACGTTCAATGTAGAGTCGACTTCCTAATCTAGAATTGTATTTGTTGGAGAGACTCGATGTAGAGTCTAATCTGACAAATTTGGTAACAACAACAAGAACAACAAAAAGCCTAGCAATTACTTAAAAGTAACATTAGCAAATTGAACTATGCTCTATTTCGGAGCGTGACATGTTTTCTCTGACTTGTATATTTAGCTGGAGACATCTACTTCTTTAGAACACCCCGTTGGACTATATAGACTTCAAATCCTATAAATCCTAAGCCTTGTATTAAAGCCGGTTTGGCTCAGGGTTTGCTTGACAACAGTTGGAACTTAGATAGCTGTTGGAACTTGGATATCGATAACTAGATATTTTTAAAGTATCGGTTACGAGGGGTCGGATTTTGAACGGTTTTAAGCAGTACTTTTAAGTCGATCTAATCCATGTTTGATAATTCATTAACCAACGGTTATGAAAGTTTTTTTAAAATAATAAAATTGTGTATATGTTCATATATAAACAAAAGTCCTTCCATATAAAGATTGTATTATTGTCTTTCCAAACAATATTTTCTACACTCGTATAGCTCGTAAGCATAAAATGGTTTGACAAGTAGTAACTCATAAATGTTGAGAGAAGTATTTACTGTCAAATCTAATGGACAACAAAATTCAAAGCGTAGCGTTTGTTAATGGTGCAATGTTAGTAGACCACTAGAGAGAAGAATCAACACCATACCAAAACCAAGATTGTTTCATTAGTGACTTATGCAAGACAATATGGGAGGATGATTGAGGATGTAAGACCATGAAAGAAAGAGGGACACTAGAACAACAAGTTCACCTAGTACCTGATCACCAAAACGAATGTTCCGTTGCTTCCGAAGATAAAAAGTCAATAGATATGTTGAGGCAGTTGGGAAGGAAAATGGAATACATCCCATAAGTGTGGCACAAGGTATGTTTCAGCAAGTTGAAGCCAAGGTTCGTTTTCTATGAGTATCGGGATCGGAGCTATCGGCAGTATTGATGTGATCAGAGTATCGAATATTTTTGTATCGAAAAACAAATAATTATTGATAAATTATTAAAATTTTAGATTTTTTTTTTATACATTTAGTAATAATTTTTAGTATTTTTTGTATTGTTTCTTAGTAGTTTTGTTTATTTGCGATAGATTTTTTTCTTCTTATTTTACATGCACTTATATGCATTTATATGCTTTTACAAGTCTACTATGATTTTACACATTTGGTGATTGGGTTTTTCGTTCAATTTTCTTTGCCGAATTCACTGAAAATTGAGATCCCTAATGTTGGCATCAGTCAATATCGATATCGATTGGTATCGGATCGATATGCATCAAATTATATCGATATGGACCGTATCCGATCGATAGCTGCAGATATTGCGAATTATGGTTGAAACATCAAGTTTTACGTTGAAGAATTAGATCCACTTAGGAGGAGTTGAGTCGTTGCAAATTGAAAAGCTCAAGCCAGAGATGCCATGAATTCAAGCAGTAAAACCATATTTGTAGGTAAGAGTCATTAATCAATTGAAGCGAATTGGTTGAAAAAGTTGCAAGCCACAATGCATGAAAGACTAAAAATGTTAAACCAAAACAAAAACTAAATTGTCAAATTTTATTAGTAAACAAAATAGAAAAATCACTCATATTTTTTTTGCTTCATATAGTTTTTATTATCTTCGGGGAACAACCTCTAGACCCAAAAAATTATCATGAAAAATTGTTCAACAATAGAACAGTGGTCTCTTTATTAATTACTAGTTACTTTAACTTTGATTTTTTTAAAAAATATGATTGAAATATAAAATATAAAATTATGTTAGAATATTTTAAATATAATCTGAATATATTTAGTTATGATTTATTATAAATATATTTTAAAACTTTTGGATATGTGTTTAGTTAGATAATATCATATAGTTAGTTTAAAGGTAATCTAAATTCTAAATATTTTAGTATCTATACATAATCATGTAGTTAGGAGAATTTTATGTTTTAATTTTATTTTAAGCTATGTGAGAAAATAACTACGGTTATGAAATTTATTTTTTAACACAAAATGGTTGATGAAATACACACGACTTAGACGGCTCAATCTTGAAACATTTTGAAATCCTCTTATATTAATAGAGATTGTTGGACGACTATATAATAACAATAATAATAATTACTAGAAATGGTTGAATTATTTTACTAAAATGTCGTTATCACTAAAAAAAAGGGAAGTTGTTGGGCTGAGTTGCGTATGTATATAGCAAACACTAGACCAGCCCAGCCCTGCCCAGATCCGACCCATTTGACAGAAGACGACAACAGTTTTAGGATTACACTCCGCCGCGAGACCACGGGAACAACTCCTCTCTTCATCTAGGGTTTCTTCAGAGGTCTGGAAGAAGAAGAAGAAAAATTCACTTTTTTTTTTGAGAGAGAGAAATCAATGGCTCTCGTCGGCGGGTTTCGATCTGGAGCGAAGCTCTTGATGTCATCCGAGCCCGCTCTTTCCAAATCAGGCAAATTCTCGAATCTCCACTCTTGATTTATGGTTTCAGAGCTCTACCAGTACGAATTTGTTCTAATCTATGTTTCATTTGGCTTTAGTTTTTTCTGTCATTGATTGGGATATTGCTAGTTTTGCTGTGTCGGACACGGAATAGACGCTCCAAATACACTAGGACAGGTGACAAATATCAGTGCCGTGTCCGTGTCGTCATGTATGTAATTTTTCGTATCGTACAACATAATGTGTTAATGTCTGTATTGGGAAAAGCTTTGATCTTTTTAGGTTTTTTTGCATTTTACTGAGCGGACAAGCAAATGCGACACTTGTGATGGATCAAAATTAGTTGGTTTCGGCAATATTAATATATGGTCACCATTGATGTGTGATTGTGCACATTGTGTGCATGGGAAGTCTGTAACGAACTTGAAGTTGTATAATGTGAACTTCTAGTCGCTATTCTCAGAGACGGCCCTGAACTCATGGGGCCCATGATGAGCTTCCAAAATGGGCCCCCATACATAATATAAAAAAAATTAAAAACTAAAATAAAAGTAAATTTAAAAAATGTTGACACCAAGAATTGAACTAAGCACCTATCATACGCAAGTCTAATAATAACCACTACACTACAACTATTTTGTGTTAAAAATGCCCATGGTTACATTACTACTTCTATTACATATATAAGATTATTAATATATTTATGTTTAAATTAAATTCTTGGGGCCCTCATGGTCCGTAGGCCCTGGGCCGTCGTCCTGGTTGCCTTGGGCCAAGGCCGACCCTGGTTATTCTCGATCTTTAGATGTGTGATTTGATGCGTGTGCTTTGTCCTCTTTAAAGCATAAGAACTCCATAGAAGTGTGGACAAACTTTTTGTGACTGGCTGTCACCCTCTGTTTATGCAAATAATCCTATTGAAGTTAGCTAAATCATGAGAGGGTCGTCTCATGTAACCTAAACAGCTTGCTTACGGCTAGGTATGTAATGTTCCGCTTCGCACGGTGCATTATGATGAGTCGTTGACTCGAAGAGTTGCGTTGACCCGATGAAGTATCGATGCAAATCGATGCAAGAGTTACGTTGGTCCGAAGGAAAGCCTTGAGTCGATTCGAATCTATAAATCGAAACGATGCAAAGCATAAGTCCCGTTTGAGCAAGTACTGATTTTAGTTGATTTCGTGTGCAGGTTACGCTTTTATGCTGAATGGTAAGAGGTCAGCCTTTTTGTCTTATTTGCAACAGTGTCCGCAAAATCAAATCGTTGCCTTGCAACGAACTAAGGCATGGACACGGTAGGCCGAATCAGTCGAATAGTTCAACGGAATGGCTAAGTCAGGAGAGTTAGCCGTGTAACCAAGTTATGGAATCGAGCCGCATCAGCTCGACGAAGCGACAAGGCGTATCGGCTTAAGGTGGACGGGTTCATGACTCTTCTTCCCTACTCCTTCACGTCTAATAAAATGTATCCTTGTATGCGTATGCTACTATCAAGTTAACGAGCATGGCTCAAATCGAGTAAAGGTCTTAGTGTGTGTTGAACATTAAGATAGAACATTGAACACTGAACAATTGAAGCGACGTGCATCAAGTGCACGAGTCGCGATAGGATATTGATGCTAGAATATTGAAAGAAAGTATTGAGATGTGCACCAAGTGCACGACTCGGAAGAACATCGAACACTAAGGCTTAGAACATGAAAAATACGGTATCAAGGCGTGCATCGAATGCACGACTCGAAGGAAAGAAGATATATGTGTCAAAGTGTACGTATGTGCACGGGACTCATAAAAGATGACTTCATTACGAAGAGAACAGTTGTGGCACGAATGTTGTGACGAAACTGTTGAATGTGGCACGGTGCCTTTGAGATGGTTGGGACCTTCGGGTGGATATATTGAGGAATATTGAGTCGGGACATCGTGCCAATGGAATAGAAATAGGCGAACTTGTTTGGTTGTATGAAAATCAGAACGCGTTGCATATGGTCAATAGACTTGGATGTATGGCCCGTGCACGGGCGTGCTTCTCTCGAACGTAGGATCGTTGGGGCGCCGAGACCGTTCGACCGCGGAGGGAATTAAGGGGTATTGATGGTGCACTTCATTCAGACGGGTTGCGCCTTTCTATTGATGTGATAAGCCACAATACCAGTAAGTTTGGGATCCTTTGAGTAGTGGGCTAGCAACCCGTGCCAAAGCGATCACCGGCTTACAAGTTAAGATATCAGTCCATTACGACGCAGAATGTCGTGGCCTTCATATAGATAGGACCGGTAGGCTAAGACTAGCATGGGGTGCAGGCGCAGAGCCTGCCACCCTTATGCTTATGTTAAGTTTAATTGGTTGGCTGTGTGAATCGTATGATTGGTTATGCGAATCTCTAATGATTGCAGGCTAGGCGAAACGAGACGGAGATGGGCACGATTACTGTGCTTATGTTCATATTATGGCTAACTGTATCTGTTGCAGGGACATGATATTGGACACATTTATGATTTAGTTTCTATCGATAACTGCTTGAATATTGCCACGAAACTGATCCTAAGGCTAAATAGAAAGATCACCAAATAAAGATGCATGCTTCACTAAATTTACTTAGTGTTGGATTAGTCGAGTGGGTTTTGATCAATGCAGCGAGGACGAAAGTACTAAGCCCCCACTAGTTTGCTCGCAGGTTCAGGATATGTTCGGCTCGGGGCGGGGCTTGGCTTGGACGTGTCGAGGCATGGAGTCCTTAGCATTTCGAGGCGAGCTACCGCATTGGCGTTCGGACTTGCAATATAGAGATGTTCGGCCGAAGACTACTTGTTGGATATAAAGAGGCATAATGTATGGAGCAATGTAATCTTTTGTGAGCTAGAGAGATCATGAGCGTTGTAGCCAGTTGGCATATTCAGTTGGGCTATTCGAAGCTTTTGAAATCTTCAGTTCATTATTAATAAAAGAGATTCTTATTGTATACTTTGTTCCCTTCCGCTGCTTATGCTATCAATTTGAGATAGACTTACGTGAACCTGTTATCTTGCATTACACGAGTGCAACTCCAGGTTCGTGCGGCATCACGTCCCATCGAGGACGATGTTTCGGATGAAATCTAGCGAGGACAAGCGATTTTCCGGATCGGGCTGTGACAAGGTAGACCTAGCTTTTTACTAAGCAGCTTAAGCACATGCAACCAAGGTAGTTTTTTAATAGTGAAATTTAATTAACGCTAAAATTTAGTTTTTTTATTTATCTTGGGTTATTCTTCGTGTATTTCCTAAAGGTTTCTTGAGGCTTGTTTTTCCTCGTTTGCTGAATCAACTTTGCGGAAGTAGACCATAACCTACTGGATAGTGTATATACTCAATTGGATAGCCAGTAAATGAAAATACTCAATTAAGTTGTTCCCATGGTTATATTGCTTGAGATCATGCACTTGTGCAGTGCTTTTTAGGTGAGAATAAGCAAGTAACTAGTTTGTGGCATTCCATCAATGAAATGAGCAACTTGTAACTTGTTGTTCTTTGCAATTGGCAATTACCAAAAGAGCGTCAATTGTTCTCCTGGTTATAGTGGTGTCATTATCCCAATTGTAAACAACTATATGAACTACGACGTCAGGGTTCATAAGAAACACATCGTCGTGTTATCCCAGTTGACAAGAAATCTCAAGCTTTTCTCAACTTCTCTGGAAAGAATCTCTTGCAAAAAGCAAGTTTATAGTGAAATTTCAATGATTGTTCGGATTTCCATTTAGTGATCGGGATTGAGCACCATAACGATGTAGATTGGAAATGTTCCCCGAACTTGGACGTGGTTCGATGGAGGTTTAGGTGTACCCGACAATTATTACACAGAACATATGATCACATTTTGATCAAGTGTATCATGATTTTCTCAGTGAATCTCACTTTGTTGATCTCTTCAACATTCAGTAGGATGTTCTTCACAACAGAAACCACTCGTTCAAAGTAGTCAGAGATCTTTTCACCTTTCATCTTAAGCTGCTCGAAGTGTCCTCTTAGATATTGTAGCTGCTCATTGTTTACCTTCTCTGCTTCCTTTTAGCTTTTCTCCAACATGATCCATGCTTTGCTAATTTTGCTCTCAAAATTCTTTTGAATGTTGTTTGATTCATGAATTGATATGAGAAGAACAATGTCTTCTTGTCCATTTTTGTGTTTTCTCTAAGCACATCTTTTGTTTGACGGAGATCATTGAACCCCTTTTTATTGGCTACTGTCGTGTAGCATTCTCTACCAAATTCAATAAATCTCAGGTTTAAAGATGCATCTCATCTGGATGCTCTAATGGTTGAAGTTCTTCCAGGTGAACGCAGAAATTGCTGTTGAAGCATATTATCCGTGAGGCTATCTTCTTCAACTCAACCGACAACAACAACTATATGTGACAACAACATTTAACTCTTATTTTGTTACATACGTTAGGGCACAAAGAACCTCAAAGGAATACAGATAATAGAATGGATAAGAAAAGACAACTTTACTCGACCAATAAATATCTCACAATCTCAATTACTCCCTTTATCTAATACTTCATGTGTACGACATCAGACCCCTTTATATGCTTTCCATGATTGGCTCCAAGTCATAGCTCATAACAGGAAACTCAACTACATATCTATTTCATTGTCCGCTACTTCTTCTTCATATAAGTCCTAATGAACAAAACAACAAATAATAAGATCTTAATACTATTCTTTATGACTAGATTCTCTCGTACTCAACGTAGGAATATGAATACTATTTTTAAATTTCAACAGGGCTAAGGGGTAGATATGGAGATCTGAACACAGTATTCCCGTCGACTTTTTTCATCATGAATTGAATTGCGTTCTGGTTCATATTCTTACGGTTTATGTGACACAGAGATGAACACATTCCCATGTATTAAATTATGCTTGATTCCTCTTCGTTTGATTTGGTTCATGCCTACTGGAATGTTAAAGGGTTGGTGCCAATTTACATCGTCCTAAATCTGAATGCAAGTTTCCATGGTGGGGCCATTCCTTACATAGATATCCTTATTGGAGTTTGGATCCAATTTCGATAGACAGAGTTGCTCTTACATATGTATAATAAGTTATGTTGGGTTAACTTCAAAATATCTCAGTGGACCTATCATTTGAGTAGAATTAACTTATGCTGCCTACTTCTTTGGAACTTTGTTAGGCATTTACGATCAGGGAACACATTATGGAAATTTTAAGAAAGATAGTGGTATAAAGTTTTATCTGATTTGTCACTTGTCACTGATGAAAGCACATGGATTTTTTATATGATATTTATAGTTTGGTAAAAATTTGGAGGGAGGATCCCTGGTTGCAGGAGTATAACCATGCAACAGAAAGGCAAATTTAGTGTACGGACAGTAAGGTATATTTCATGACTCGCTTCCAGTTATAGGCTTTCAAGGTCTTACTTGTAACTTGTTCTAAGGTCTCACAGCAATCCTCCCTTGCCTGGTCAGTAGGTTTGGTACTTATTCAGAGGGTAGAGTGTTGATCTTGACTATTTTCCATAGGATTCTTTGAGTATCTTTCCCAATTTAGAGTCGACTCGATAGCCGGCTCATTTTGGCAAGAAAATGCCTAGTGAAGGCTATTTGCACATTTCTGTTTCCTCAGTTCGCTCTTTAGTTTCATAAAATATTTTCTCTACAAATTACCAAACGATAATAAATAATTGCTAGTGCAGACCAACCTTAGTAGCAAATTGAACTATGCCCTTTTGGGGGAGTTGTGAATGTGTCTCCCTGAATCTAGCAGGAGCATTTTACTTGAAACATCCTGTAAAATGTACTACACACTCATACACAAGGTTATGATTCTTGTATATCTAAAAAGCAAATTGTTTCTAATGTATCTGTGTGTGTAATTTCACCCATGAGGCTGCTTTGATATATATATATATTAGTTCTTATACCAAGTAGAGCCTTATCATTGTGAATGCGAAGCTTTTTGTTTTCTTCTCATCCCGAGTTCATCTCAGAAACATTTTACCTGGTTTGCTTTTCTAATACGTGTTTGTATGTGTGCCAGTGTCTCGAGGGCTGCATGGAACTGCAGTCAAGAGAATGGGAGGAGGTCATGGCAATGATTACGAGTACTACCTCCATGCCAAGCACATGTATAACTTGGATCGGATGAAGCATCAGAAACTGAAGATGACCCTCGGGGTGTTGACTGCCTTCAGTATTGGTGTAGGCGTTCCGGTGTATGCTGTTATATTCCAGCAGAAGAAGACAGCTTCTGGGTGATTTACGCATGTTTTGAGGGTATTAAACCAAGTTGTGAAATAACAGTTGGGTGGCATAATATGCTCAATGGCCGACTTGTCACTGTTATAATTTGGATTTTTATTTCTGGCTTCCAGCATATAGTCGTGGGCATTTGCTTATTTGGTTGATAGACATAGTCAATGATCTTATGATTGAGGGGGCTCTTATCCTTTTTGTACATTGTAAAAGTTTCAAATAATTTCTGAACCTTACTCGGCAAAAATCAAGCATGACTATTTTGCTCAACAACTTTTTCTTAGTGCAAGTAGCATGGCCCTTTGCTCTGAAGACAAATAGATGACATTTTACATAAGTTTGTCGTTTGGTTTACTAACCCTATATTTTACAGAAGCAGCAGCTTTTCTGAAGTTGAAATTTTGAGACCCTTTTGTGGACCAAAAGTTACTGGTATCATTGAGTTGGTGATCCGAAGTTTTACTTGGGGGTCCAGGTATCAAGATCAGAGACAGGTTCATCCTTTTTCCTGGTAGAAATATTCCATTGTATCACAATGCTGGTCATGGTTTGCGCTTGAAGAATGTTTGTGCAGAGAGCTACTCTTTATATACATTTGTGTAAATGTCATATGACATCTTTCGTTGTGTTGCAACATAAATGCTTGTAAATGTCATATGACATCTTAATGAAGCTCTATGCTGGTAGGCAATACAATATGGCAAACGTTCAAATGTCCATTCACATGTAAGGGTTATTCCTTCCATTATGTCGCCAAAATTTTCCTGCTCGTACTTAATATGATGCACTACACTACGGCTGTGTTTGATTGGGCTTTTTTTTCATGGAAAATATTTCCACCACAAATTTTCCACCAATTGTAGTGTTTGATAGCTTATATTTTCCATGGAATTATTTTCCAAAAAACTATCATTTTCCATATTTTCTTCTAAAATGGTGGAAAATGAAACTTGTCTAACCCATAGGAAAATATCATTTTCCATAGAAAATAACTATTTTTCGTGGATAATAATGACAATCAAACAACCAAATTAAGTTTTCCATGAAATTTTTTAAAATTCCATGAAATTTTTTTCCTAGGGAAATAATTCCATGGAATTAATTTATTTTCTACGTATTTTCCACCTTGTAATCAATGGAAAATAATTACATTGATTGCCTATGTGTGTCATTCATATATTTTTATCAAATTTTCTAAACGAAACTATATTAAAGAATTCATCCACATTTTTCCCTTACCGACTGTTTACTAGGACGAGGTGACGATGTTCGTGTTTTTGCTGTCATTTTGTAGCTAGACTTGGCTGCTCCAGTACAGGCTGGGCTGAATATGCCTATTGTGATTGTTAAAGCCAAATGCTGACAAATACAAATTTATACGCTACTAGTAATGTGCATGTGCAAATGCACGTGCGAAAAAAAATATTGAATATAAATTTATTATAAAAATTATCAAATCTCGGATTTGAACTCAAGCAACCAAGAAAATAACTCCTAATTTAACCACTTGAGTTATACTATTTAGTTGTAAATATATCATATTAGATAGTTAAAATACTTAGTTAATTTTTTTAAATAATTAGTGGAGTATTTAGATAGTTATTTAGTTATTTATTATTATTATTTTAATTTATTTAAATGGTTGATGATATTCATATGGTTTAGACGGCTCATTTTTGAGCCGTTTTGAAGCCTTTTTCTATAGTAGAAGATAATAAACTTTGGAGAAATTAGCACGCAAGATATTTTTTGGGACAAATTTAACTCCCCCAAAATATCCGCCATAAGACGTCCGTGGGGGTGTAGTCCGTTGGGTACACTGACAGATTCCGTGGGGATGGACACGGTTCGAATCCTTCCATTGGCGTTGTTCATCGACCCGGAGAAAAAGACAATTCAAAAAAAAAAAAAATCTGCCAGACCAATTGGTACCGATTGGCATGCATAAATTATGTCTTAGAGAATATTACTTGGGAAAAAAAAAATTCCAAACTTCTTTAGACAATTTACTTAGGGTTGAAAGGGCTTTGGGGAGAGAGGTTATATTAACGATTTTTCCTTAATTTTGTAATTAACAGCCAATATTAAGTGAGATATGGGGTGTAGTGAGATTAGTAATTGTTGGATTAACTAGATATTAAACGGTTTTGCTATATTTTAATTTTCCTACAAAAAAATAAAAATATATCAATTGAAATCCGTTATACTAGACACGTGCCGACCCCATGCGTTGGCAAGAAAATATGACACTTGAGCCACTGCATAAATAAGAAGAAAACAACGGCAACCGTAGTCATCTTCTCCTCCTTTCTCTTTCCTCTCCCACATATAAAAAAACCCTAATTCCGAACCGAAATTCTAGATCGGAACCCTAATTCTCATGAAATTCACCACCGGAACCCCAATTCTCCAATCATGAACCCGTCCTCTTCCTCCACCGGCCCCCAGTCCCCGGGCCTCAAGACCTACTTCAAGACCCCCGAGGGGAAGTTCAAGCTCCAGTACGAGAAGTCCCATCCCGCCGGCCTCCTCCACTACTCCCATGGAAAATCCATCTCCCAGGTCCTATCAAACCCTAGAATCAGAGATAGGGTTAGGGTTTCACTCCGATTATCCCGAAAAGTTGCCGGCTTTGTTAAAAGTTATCTTTTTCTTTTTTTTTCTTTTCAGTTGACGGTCGCGAATCTGAAGGAGAAGCCGGCGACCCAGACACCGACGACGCCGACGACGCCGAGCTCCGGTGGCGGGGTGCGGTCGGCGGCCGCGAGGTTCCTCGGGACGGGGAACGGGAGCAGGGCGCTGAGTTTCGTCGGCGGGAACGGCACGGGGAGGGCGACGACGGGGAGCTCGAGGATCGGCGGGTCTTTCTCGTCGAATGGAACCGGCGGGCCTTCCGTCGTGTCGAATTATGATGGGAAGGGGACTTACTTGATCTTTAACGTCGGGGATACGCTCTTCATCAGCAATCTCAATTCTCACGACAAGGTATCGGCTTTTCTTGTTTTGATTATCGAAATGTACCGATGCAATCACACTATTTGCGTTTTGGTTTGGTACAACTGTTGTGATTCTCTTAGTTTTCAAGATTCAGTGTATAATTGAAGATGAATTAGTTGCATAATATTCATTAAGCGAAGATGTAGACAAAGCAATTGCGGACCGAATGTTAGTGTTTGTGAAGTTGGAAAACTAGATTATTTAGACTAAGTTTCTAACTTTCAAAACAACCCTTATTGTCACAATATTTAGATAGATATCTTATATTTTGAATCTATGACGACCGGCATCTCTCGACTTTCTTGCTTTTTTAATTTGTCCAATACCCAGGAGATACTGGTTTCATCGGTTAATTGCCGAACCAAGAATAATGAAGCAATGCCAACAAAAAAATGACCCTGAAGAGATGCTCATTTGCTTTACTAGTTTTCTGTTAGGTTTATAATACTAGTTTTTTTGAGCTTAGAGAACTTGCACTTACATTCTAATTATTGATTCAAAAGTTTTCTGATGAAGAGCTGATGTTTGATGATATGCATAGTTCTTTTGTTAATTACTACTGAAACTATTGATAAACTTAACAGTATGCTATATGCTGAAGCCTGTGGCATTATATATATGGAAAGATTTGACTGCTATCATTTACATAAAAGCAAGAACATCCTGACATTTTGTGACATGCTATATATGATTCTTCCATTCATCTCTCTTTGGGGCCATATTTATCTAACATTAAGTGTCAAATCCTTTTTTCATGACCTCAATCCTTCCAGCTTTACTTAGGTTTACCTCTCGTGACTCGTCCGAGCACCTTCTTTAACTAAGATTCTATTACTCTTTATTGGTGCAATCTATTGGTCTTCCTTTCATGTTAAACGACTGTCTACTTATCCTCGGTCGACATCTAACTTCCCACAAATACACTCATTATGTAGGGGCGGATTTATTAGTCCAGAGCGCACCCCCACCCCCCCGAAAAAATTTTGGGGAAAAATTGTTGTCTTTTATAAAAATGGAAAATATGTTTTATTAATATATTGGGGAAAATTGTTGCAAGACTGAACCATGTATCTATTGTGTAAAATAACAAACTCTTAACCATTAGGCTAGTTACTTATAATTGTTAAAATTATATTCTTAATATATTTGCTCTTTTAACATTGCCATAGGAAGAGAAGCCCCCTTTGATTAAAGCTCCTTATAGTTGATCTTTTATCATTGCCATATTAAGAGAACTCTTGACTAATGCTCCTGGATCCACCCCTGCTTTAATGTATTGTCCATCTTGACATTCTCATTCACCTAAAATCGTTTATTGTCTTGAATCTTAATTGCTCACAGTTCCCATACAGGCATACATAAAGAGTGATGATGTCTTTCATAAAAATGGAAAAAATGTCTATGTTTCTCATATTTTGAAGGGTTCGAATAATTAGTTGCAACTTTCCCTCTATATGTATTTTTGATTAAAAAAATTGAGGAATAGCTTATAGTTTCATGCCAAACGAAACCTTACCATTATTATTCCAAATAAATAAATTAGGAAATTTATTTTTTCCCATTATGTTTTTGGCATTTCTTAACTAAGAATAGAAAATGATGTCTCATCAAGAATCACAAATGCTAGGATATATCCAGTATCCACAAGTACTAAGCATATATTTAGCATAATAAATGGACTATGGAGATTGTACATGCTTGCCAACTAGTGCTCTAGGTTTTAGGTCATGTGCCTGTCTTGTTAATTGCCACCTTTCCTAGAGTGTGGCATAGAGGGTTGGCATTGTCTTGCTTGCGGATTAGTGGACAAAAAAAATTGGCAACTCTTTTGTGGAGCTTTCTCATGCTTCATAGCCAACCGACCCAACCCCATTCCAATGGGAGAATATGTAGATTATGACAATGAATTATATTTTTAGAAAATCTGGGTTATGACTATCACATCAAGCGTTTTGGAATCCATCTTTGTACTACAACGTTTTCTCCCCCAAAACTTGAGAACTTAACCTGCTTATTGTATTAATGTGGATACAAACTTGTAAATACTTTATTGCGTAATAAGAATGTCTCATGTAAACAATTGCAATGAAGTATAGTTAAAATGTTTGCTCATTTGTTCACAAACTTGACTGGCATATGTCGTGTTTAAGTGTCAACAATCAATATTTACATATAATTGTGATACATTGTGATTTTACGACTTGAAGGGTCTGTGGAATGTCAATGTCACCGAAATGTCATATTGTGTTGAGTATCCGTGTTTGACGAGTCAACAATTTTTGTAAATTTTGAGTTTGCTGGTAGCTGCTGGTAACTGCCATATATCCTAATAGAGCAGAACTAGAAATTAGGATTCCTCTTAACACAAAGAAGCAGGTTAAACTTTCTTCCTCTTTTTCCTTTCTTTAAGGCTTTTTGAATTGTACCTCTCTATTATGGTCCACAAATTGATTTGATAATTTAATATTTTCTCCAACTTTCTTGGTTACAAGCTGTGGGTTGGATCATTTCCAAACTTTTCCACAAAATTCTGGTGCTATCTTTTTAACTTATGAATATAAGCTTCAACCATATAATGTTAGTATGTGTAACATATGTCTGGTTGAATCTGACAGGACCCAATCAAAGCAATCCATTTTAGCAATGCGAATCCGGTCTGCCATGCATTTGATGCCGATGCCAAGGACGGACATGATTTGCTCATTGGGCTGCAATCTGGTGATGGTGAGTTAGGTTGTACATTTCCTTGTGTTTTATAGTATAATTGTTTATGCTGACGGAATCATCTGTTTCCTTGCAATATTTGTTCTAGTCTACTCAGTATCATTGAGGCAACAGTTGCAGGATCTGGGGAAGAAGCTTGTGGGAGCTCAACATTACAACAAAGATGGAACTATTAATAACAGGCATGTATTGCTATCTATAAATTCTACAAATTGAACACGGTTGCATATTATTGATATATACTTGCATAATTCGGTACACTCTGAAGTAGTTTTATTAGTTAATTTATTTCTCTTCGTACTTTCCCTGACTACGTGAAACTTTTATATGATCAGAATTTTTTTTGCTAGATATCATTACAGATGAGTTTGATGTTCTAAATACCTTTTTTTTTCCCTCAAAGAGGGGAAGGTTTATAAAATGTGTTTCTAAATTGGAAAAAGCTATTTTGCCCGCAGGCGGGCCAGCTCGCCCGCCTGCGTGGCACTTCCCCATTGGCCTCCCCCCGTTAACGTGGGGCCCACGCCGATGCCCTGCCAATGGGGGAGTGCCACGTGGCGGGCGGGCTGGCCCTCCCGCGGGCCAAATAGCAGGGTTGTTCTAAATTTTGGTATGCAACTCCATAGCAATTTTAAACTATGAAAATGGTCTGGTGATTTGGTAAAGATACGGTCATAATTTAAATATGAGAGTTGGAATTTGGCATAGAGGGTTGACACCATCTTGATTAGCCAATTTCATGAGACCTTGGGGTCCGGTTCCCAGGTTCCCATGCGGATGGTTTGATATTTTGATCAATGAGGATGGAGTTGTGTACAAATTTTAATTGATGTAATGGATGCTTTGGGTAGATAGATTTCATTTCCTTGCTAAGGAGAATAGTGGTTTGCGGACTCCATGGTATTATAGGGATACCTATATTTATTGTCTATATCTCCCCTGAACTGTTATTGTTTTCCGTGAAGGGTGTATTTGGTTGCAAGCAAAGTGAAGTGAAAATGGTCACTTGATAAAAGTCCCACTTTTCTGAAGTGTGTTTTTGAGATATCTTGTTTGGTCACAAAGATTGTTCCCTTGAGAGTCACTTTTATTATTTTACCGGTTTGGTGGAGCGTAGCATAATTGCTTAACGTGTATGTTTGTCCACTTGTTACATAATGAAATGAGTAGTAGTAATGTTTATTTATTTAATCTCACTTTCATCCCACATCGGACTTGAAAGAGAGGATGCGAATCCACATTTTCAAGGGGAACAAAACCCACTTTACATCATAAATGAAAGTGGAAATCATGCTCCACTTGCTTGTAACCAAACAACAACAGTGGTGAAAGTGGAAGAAACTTTGACCACTTCATTTTACATGTTTGCAACCAAACACACCCTAAGCTATGTTTGGTTACAAACAAGTGAAGTGAAAAAAGGTAAAAGTGTAGTCTTGTTATTTCCACTTTAACCATTTTTTGTTGTTTGGTTACAAGCAAGTGAAGCTTGATTTTTACTTTTGGATGTGACATAAAGGAGTCTCGACTTCTTTAAATTTTGAATCTCACATCCTCCCCTCAAGTTTTAAGTGAGATGAAACTGGGGTTATAATTTTTTCTTTTCACTTTTCAGTTTTCACCGTGTGACAAGTGTATAATTCACACTTCAAATCATTCCCACCTGCATAGTACCAAAGATATAAAGTTAAAGTGGTGACACTTTCAAAGGGAAAACAATATCGTAACCAAATAAGATAACCTTGAAATTTCACTTAATAAAAGTTCAAATTTTGTAAAGTCACTCCACTTGCTTGCAACCAAACACCAAGATTGTAAAAGGCGCTAGTCAGATGGGCACCTGGCCCCAAGCCCGCCTAGGCGGCTGCAGTTCAAAAGAAATTAAAAAAAACCCAAAAACCCTACAGAAAATTGCAAAAAAAGTCTATAGAACCCCAAAACAGGCAGTCGGGGGTGGGCGGCCTAGGTGGGCACCAAGCGCCTACCACCTAGATCGATTTTTAGAACACTGCCAAACACACCCTAACAAAGGGTAAATAGATGGATTGTAGAGTTCCGAAATCTGAGTGAATGCAGATGTACTTCTCCAGTATAGTGCAACGTCCTTGTAATATTCGTCATAAAGGAAGCTGTCTGAGGAAAAATAATAGTTCTATTGAGGTAATATATTGGTGTAGGATACAATTTGTATTGTCCTAATCCGTCCTGCATTTGCCACAAGGTAAAAGCTTCAACAATTTCAAATTTGTACTGGCATCAGAACACATGTATCAAATCCATGTCATCGAAACATAGGGTCAAACAATGAATAGGAAAGTTTTGAATGAATGGAGATGCATATCTCCAGTATACTGTGGTATTCTGGTGCTATATTTCAGAGGGGAAACTGCATGAGGAAAAATAGCAGTTTTTGAAGGTAATATATTGGTGTAAATTAATGTCCTTCCTAATCCCTTGTGATTTTTCCATTAAGGTAAAGGAGCTTCACATTTTCACATTCCTACATGATATCAGAACCCATGGATCAAATCCATTTCATTGAAATAGAGGGTCAACCGGCATATAGTAGTAGATTTCTGATTGAATGGAGATGTACCTTTCTAATATACTGCGATCTTCTTGTGTTATAAGCCTATACATCAAAGGAAACTGCGTGAGAAAAAGTAACAGTTCTCTTCCTTCATGCTATCCCACATGATGCAGAACTGTTTTGTGAGATTGCCTAAACTTCCACCAATTCTATCACAATTAGGGCTATCAACTGGTTTGGTTTTGGTCGGATATATTTAAAATTTGAGTCCAACCCAGAAATCTTCTGGCTTCCAAGTCTGTACCTGAAACCCGACTCGAATTACATACGAGTTCTGGTTTTAGCATATGAACCGGGTTTAAAAAAGATCAGATAGAAAAAAACTTGCCCAACAAACACTCAACCCTTCCAACTAGCAAAAAATCAACTTTAGAAGAATTTTATATATTTATCAAAACCCGAACTGAACCCGATTTTTTTCAGGTTTCACATGTACTCCAACCCGACCAATATTATTTTGGATTTTAATTTTTACACCAAACCTGAATTTTTGGTCACAAATATGGTCGGGTTACTGGGTTATCTGTTACCATTGACAGTCCTAAGCACAGCCTCTTCCAGCATTTTTACTGATTCAGTTTTTGATATTTGGTCTTATGGATGGGGATAAAGAGGAAGAAAAATAATCTTTAGGGTTTCCAGGGTCATGTTTTTTGTGTGTTCTACGATAGGAAAAGCCATCCATATATAGGGACTTCCCAACAGATCGTCCACTCCCCTCCCGACATTCCAATTTCCAGAGTCTCCCATGATTTCCGGATCGTGTATATATGACTCATATGACTCGGTCTATGATCGGAATCCGGTTACCTTCCGCTCATGTATATTGGGCCCAGGAGTCCTGTATATTCTTAGCGTGTGTGCCATATCAACATCTTTGAGCTCTTGCCTCTGCCTCACCCAGCAATTGTCTTCATTTTCATGCAGAGAAACACTAACCTTTATCCTTTTAGAAACTGAGTGAAACCCAAGCCATTAAGCTAAGCTAGTCTTTGCTCTAAATTATCTGTTCTCTGCCTGACTGAACATGAACAGTAAACCATATTTGTAGGGTGATGAGAGAATTTGGGATTTAACTCATGGAGAGAAATAAGGCATAGGCTTTCTTGCTATCAGCCAACTAGAATGTTTGGAGAGGGAGAATTAGCTGGAGACTGTTTGGGTGTGGTGTTTGAGGGGGTTAAGTTTAAGTATGATCCAGGTTAATATAGATCCAACCTAACCTGCCACTTCTATATTTTGTATAGTTAAGGTCAGTAGGATATGGCTCAGCTAGTTCCAACAAGAATCAAACAAAATTTTATACAGGTTTTAATTAGAGGAATAATATTGTGTTAAGGCTAAACTGTCATTTCCCTTTCTTGTTAACATCGTCAGTCATATTTTTGAACCCTCTCGAGAAACAAAAGTTTAGGGTATCCTGGTGTAAAATGATTGGTCGCAAGTGTTCCATTTTTTATGGTTAGTTGTGTAATGGAGAAAGATCTCCAAATTATGATTAGTCTAATTAGATATCTGAATTGCAACCAAAGAAAGATCTTATGAGCAGGGTAGTTTTCCTTATCCTATACTAATTTGTTGAGTTGAGACTACTTGAGTGTGATTGAGAACAAGGCCAACTTTATGAATACAATTGTCTTCTGAAGTTTCTTTTAGCTGGTTAAAGAAGAATCTAAAATTATGTTGGTTGTTCCATGAAGAAGCCTTCTTTCTGGTCAAATTAAATGAAAAAAATGGGGATATCAAAAGGAATTTTAGGTATCTGAAATTTATTAGTTGGCTATATGGCATATTCGAATTAGCTGTTGTTAGTTGCACCAACCTCATAGATGCTGGAGGCTGTCCTTATTTGTAAAAAAGACTTGATATATTTTGTTATGTTCATTGTTTTTGTTAGTTAAAATATCTAAGTATGTGTCTTTGTTTGCTTTCTGCAGTCGTTGCACAGCTGTATCTTGGATACCAGAAGGTGATGGCACCTTCATTGTTGGTCACATAGATGGAAATCTATATGTTTATGAAAAGGTGGGCCATGGATGTGTAACGGAATCATCTATTAATACAGTTTGATTACTTGTATATTCAATTTGATGGTAAAAGTTTTTGCTTGCTTTATTTAGGGCAAGGATGGGACTGTTGACTCTCCCTTTGCTGCCATCAAGGATCAGACTCAGTTTACTGTAGCACATGCACGTTCGAGTAAGGTAACTTCTGTAGCATATCTTTTCTGCATGTACATCAGTCTAACAATTGACAACTCATGTATTGTGCTTTCATTTATTTTTAGTATTTTGAGAATTGTGATGGATGCTTAATTTTCAATAGAAATGGTTCTTTAATTGCAGAGCAATCCTATTTCCAGATGGCATATTTGTCAAGGTTCGATCAACAATATTGCTTTCTCAACAGATGGAGCATATTTGGCCACTGTTGGTAGAGATGGTATCTGCTTGATCTGATACTAATTGTTTTGGTACTTCTACTTCACTATATTTCATAATGTGCTTCCACTTTTACTTGACACTGCTTCTTGTAGGTTATTTAAGAGTATTTGATTACTCTAAAGAGCAACTGATATGTGGTGGGAAAAGCTATTATGGTGCTTTACTATGTTGTGCATGGAGGTAATTAGCAATGTCTTAGTCTCAATAATGTATAGTGCTTCCTATTATCTTTCCATATTATTTGTATCAAATCTGTTTATTCAGCATAATGGATCTTGTAGTATCCAAGGGGTGTAATTTAGTTACACACAAGGATATATATATATATATATATATATATATATATATATAGAGAGAGAGAGAGAGAGAGAGAGAGAGAGAGAGAGAGATCCTTGCTCTTAAGGCCCCCCCCCCCCCCCCCCCCCCCCCCCAAAAAAAAAAAAAAAAAAAAAATCCCCAAAATAGCAGCCATTGGATTTTCTTTTTAACTGTACAAATTAGTTCAAAATTTTGCGAGAAATTGAGTAGTTTAATGATCTAATATGTACCGTCAAAAAAGACAGATCCAATGACTGCTATCTTTAGAACATTCGGGGATGTTTAAGAGCGGGGATCCGTATCCTCCCTCAAACACATGTAAATGTTTAATGCTGCATATGCCCCCTCATAGCCACCTACTACCCACTAGCATGTTTTACAACATTGCTTGCCAATGGTTAGAATGTGGATTTGGGAGCTTGCTATTAGATCTTTGTCGTGCTTCCTGGGTGTCCACATTGAACGTGACTGGGCTGTCCACATTGCTTATGTTTTGTCTAAACAAAGAATATTTCCCTTATGGGAGATGGTGGCTTGTGTTCTTTTTGTCATATATGGCTCAAAGTCAATCTCACTTAGAGCTTAGGAAAGATTTCTGCTCAAGAGTGATGTCCCCACATGAGTATTCTTTCCTCAAATCTATAATGAAGTTTGATTCTGTGGAGGATGAGCACCTACTTGACAACTTACCAAAAGGGTGAAGTAGAATTCTAATACTGGTTTTTTAGGTTGTGATCGACTTTTAACATGGCCTCTCACACCAACCCAACACCACCACCACAGACAAAAAAATAAAAAAGGTTGGAAGTATCTGTCTTTTCCTTTCTACCTCTGCTTTGAGTTCCATTATAATCAAAGTCCAATCCTAAACCTTCTTTCTCTAATTATAAGGTCTTAATCTGATTCATTTTCAAGATTCAATACTCGTATCTATGAGTTTCTCTTGCAGACGCCTCCCAATTTCACCATAACACCGGCCTTGTTTTGATATGTACCTCTCCGCAACAAGTTCGTTTCAGTTTTCACGGATACTTCTACGTAGGAACTTTACTCTCACCAAGAATACCAACTACAAGGAGTGAGTAGGCTCAGAGAGTCGAAGGCAAGATGATACTGAGGGTTTATGATTTATCCTTGCCCCAAGACTAGAATCTATCTTTTCATCCTTCTAGTCCTCTGTTCGTTTTGTACACTGGGACTACTCATTCAGTGAATTTCAGATTTCCTAGTCTAATGAGTTTATATAACGCAGTGGAGTTAGGTTGGTATGTATAATTTTATATAAGGTATCACCATTCGTTAGCACTGTCATGGAGCTAATGCGATAAACGAGTTAGTCTTTCCGTATATACTGTTTGCATATACAATATGGTCTTGGATAAATAATGCCACCAAATGTTTTTCCCTCCTTGTTGTTGCATTAGAAATGTGATTGTTATCACATTGCAAATTTAATCCCCTGAACCTAGCTATGGTGTGTGTTTAATTTTCTAGTCCGGATGCCAAATACATATTGACTGGTGGTGAGGATGATCTTGTACAAGTCTGGAGCATGGAAGAACGGAAGATAGTAGCATGCGGCGAGGGACATAATTCATGGGTAGAATTTATTATGTTCTTGTATTGTGTCTCTTGCTTTGCTGTCTCAAGGAACTAATATCGTGCTCGGCAGGTTAGTGGTGTTGCTTTTGACTCCTACTGGACATCACCAAATTCTGATGGAACTGGTGAAAGTGTTATGTACCGCTTTGGTTCTGTTGGTCAGGTACAAAAACTTTTGGGAATAAATATTGACAGTGCTAGGACCAGGCTTATGAGATTTAATTTTGTTTATGAATTTGAGTTGCTTTAATAGTGTATTAAATAATCTGTAATTTGTTTTCATCTACATGTCATACTGTTAATATAAGGTAATATGATGTTAATAGAGAGAACTTTGATGAACCAAGATTTGTCTGGTGCCTTGCATCTACTTAAGCCCTCACATTACTTTCATTATGTGATTGATATAATCCTTTTGTTATATATTTGCAGGATACTCAATTGCTCCTTTGGGACCTGGTAATGGATGAACTCATTGTGCCATTACGTTGCTTCCCACCTGGGGGTTCACCTACACTTAGCAATGGAAGTCCTTCTGCCCATTGGGACAGCATTTGTCCTGTGGGCACACTTCAACCTTCTCCAAGCATGCGGGATGTGCCCAAACTTTCACCTCTTGTTGCCCACCGAGTGCATGTTGAACCACTTTCTGGCTTAACATTTACCAGTCAATCAGTGGTCACAATTTGCCGGGAAGGACATATCAAGATCTGGGTGAGGCCAGGGAATGGGGAAAGCCACCAGCCAAATGCCTCTGAGGTAGTTGTGAATGCAGTTAATCTAAAAGATAGACTTCTACCAACATCAGTCAAAGCGAGCACTAGCACTTATAAACAGCCAGGCTCTGTTCTTATACGAAATTAAAGCACCTTTTGGCTTGCTTTCAATTTCATTTGCTTAACCTGCGGGCAGTGTGAAGCCTACTTGGGTTGCTGATCTTTCCATGATGTTTTAGTGCTCATGAGAGGTCAATGGAGCTCTGCAGCATTTGCCTAGTTATGTTTTTTTGTTTGCAGTATGTCAATATTGCCATTTGTGTGGCAGTAGAGAAAAATAAACAGTAAGTGCTTAATGTACAGATCAACATTAAATGCACAGAACCTTGTTATAATGAACTGTCTAAATGTTGCAAGAGTTGTGGCTGTATATAATATTGTTTTGATATCGGACTTACATATAGGGAAGTAAATCTTCATATTCCTTTATTTGTTGCATCTGCTCTCGAGTAAAAAGAGCCTTCTGGTGTGTGAACTGAAGCAGTGCTTTATGATGTTTTCTGCAGATTATTCTGCTTTAGGATCACTTAGTCTGGGTTTTGGGATTTTGCTTATGGTTGGCTGCTGCTGCTTGTCCAAAGCCGTTTGGTAACAAGTTATCCAAACGCTTTGAAAACTTGATTTGGGACAGCTTTTGACAGCAGCCTCCCACCTGCTGTCAGAAACTGTGGCTTTCCAAAACAAAAATCCTAGAGGGACTCGTGAGTTCAAATTTTGAGTTTCTATAGTCGGATTGTTTCCAAAAGCAGCAGCAATACCAAACCAAGCCTCAAGCTTTCTGACAGGATTTGCCTGGAGATGATGGAATAGCGTAAATTTAGCCCCCTTTTCATCCTTTACTTTTATTAATTAGCTAGTACTCAATTCATCTCAATGGTTCATGATGGCAGGACATATAAATGTCATTGGAAAGAGCTGTTTCAAATTCCAGATGGGAATGTAGAGTACAGTAGTCAACAATTCTGATAGCTTTATGCTATGCTTGTTAAGAGTTTGATGTATCCAGTAAACAAGCAAGAATGATGCAAGGTATGTTACCTGTCTTATTTTTGTTTTGCATCTGATGCATATTTCATTGTGACATTAGTTATAGGAGTTGCAGAACTGAAGATTATATTATATCTTTCATATACTGCTAATATTACATGAGCAAGTAATTTAGTTTGCACATGTAGGAGGCTTGGATGAACCATTGTTGGCCAAGTAGTTCCTTTGTAGTGATGAAAGTGTTAAATTTTGAGCTATCCTCAGCATGGGTCTAAAAGAAAATTTCTTGAAGAGCAGCCTGTGACATTATACATCTCATGATAGAATTAAGATCGCATATAGACTCTGCATTTATGCTGCGGAGCTGTTTGGTTAGTTGTAGATGCAACTGCAAGAAATGCAGCAGTTTGGTTCGCTGTAGCACAACTGGAACAAATGTAGCTATGTTGTTGGCTGTAAATAATGCAAGGAAAAAACTACAATATTTGCATCAATTTCTGCAACATTTGTTGCAGCTCCAATCACAGCAACAAAAGAGATCTTCTCCGGCCACTTGCTGAGTAAGACAAAGAAGATCACTTATTGCAACCGGATCTGACCTATGATCACAGTTGGAAGCTACTATTTTAGAATTATCATACATTGCAATAAGCAGCCTTAACATTCTGCATTTCTTTTCTTCGCTTTTCATCAGCTTTTGATTGCATATTGCTATCTGATCATAGTCCTATGGTTATCGTTGTGTAGATCATGTGCTAGTTTAATTATGATGAATTTCTCTTCTAGGGAAATTATGCACATTGGTTCTTATTCTCTTAATAAATGAGGCATGCCTTTCTTGATGTTGGCTCTCATGTATCTTAAAAAAAAGTTGTAAGTTAATATTATTTTGATAAAAGATCTGGTAGAATTTGCTTGTACATTAATAGTGTGTATATGAAGAATACATAATCTGGATTACTCTTGTTCATTACTCTTGTTCATATTTGCGCTCGGTAAAAGAAATGGCATTCTAGAGAGCTATTTACATTTTACACTGCACATTTCTGCATCAACTGCGAGAACATTTATGTTAAAAAACAGGATTAAAAATTTGTTGGATAAAGAAGCAGAGATTCTCTGCATGTTTCTCAAACATATAAGTCAAGTTAATATATCCCTTGATCTAAATCTTCTTCTTACTATATCAGAAATTATCAATGGGCGCTTGGATGCACATTGTATCATTTGCCTTTCCGGAACTTCCCCATTCGAAGATTCTAGCGATTGGCTTATATTTCAGAGAATTATAGCCAGAGACCTCAGGTTCCCTGACTGTTTTCCAGATGAAGCTAGTGATCTCATCTGGTGAGCAACGGTACTTATAAATTACTTCATTTTCAAGCCGATCTTTGATATTGTTATTCTAAAACCCATTTCTCAAGCCAACTCACATTATTTTGTAGTATGCCATTTGTAAATTAAGTATACACGAATTCACATGGATCAGCATGATCAGATTAACGTAAATTGTACGTAACCGATTCATATGTTGGATAGGCTGTTGCGGGTGTCATCGCCACCACAGCCTGCTCAAAATCAGACTTAGTTTCCCATATTTGTCTGAATTCCATTGTCACGTACTTTAAATTGGGATTCAACGTCTGATGCACCGCCTAACATGTCTAAGCTGGTTTCCGTCGACTTCTTTGATTCCAAATGGCATAACTATATCCATGTAATTTCTACAGACGAACTCATATTTACATGACCTGATTTTTAAGTACGGAAGCTTTCAATATGAAGTAAGTTATACTATACAAATTATATTATCATCCATAGAAAAACTAAGTGCATGATTACAGTTCTGAGTAATTTGCATTCCTAATATCATATTAGCTTGATTGCACTTTTTTTGGTTATATTTTGATGCTTTTAGTCGAAGCTTCCCAATCATGAAATGTTTGAAGAAATGCCAATTTTGACAAGAAATTGTCGTGTTGATGTTTGCTGCAGTTATTCTTTAATTATGACCTAGCTCTGTTCCACCACAGAAGAAGTCTTGGGTTTCCTTGTTGAAGCTACATGGACCTCAAATTTGAAAGAAGAACCAGACAAGGTCATCTTGCCAACAATCTTCACATGGAGTTGAGTGCAAAATTAATGTAACTATAACTGATATTCGTTTACACTGCCAAGTTGCACATTTTCAACATTGCATGACATTATCAGTACTAAAGATGACCTGCTAATTTAATTAAGGGACATAAATTAACAAATAATTCAAACAATAAAAGCCCTACATGCTGCATGCATGTTTCTTATATATGATCGATAGTCTTGCGAATATGAAGTTGAAGGGATCTTCTCCACTGCAAGCAATTATTACAAGTTACTACAAGTAGTATAACCAAATAATTCATGGCAACGATCAAAACACTTGATCCATTTATTATTAAGTTATAATGGCGCTACTAGTGATCGATGTCTCTCTCTCTCTCTCCATGCAATTAATTTTAGGGGCACTTAGGCTTCTTTCCATGGGTCCTGAGGCTAGCATAGCAAGGACAGGAGTTCTTGTTGCCGTAAGTTCCTAACGGAACACAGCGGCACCTCGAGCAACATGTGCCGCATGCTCGGCTGCAGACATTCTTCCTCGACGCTTTCCTGCATCTCCTAGCACACGCGAAGTGGCAGTCTGGCCGACACGACACGACACGCAGAAGATCGATGTTAACTTGATTCAATATCGATACGGTCATGTAGTTTTAGAAAAGCTTAAAAGTTGTAGAAGCATTAGAAAATCTTGAATATTTCGTCAGGATATATGTAGGGTTGTTGATCTAATAAAGGAAATTCTACATACTTATCTTGGGAGTGCTATGGTGAATTTTGTGATGGGCGACGCGTCCTTCTCCCTGTATGGTCAAGATCAAACAAAAATAAAGTTTATTTATATATATTTATGAATAGAACTAATATCAATTTCAAATTAATTAAGCCCAGTAGCAAAATCAGTATGTTCATATGCAAGTTTTAAGCGGATATCAATATGGAAAGGAGCCTAAGTGAGTTCATGAACTTAAAGAGGGATAGACGACTAATATATATAATAGCTAGCACCAGCTACTTAGACATTTATAATTGAGCATCTTAATTTGTAAGCATTAGTTAGAAAATCACACTAAATTAGCTTTCTTTTATTTTGAAATTAAGTGAATGCACTATATATATATATATATATATATATATATATATATATATTTTTTTTTGAAAGAAGGTTAATTGTGGCGAACGCTCCCACCGGGAATCGATCTCCTGACCACTCGGGCCACATGCATCTCTCTTAACCACTAGGCTAGAGGTCATTTGCATATATATATATATATATATATATATATATAGTTCTACTTTGATCAGTATACGTATGTAAGTTTGTAGTATGGAAGAGCTAGCTAGCTAGCTGGTCAGAATGGACTCACATCTAAGAGCTCGTTGACATCGTTGTCATGATCCAAAGAAGCCTCTGCCAACACCTACGATCAAAACAAACAATGTTAATTAGTGATGACAAGAATGCTTCAGAGCAGATGTTCGATGGATCGGTTGCTGATCAGTTTAAAATGCTATACTTGTAAGAAGAGGAACAGAACAAGGAAGCATATGATCAGCTTCTTTCCTGTAGTAACCATTGTGCTAGCAAAGGTCGAAACAAAGAGATGGGAAGGAACGAAGAAAGAAATATTGCCTTCTCTTATAGAAGAGTCTCCTCCTTTTTATTCTGATCCAATGGAGTGGGTTCGCAGAAAGGAAAGGAAAGGAAATCAATTCTTTGCTCTTCGGGAAATTGTAATTTTCATTAAAAAAATATTCCAGTGTTTGAAAAGACGAGAAATATAATCATAATACATTTTGTCCTAATTTTTTTTTAATAAATGAACAAAATTAGGAGGTAAAGTGAATCCTTAGATGGGTGGGAAAGTATTTCCGCACTCCACTATCGTATTTTTTCTTTTTGTAAACTATTTTTATTTACTGCTCGTTTCCTTTAACATCCAAACACAGAAAATAAATTACTTTTCCGTGAACTAAAGGTGGCTAGGTTGTAGCCTTCCTTCTTCCGATGCAACTTGCATGCATGTACGTATATGACTCTCTTCTCTAGGAGTGGCTCTAACTTCTATCATTATTGAGCAAATACTTAGCTTATCATCTTAGGATCAGGCTATAATGATTAATGAAGATTAGAGAGTTAGGCATTCACATGTGATGAGCTTTTCCGTATGGTGCTGGTGGTTGTTGCTATTGGCTTTATTAGCTTAGCTAGCTCAACATAAGCTGGCAATGCTGCCTGGAAGTGTTATATCATGTGATTCTAGCTTCTTCTCCAGAGCTGCTTTTTTTTTTTTTCTTTCTCCTTTATAGATGTCCCCTCCCCCTTGCTTTGCTTCTTTCCTTAGGAAGCAAGGCTATTTTTGAAAGGGACATGCTACACAATTTGTTTGAACGGATGATTTTTCCTCTTTGCCAGAAATTATAATTGAATTGAAGATTATATATTGCTTATTTTAAAGTAAATAATTTATTTATTTTATTTTATTTTATTTATAATCGAAAGCTATCTTATAAAGAAAGGTTTTGGGCTGTAGATATATGTGGATTCGGATCCGCTTGGCCTGATACCCGATGGCCCGTGTGTTAAAGGGTTCGACTTCGTTCAGCCCACTAACTAGCAAGGGTAAAGTTTGACATATATTATTTTTAAAGATTTTACTTACAATGACAATATCGATTTCATGTCTACTTCTTCTTTCTTTATTATATAAAGTCGGTATTATTAGGCTTTTATTTTATTTTATTTAATCGGATGGACTAAAACGCATAACACAAGGGAATAAAAATGTATATGATTTCTTAGACAATATATCAAGTGGGCTGGACCGATCCGGACCCAGTTTCGACCGCGGGACGGGCTGGACTAGTCCGGCCGAAGACTCTAGGTTATTGAGGTTTATTATGTTGCTTCGAGTACAAGTGTTATCTAATATTAAATTTAATCGTGTCTTGTTTAAATGCTTAAATTTTGTTTAGGTCATGCAACTTTCTGTGAACCAGTAATTATTCTGTACAGTATAGTATAATTAAAGACAATACACAAAATTTAAACAATATGTCTCAATTGTGAAATGTATTATTTTTTTCTGGAAATTGCTGAGAAATCCAATTTCGGGGTGGGCTTTTATGAAATGCCCATCCGCTGGATAAGTTTTATGAAATATCCAAAATTAAGTATTTTCACGTTAAATATTCCAAGATTCCCTTTTAGATGCCACCCGCTAGAAACTGCTATTTTTATAATACCGAAACTACCCCTCCGCGCGAATTGGTCATCTATATGTATTTGAATTCAAAAAACTCAGATCTGGATTGCGATTTTCATCTTCTTCTTCTTCACGGAAAATCTGAATTCCATTGCTCTCATATTCAGCAGAGATCGCAAAGATCGTTCGTAGTTCGGTGTGTTTTTCTTCAGTCGAACTCAGATCATCGCTCGTCATCATCATCACCATCATCATCATCTTCATCGTGGAGACATTTGAACTCAGATCTTCAATTGTGGAGAGAAGATCTTTCTTCTTCTTTTCCATAAGAATTATCATCGCTTTGAAAGAAGAACGAAACTCTTTATTCCTGAAAAAACTAAATTACACGTTTTAACACTGGAAATGACCATTCTCCGTCTTAATTAGGACGAAGAATGGCATTCTCCGTCTTAATTAGGACGGAGAATGCCATTCTCCGTTTTATTTAAGACGGAGAATGCCATTCTCCGTCCTAATTAACACGGAGAATGACATTCTCCGTTTCCGTCTTAATTAGGACCGAGAATGTCATTCTCCGTCTTAATTAGGACGGAGAATGGCATTCTCCGTGTTTCTAACACGGAGAATGATCATTCTCCTGCGTTTTAACACTAGAATGACCATTCTCCGTGATAAATTACACGGAGAATGGCATTCTCCGTCCTAATTAAGACGGAGAATGGTCATTCTCCGTTTAATTTAGCACGGAGAATGGCCATTCTCCGTCTTAATTAGGACGGAGAATGTCATTCTTCGTTTTATTTAACACGGAGAATGACATTCTCCGTTCCATTTAACACGGAGAATGGCATTCTCCGTGTTTCTAACACGGAGAATGGTCATTCTCCTGCGTTTTAACACTGGAATGACCATTCTCCGTGTAAATTAAGACGGAGAATGTCATTCTCCGTCCTAATTAAGACGGAGAATGGTCATTCTCCGTGTAAATTAAGACGGAGAATGCCATTCTCCTGCATTTTATGGTTAGCTGAAACTTTGGAGGGCCATAACTTTTGATTGGGAGGTCGAAACGAGGTCCCGTTTGTCGCAAAATGAGCGTATCGTCGAGGAGATTGAAAGTAACAGCTTCACGGTTAGACGGCCTTCCGAAATTTTAGATTCGCAAAAAAATGATGTTTGGACCTCCGTTTTAGCACTTTTGTCGTTCGTCCCGGTCTTTCCGAAATTTTTCGACGAGTTTTTGAAGATTTTTGAGGAGAAAACCTAGATTCGAAAGTGAGCAGCGTATGGAAGAAGATGGAGTATTGAAACATTTTTTTAAGAGCAGTTTTGTGGGTGTTTCCAATAAATTAAAAGGAAGGGCAAAAGGGTCATTTGGAACCCGCTTTGGATAAGTTTCTCTAATTCTGGGCACGCGATAAAAATTTTTTTAGCGGTGGGTTTTACATAAAATTTTTTTAGTTTTTGGGCATTTCATAAATCTTCCCTATTTTTTTCATGATTTATTTAGTTTTAGGGTCTCATCGTATAATATTGAAATTAGAAATGTCGGTAGTTGAGGCCCACTATATAAGTTTGAGCACTAACAAGCCCAAGGGCTGTGTTCCTATGTAACTCATGGTCGTCCGGCCTTAGCCTGTTCATCATCATCATCTCATCTGTGGTCATATTATTTTGACTAATGTGATTCAAATACCAATCAAAACTAGCCAACGCAGATTGTTTCAACAAAAATGCTATTTGGCTTCCAAATATTTGGGTGATACCACCTTCCATTATGTGGTATATGACATGACTGATGACATGACAGTTGACATGAAAAAATTAAACATTAAAATATATATTAATATCAAATTAACATGAACATTAATGTTAAAATTAACATTAAATTAAAATTAGCTTAACGTTAACATTAACATTAATATTATTATCAAATTAACATGAATCTTAATCTTAACATTAACATTATTAACATTAACATTAATTTTAACATTAAAATTAATATCAATATTAAATTAAAATTAGCATTAGCATTAACTTAACAATAATTTTTTGGATTAAAATATGACATATCAGTTGCCATGTCAGATGCCACATAATGAAAAATGAGATCACCCAAAAATTTTGGGAGCCAAATAGTATAATTGTTGTTTCAGTGGGAGCACAACAAGCATCTGGCCTAGTCGGAAAGGGGGGTTCGAGCCTCGGGAGCGTTTAAAGTGTAGGTCGGTCACCGTCATATAGTATCAATTCAAAATTTTCAAACTACTTTCCGTTTTCTCACCTAAGACCAGCTTAGACATCCAACTTTCACATTTTTTTTAAAATAAGCTGAAATGTTGGATTGAGTCTTTCGTCAAAGAGTCGGTCCAGATTGCATGTCAATTCTTTGTGTGTAAACAAAAACCTTTGTTTTTCCACAAGATTTGAAACTAAAGCTTCCAAAAAGTTATGACTTCACCTAACAAACACATCCATTCTCACACTCACACTATAATGAGACACATTTAGTTGTGATTGTCACCAACCAACCAATTTGGTGCCATCCAGAGAGGTCGGGTCAATGTTTGATATTTCCACCAAGAGGCAGCATCTTCTCAATTCGGATTCCAAGCAACCAATGGTTGATGGGGGCTCCATCTGGCTTTCTCCAAAACGACAACTTTGGTTGATAGCAACAACTTAGGGTTTTTATTGGGCAGGGTTGGTTGCGTCCACCCGGGTGGGCCTTGTAACTCCTACGGGTCCATGTTTTGAACCCAATATAATCTTTTACCCATATAAGCTTCCATTTGATTAAGATTTTGACTTATACTTTGCCAATCTTTTACCCATATAAGCTTCCATTTGATTAATATTGTGGCGATCACAAATTAGATCAATGTTTTTTTTTTTTTTTTTGAGCTATCAAAGGTATACCTTCGTCTTACCTTGGGTCTACTCAAATATTGAGCAGATCAGATTAAAGATTGATTTTTTTTTTTTCGACAATCCATATTATATCAGACTTTGGTCAAGTTTTGAGAGGCATATTTAAACCTCTCTACCATATTAGAATTTGGTGGTTGAAGAGTTATTGCTTGGAACTATTGTCTAGAGCAAGAGAAACTTTCTAGGTAGCCATTAAAGAAGTCTTCAAGAGAGAGAATGAGAGATCTCATCAAAGATCTTACAAGAAGAGGTGGTGGATTGACGTGTGTGTGTTTGTAACTATGTAATATTTTTTTATAAGATTAAGTATATTGTTCCGTGGAGTAGATCAAGTTTGACCAAATCATGTATATTTTATGTTTTGATGTTATTAGTCGGTATTTGTGTCTTGTTAATTTTTTCCATCATCATGAGATTAAAGTTATTGTTAGTGGCGTCGCATTCGTATTTGTGTACCATAGTCGTTTGGTCATGTTGTAACTTTATCGGACAAAATTTTGGAGTTCATAAAGAAAAGGAAAAAGAATCCTAATAAAGTTGTATTTTGGTCTAAGATAATTCACAACAATATCTAGAAAAGTAAAGGAAAAAAAAAGGTTGCATTTTTATATCATGACTAAGTCTAGGTTGAATATAGTCTATGTGGACTTAGACTAAAATTATGTAGGATTTTGGGTTGGGTCGGGTCGGATTAGGTCTCCTCGTAGCACACCTAGCTTGTACAAGACTAGGGCCTATGGCTTTGGGCTAACCCTAGCTAGCTAAGCTATGCTAGCCCTGACTACCTCCTCCTTTGCAGCCAACATTGTTGGTCCAACAAGTTCTCCAATCAGAGAGAGAGAGAGAGAGAGAGAGAGAGAGAGAGAGAGGAGAGAGAGGACAATAATGCATGCAATGACTATGAAATGTGCTCTCTCATCAAACTGGCCATCATCATTTCTCCCATGTTCTTCCCCTTTACAATCATATGATTCTTTCTCAGCCCTCTCTCCATCATACCAAATGTGAGGTGATCTACCCATTCAGGCCCACTTTGGCTAATTCCCTAACAATCAGTACACATAATGGACCCAATTTAGATGATGGCTGCTATGCTTTCATGAATCAATCAAACTCCATTACTTTTTATTGATCCCCCATATTCAGGAAATTGGGAATGATCCACATATTTTGGGGTAGCTAATTAGAGTCTCATCATGGCTCATCCCATAATCTAGATTCTATATTCAGAATTTATAAGCTCATTTGGTTGAATAGTACGATCTATTCCAAGTTTCAATTTCTAGATTCTCAGGTCCAATCCATCCGTATGAGCTATAGGTTGGACATGCAAATTTCTAGATTCAGAATGTAGGAAATCATTTTGTTAAATAGTAAGTTCCCATTTGGAGCGCGACTTTCTAGATTCTAGATTTTTTTTTTACCACATTAATGTTTGACTACACATCCTTTGAAACCAAATGTCAAGTTATCATTGTCTACTATTCTCATACATATCCAAACATGATAAATTTTGAAGCTCCATCTAATAATGATGACCTTAGAATTAGAATTGCATTGTTGTAATTTATGTATGTTGTAGTTACCTCTACATCCGCGACTCTTCTATCAAAGTTTTAAAGAGATCTATGAAATTGCAATACCTGAATTTTTGAAGGAACTTGATATATATAGAGCAATGGCACCTTGAAGTGACATGGATTATAAACATTAATTTGGGTACTAGTTGGCAATGTGCATACAAAGGTTTGGATTAGGTATGGTGGTTGTGTGTTACACACAAAGTCAAAGAGGCTAAATCCGCAAGAATTAAGCTAGGAGGAGGGGACCCCTGTGAGAGTTAGGTCATACCCCACTTGTCAAGGATTCTTAGGAAAAATATATATAATATGTTAATATATTAAGTTTTGTACTTATTTGTACCATCTACTTGAATAAAGTTTAAATGGCCGGGGCGCTGAAAATTTCAAACACCTCAGCTTAGAATATAATAACTAGTACTTTGGAAAACAAAAACATTCTAGAAATCAGTTTTGTTTCAATGTTGTGCTAGTCCGGACATCGACAAAATTATTCCAAAATATATGAGGATACTATTAGCGACGGAGCTAACAATTTAATTTAGGATGGACTAGATTAGACTGAGATGGACTAAGCGTCGTTGAACTCATATGGAAAAAAAAAAAAAAACTCTAAGGTGATGAGTACGATAGAACATGTGATGTTTGTCACTAAGAACATAAACCCTAGGCCTTATCAAGGGTGTTCCAAATGTAGCAACTTCAAAGTCCCACCGATGGAGTTTGAAAAGTTGTTGGAGACGGCAAATTAAGATCTGTGAATAGAGAGGGACGGTGAGGGTGCATTTAAGCCAGGTTGAGTGATGAATGGGTCATCTAGCAGTAGTGTGCATGCATTTCCTTTCTTTGGCCAATGTGGTGAGAACAATAATGCTAAGTTTACTATAAAATTCTTACAATATTCTTACAACCTATTCTACCTCCCTGTTAACATGGCCCCTTCCGGACTCGTCTCTCTCCTGTCCTCTCTAATGGAGGCCGGCCACGTGGCAAATTGTAAAAAGATTATAACCCTTTGGTTGTAGACAGAGAATTACTCATGGTGAGAACTAGCATGGCCTGACCATGAGTGAAACTTTCATGTGATGTGTTGTGCTGTGCAGCTATTTAATTCCTTTCTTTTCTTTTATATATATATATATATATATATATATATATATATATATATATATATATATATATATATATATTTTTTTTTTTTTTTTTTTTTTTTCGGATCAAAAGTTAGCCCCCCAAAAGCCTCCCTCCCTGGTGCACCGTTGGATCGAGCGGACTGCGTGGAGCCCGCGGGTGCATCCCCTCGATCCAACGGTGCAGTAAGTAAGAGGGAGGCTTTTGGGGGACTTCCGCTGGGGGGCTCCCGATCCGGACTATATATATATATATATATATATATATATATATATATATATATATATATATATATATATATATAGAGCGGATCAAAAGTCTCTCTTAGAAAATCTCCTAAAAACCCCCCATCACTCTAATTCGTAATATTAATGTTAATATTAATATTAATGTTAATATTAATATTAATGTTAATGTTAATATTAATTTTTTATATTTTTTTATATTAATGTTAATATTAATGTTAATTTTAATGTTAATTTTAGTATTTAATGTTAATTTTAGTATTTAATGTTAATATTAACATTAATATTAACATTAAATTACGGATTAGAGTGAGGAAAATTTTTAGGGAGTTTTTTAAGAAAAACTTTTGATCCGCTTCCATATATATATATATATATATATATATATATATATATATATATATATATATATATTTTTTTTTTTTTTTTTTTTTTTTTTTGAAGCAATGGGTACTTGTGGTGAACTCGCCTCCACCGGGGCTCGAACTCCCGACCACTTGGGTCGCATGCATCTCTCTTAACCACTAGGCTAGAGGTCATTTGCTATATATATATATATATATATATATATATATATATAAGGATCCACATGCTCAATATTTTGCATCTCCAAGTATTTTTGTTATTAACTTTTGGATCTTGTTTAAGTCATCTAATTTTAAACCATTGATTTGAATATTTCAGATATTGTTACACATGTCAATAAACCTCTAGCATAATGGTAGAGAGGAAACATGCGATCCAAGAGTTCAGAAATTGAGCTCAAATAGAAATTTCACCATTCGAGACTATATGCCCTTTTCAATATAAATAAACTCAAATTTAAATGTAATCATAACCAGAAGTTCAGCCTCCCTTTGTTCCTAGGATCTGGTGTTACCCCTATCTATATGTAGAGAGTAATTCCATAGGGATTATATCGTTTAGTACTCACACCTGTGGTCAATTTTAATACCACACATTCTCACTCTCCACCTCCATTTCTTGACCATCTGCCCTACATGGAAGTAGAAACTGATGTGTGATTGAAGTTGTCAATTCTAGGCCCCACTTGGTTCTTAGCCTGTGATTGTTAGGTAGGTAATCTAATCTAGGTCGACATGATAGTTTTGATTGTTGTTAAGATTAATTGGCATTTAGACTTTGTATTTTTTTCAGTTTAGAGTTTAAGTACTGATAGTTTAAGTATTGACATATATTCAATTAAAAAGTTTGGATTCTAAAAAAAATTGGATTTTTTTTCATTATACTTTTAACATGAGTACAAAAACAATAACTAACACATGTTAGAAGTGAGGACATAATAAAAAAATAAATAATCATGGTTTATACCTTTTAATTTGACATGTTAGGTCTTAAAACTCTAAATTGGTATAAAATTCATCTAATTAAATACTAATTAGCCCTTGTTGTTAACTAGGTAGTGTAATCACCCACATCTAAATTGTAGTTTACTTTGACCTCTCTTTGTAATTAGTTGTGTGGAGAGTAATATGGTTGGACACAGGGCGGATCCAGGGGGTGTGTTTGTGGGTTGCAGCCCACCCAAAAAAAAAAATTATATTTTTTTCTATATAATTTTTTTTGATTTTTTTTAATATGTATTTACCTACTTCCAGCCCATCCCAAATTTTGGTAGCCCACCTTAACTATAGTTTCTGGATCCGCCACTGGTTGGACATTCCAATTTGATCGTTTAAGTGAATGGATTATTTAGTCCCCTTAGCACGGATCGACCTATGCCTGTAAAAAGAGTATTAGTGTATTGTTGAGTATTTTACCTGTAATTAAGTCGTCATAATATTCTATGCCAAGGAGTATTAGGACGAAGCTGTTAACTATATCTATAACATAGTAAAAAAATTGTCTACAACGACCGTCGACATAGTTTTTCGGTTTGAGAAGTGAACAAAGTTTTTTTTTTTAAGTTCTTGTGCTTTTTTTTTAATCTTTATTATTGTTTAATTTTCTTTCTGTGCAATTCACAAAGATGTCAAAAATTATTACATGCAGTACTCTTATCATTATAGATTCTCCTTCGATCTATTTTTAGGCAGAAACATGCAAAAAATATTGGTCAGAATTTTGCTATCCAAGATGATGTATAATTAAATGACGAGGACGGGCAAACCCACACACAACTTATGGATATATTAATAAATTAGATTTTTTTTTCAAAAATTGTAATATATATATATATAGATATATATATATATATATATCTATATATATATATATATATATATTATATATATATATATATATTTAAAAAATTTATAATTTATTAATATATCCATAAGTTTATATCTACTAATATAACTTATGGTTATACTAATATAATATCTATATTATATCTATATATATATATATATATATATATATATATATATATATATATATATATATGCGTTGTATATATTTATGCTAATTACTATTTATAATAATAAATAATAGTTTCTTAATTTCTACTATTTGAAAAAAACTTTTTCTTCACGTTAATATTTCACACTTAGAGCATCTCCAACCCTATTGTCTTGTTATATGTTGTGAATCCTATGTGTCATTAGGCACAAGACAATGTCTTGTCTAGTTGGCAAGATTATATTAACAAATGACATTGAAGTAAGAAAACCTTTTCCAATGCAAAAGTATTGAAATGTTTTACTTTTTCACTTGGAAGATAAAGTATTAATATTTTACTTCTTTCCCCACTTTCAAGACAAGTACTACTCATTTTTTTTTTCTTTTTCTAATATTTTTTATTCATAATGATGACATGGAGAACAAGACATTGTCAAGTGCATTGTCTAGAACTAGACAACCAACTTCACATGTCTTGTTTAATTTTTGCCAAATAAGCTTCACAATGGCTTGACAATTGCTTGGAGAAGAACTTTTGAATAAAATTTTGTCATTCCTATGTGGCAACCACTTTTTTCCAAAGTCACAATAGGGTTGGAGATGCTCTTAGAATCCAATACATTGTCAAGTACACTTCTGTGCTTAACGTTCTCTACTTTCTCTTTTTATTTTTTTTTTTTTGTGCAAAAGCGACAAAAGCTAATGGAGAACTGCTGTGCTGTGTGATAGGAGACACTCGATCCAATAAGAAATGTCGTTATCGTCCCGCCATAGTTGATTAATTCTACGTTCTACTGTTTCCCCTCTGTGCCAATAGTAACTACACTTTGGCCTTTAAGTACGGGTAACAGTGTCGAAAAGGAACACTTTTTTGCTTTTTTACCCCCTCCAACTTTCCGTCTGCTCAACTTATTCTCCTACCATTTTTCTTACCTCACTAAAAAAAAAAAAACTATGCTGCCGAATAATAAATTCAAGTTTTTTTATTATAGACCCAAGTACTGAGTTGTTAATTTATCTTGGTAATCCTTTATTTTATCAACTCTACTACTAACACACAAACTGACAAAAAACCGCACATGTAAACGATGACACGTGACACCACCTCCTATTGGTCTGGATGGACCCAAACATAACGGAAAAGTTTATTTTGGTGGATCCTAATTCAAACCAATAGAAGTTTGTCACATGTCCTCAATTTACATGCCACATTTTTTGTCGAAACTTATTTTTATTTTGTAAACAAATTTTACATGCTCGGAGCATAAAACATTTTCTATTAGTTATAATGATAACGAATATAATTATATATACCAGAGAATAATATTGTCATCTTTCATCCTTACTTACACACCTACCCATTCAATGTACCACACAACTCTAATGATTATATAAACAAGTCACGCAACTCTAATATTATTTGTTTTCTTATTTTTAATGCATCTTATAAGATATATTTTTAAAATTAGTTTATTTTTGAGATGGTGAATATTGATTGAAGTAGAAAGATTGATTTTTAGTGGTTAGTATAGCAGTAGTAGTGTGTAATTTATATATTTACTTCTAAATATATAATATATCGTGTAACTTTACATTCAAAGAGTCTGTGTGGGTGT